>CM054126.1:34721375-35228875 GCA_028751855.1 Ambrosia trifida
AAAAATCGGGACTAGTCGGCAATTAATCAGTGATTAACCGCTAGTTGGTTGATCACTGAGTAATTTTTTGTTAATCGGTCCATTAATTGGTAGTTTGCCCTAATGAGCTCTAGTCGGACATTCGGACCCAATCGGCCCTAGTCGGCCGGACAAAAATCAACAATTCCAGCCAAATTCTGGCCAAAGTTGTAATTCTGGCCCGATTTCGGTGGTTAATCTTGCATACTTAAAAAATTGTCAAGGAGTAGTAAAAACCTTGTCTACTTAAAATATTTACCTATAAAATGTGCATGTGTATATATAACACTAAAAATTACATATAAAATCTCAATCCGATTAATCGATAGTCGATACCCCATCAACCGACTAACGCCTAGCAATCCTTACAACCATGAATATGAACCAAACAAGTAAAATAAAGAGTTTAATTAAAGGCCGTAAATTACTTTTACGGGGTAGAGAATTACTAAGAATGAATATTTATCCCTACAAAAATATAGTTAACTAGACGTAGCTTGTATGTGTTGCGGGTATGCGGCGCCTACGCATACTATATGGACATTCGGTAATCTGACACGTGTTTTACATTGATAGAAAAACCATAAAAAACAAACTGATATCGATACCGATTTTATTCGGACGAAATACTTAAAAAATATCATATTTCGAATACAACTCAGTTTTTGACAAAAGTTATAACAAAACACAAAGAAAATTATACTAGTACAGTACCGAACATAAAAATTAAGTAAATCTAACAATTTAATTAATTTAAACATCTAAAAGTATAGCTAGTTAACATTAATAAGGGGCTGTTTGGTAGCCTTTTAATGACCATTTAGATGCTCATAACTTCTGAATGATTAAGAGAAAATCTTAAGTCTGAATAGTAAAGAGGTAACCATTAAAATGCTATCTCTTAACCATTCATACTTAAAATTACGTATTAATCATTAAGAGACTATGAACTATTTAGATGTAACATATTAATGATCATTCGGAGAGGCTATCAAACAGCTCCTAAGATCATGGATAATGCTTAATGCCCTCTAAAGAATGTGTCATGGTTAACCTTTTTTAATGCCCGTTAGTAATTACTTTTCTTATTTTTCTCCTTTTCAGGCATTATACTAAAAATGTCCATCCTTCTTTATGCCCCTATAATGCCCATGGGTACGATATTAAGGCACTATCAAGCTTATTCATGCTCACATAATGCTCATTACAAATGGTCTTACGGTTTAACCAAATTATCATTTAGTTGCCATGTTCAGGTCAATTTGTTGTTCTTGGTTAATTTGGTTATTTGCCAACTCCTAGAGAGTAAAAATGAAACAGCTATCATATTAACTTTTCTTTCTTTTTTTTTTCTTTTTATAAAACTAGTTCTATTAACCATTTATACCAAAATAAATTTTATATTCTTAATTATTTTTGTCTTTTCAATAACGCCACACTTGTGATGTGCGCATTATCATATAATGTGTATATGTGTGGACCATCGGGGCAAAACTGAAATTGCAATAATTTTAATGTTATTTTACTATTTTTTGTGAAAATAACGTTAAAAGCCCTGGACAGTTAATCATGAATCATATGGTAGCGTTAACAGTCAAAGACAATAGGGTACATGTGTCTTATGTCCAAGGCTTAAGTAAAATTTCTATCGACCTGATGGTCTCATTGGAAGCAGCCTCGTTATTCCTACGAGTAGAGGTAAGGCTGTGTACATCTTACCCTCCCTAGACCTTGTCTTAGCTTTGCTATTAATGAGATTTACTCAGTATGATGATGATTTGGTGATAGTATTAATGATATTAATATACACATCTTTAATGGTTTCCTAATCATTTACGGAGTTGATAATTTTGATTTATTTGTTTGTTAACGAGTAAATTTTGGCAAAAATTTTATGTGTTACGAACAGTGTTGTAAAAATCGGGACTAGTCGGCAATTAATCAGTGATTAACCGCTAGTTGGTTGATCACTGAGTAATTTTTTGTTAATCGGTCCATTAATTGGTAGTTTGCCCTAATGAGCTCTAGTCGGACATTCGGACCCAATCGGCCGTAGTCGGCCGGACAAAAATCAACAATTCCAGCCAAATTCTGGCCAAAGTTGTAATTCTGGCCCGATTTCGGTGGTTAATCTTGCATACTTAAAAAATTGTCAAGGAGTAGTAAAAACCTTGTCTACTTAAAATATTTACCTATAAAATGTGCATGTGTATATATAACACTAAAAATTACATATAAAATCTCAATCCGATTAATCGATAGTCGATACCCCATCAACCGACTAACGCCTAGCAATCCTTACAACCATGAATATGAACCAAACAAGTAAAATAAAGAGTTTAATTAAAGGCCGTAAATTACTTTTACGGGTAGAGAATTACTAAGAATGAATATTTATCCCTACAAAAATATAGTTAACTAGACGTAGCTTGTATGTGTTGCGGGTATGCGGCGCCTACGCATACTATATGGACATTCGGTAATCTGACACGTGTTTTACATTGATAGAAAAACCATAAAAAACAAACTGATATCGATACCGATTTTATTCGGACGAAATACTTAAAAAAATATCATATTTCGAATACAACTCAGTTTTTGACAAAAGTTATAACAAAACACAAAGAAAATTATACTAGTACAGTACCGAACATAAAAATTAAGTAAATCTAACAATTTAATTAATTTAAACATCTAAAAGTATAGCTAGTTAACATTAATAAGGGGCTGTTTGGTAGCCTTTTAATGACCATTTAGATGCTCATAACTTCTGAATGATTAAGAGAAAATCTTAAGTCTGAATAGTAAAGAGGTAACCATTAAAATGCTATCTCTTAACCATTCATACTTAAAATTACGTATTAATCATTAAGAGACTATGAACTATTTAGATGTAACATATTAATGATCATTCGGAGAGGCTATCAAACAGCTCCTAAGATCATGGATAATGCTTAATGCCCTCTAAAGAATGTGTCATGGTTAACCTTTTTTAATGCCCGTTTAGTAATTACTTTTCTTATTTTTCTCCTTTTCAGGCATTATACTAAAAATGTCCATCCTTCTTTATGCCCTATAATGCCCATGGGTACGATATTAAGGCACTATCAAGCTTATTCATGCTCACATAATGCTCATTACAAATGGTCTTACGGTTTAACCAAATTATCATTTAGTTGCCATGTTCAGGTCAATTTGTTGTTCTTGGTTAATTTGGTTATTTGCCAACTCCTAGAGAGTAAAAATGAAACAGCTATCATATTAACTTTTCTTTCTTTTTTTTTTCTTTTTATAAAACTAGTTCTATTAACCATTTATACCAAAATAAATTTTATATTCTTAATTATTTTTGTCTTTTCAATAACGCCACACTTGTGATGTGCGCATTATCATATAATGTGTATATGTGTGGACCATCGGGGCAAAACTGAAATTGCAATAATTTTAATGTTATTTTACTATTTTTTGTGAAAATAACGTTAAAAGCCCTGGACAGTTAATCATGAATCATATGGTAGCGTTAACAGTCAAAGACAATAGGGTACATGTGTCTTATGTCCAAGGCTTAAGTAAAATTTCTATCGACCTGATGGTCTCATTGGAAGCAGCCTCGTTATTCCTACGAGTAGAGGTAAGGCTGTGTACATCTTACCCTCCCTAGACCTTGTCTTAGCTTTGCTATTAATGAGATTTACTCAGTATGATGATGATTTGGTGATAGTATTAATGATATTAATATACACATCTTTAATGGTTTCCTAATCATTTACGGAGTTGATAATTTTGATTTATTTGTTTGTTAACGAGTAAATTTTGGCAAAAATTTTATGTGTTACGAACAGTGTTGTAAAAATCGGGACTAGTCGGCAATTAATCAGTGATTAACCGCTAGTTGGTTGATCACTGAGTAATTTTTTGTTAATCGGTCCATTAATTGGTAGTTTGCCCTAATGAGCTCTAGTCGGACATTCGGACCCAATCGGCCGTAGTCGGCCGGACAAAAATCAACAATTCCAGCCAAATTCTGGCCAAAGTTGTAATTCTGGCCCGATTTCGGTGGTTAATCTTGCATACTTAAAAAATTGTCAAGGAGTAGTAAAAACCTTGTCTACTTAAAATATTTACCTATAAAATGTGCATGTGTATATATAACACTAAAAATTACATATAAAATCTCAATCCGATTAATCGATAGTCGATACCCCATCAACCGACTAACGCCTAGCAATCCTTACAACCATGAATATGAACCAAACAAGTAAAATAAAGAGTTTAATTAAAGGCCGTAAATTACTTTTACGGGTAGAGAATTACTAAGAATGAATATTTATCCCTACAAAAATATAGTTAACTAGACGTAGCTTGTATGTGTTGCGGGTATGCGGCGCCTACGCATACTATATGGACATTCGGTAATCTGACACGTGTTTTACATTGATAGAAAAACCATAAAAAACAAACTGATATCGATACCGATTTTATTCGGACGAAATACTTAAAAAATATCATATTTCGAATACAACTCAGTTTTTGACAAAAGTTATAACAAAACACAAAGAAAAATTATACTAGTACAGTACCGAACATAAAAATTAAGTAAATCTAACAATTTAATTAATTTAAACATCTAAAAGTATAGCTAGTTAACATTAATAAGGGGCTGTTTGGTAGCCTTTTAATGACCATTTAGATGCTCATAACTTCTGAATGATTAAGAGAAAATCTTAAGTCTGAATAGTAAAGAGGTAACCATTAAAATGCTATCTCTTAACCATTCATACTTAAAATTACGTATTAATCATTAAGAGACTATGAACTATTTAGATGTAACATATTAATGATCATTCGGAGAGGCTATCAAACAGCTCCTAAGATCATGGATAATGCTTAATGCCCTCTAAAGAATGTGTCATGGTTAACCTTTTTTAATGCCCGTTTAGTAATTACTTTTCTTATTTTTCTCCTTTTCAGGCATTATACTAAAAATGTCCATCCTTCTTTATGCCCCTATAATGCCCATGGGTACGATATTAAGGCACTATCAAGCTTATTCATGCTCACATAATGCTCATTACAAATGGTCTTACGGTTTAACCAAATTATCATTTAGTTGCCATGTTCAGGTCAATTTGTTGTTCTTGGTTAATTTGGTTATTTGCCAACTCCTAGAGAGTAAAAATGAAACAGCTATCATATTAACTTTTCTTTCTTTTTTTTTTCTTTTTATAAAACTAGTTCTATTAACCATTTATACCAAAATAAATTTTATATTCTTAATTATTTTTGTCTTTTCAATAACGCCACACTTGTGATGTGCGCATTATCATATAATGTGTATATGTGTGGACCATCGGGGCAAAACTGAAATTGCAATAATTTTAATGTTATTTTACTATTTTTTGTGAAAATAACGTTAAAAGCCCTGGACAGTTAATCATGAATCATATGGTAGCGTTAACAGTCAAAGACAATAGGGTACATGTGTCTTATGTCCAAGGCTTAAGTAAAATTTCTATCGACCTGATGGTCTCATTGGAAGCAGCCTCGTTATTCCTACGAGTAGAGGTAAGGCTGTGTACATCTTACCCTCCCTAGACCTTGTCTTAGCTTTGCTATTAATGAGATTTACTCAGTATGATGATGATTTGGTGATAGTATTAATGATATTAATATACACATCTTTAATGGTTTCCTAATCATTTACGGAGTTGATAATTTTGATTTATTTGTTTGTTAACGAGTAAATTTTGGCAAAAATTTTATGTGTTACGAACAGTGTTGTAAAAATCGGGACTAGTCGGCAATTAATCAGTGATTAACCGCTAGTTGGTTGATCACTGAGTAATTTTTTGTTAATCGGTCCATTAATTGGTAGTTTGCCCTAATGAGCTCTAGTCGGACATTCGGACCCAATCGGCCCTAGTCGGCCGGACAAAAATCAACAATTCCAGCCAAATTCTGGCCAAAGTTGTAATTCTGGCCCGATTTCGGTGGTTAATCTTGCATACTTAAAAAATTGTCAAGGAGTAGTAAAAACCTTGTCTACTTAAAATATTTACCTATAAAATGTGCATGTGTATATATAACACTAAAAATTACATATAAAATCTCAATCCGATTAATCGATAGTCGATACCCCATCAACCGACTAACGCCTAGCAATCCTTACAACCATGAATATGAACCAAACAAGTAAAATAAAGAGTTTAATTAAAGGCCGTAAATTACTTTTACGGGTAGAGAATTACTAAGAATGAATATTTATCCCTACAAAAATATAGTTAACTAGACGTAGCTTGTATGTGTTGCGGGTATGCGGCGCCTACGCATACTATATGGACATTCGGTAATCTGACACGTGTTTTACATTGATAGAAAAACCATAAAAAACAAACTGATATCGATACCGATTTTATTCGGACGAAATACTTAAAAAATATCATATTTCGAATACAACTCAGTTTTTGACAAAAGTTATAACAAAACACAAAGAAAATTATACTAGTACAGTACCGAACATAAAAATTAAGTAAATCTAACAATTTAATTAATTTAAACATCTAAAAGTATAGCTAGTTAACATTAATAAGGGGCTGTTTGGTAGCCTTTTAATGACCATTTAGATGCTCATAACTTCTGAATGATTAAGAGAAAATCTTAAGTCTGAATAGTAAAGAGGTAACCATTAAAATGCTATCTCTTAACCATTCATACTTAAAATTACGTATTAATCATTAAGAGACTATGAACTATTTAGATGTAACATATTAATGATCATTCGGAGAGGCTATCAAACAGCTCCTAAGATCATGGATAATGCTTAATGCCCTCTAAAGAATGTGTCATGGTTAACCTTTTTTAATGCCCGTTTAGTAATTACTTTTCTTATTTTTCTCCTTTTCAGGCATTATACTAAAAATGTCCATCCTTCTTTATGCCCCTATAATGCCCATGGGTACGATATTAAGGCACTATCAAGCTTATTCATGCTCACATAATGCTCATTACAAATGGTCTTACGGTTTAACCAAATTATCATTTAGTTGCCATGTTCAGGTCAATTTGTTGTTCTTGGTTAATTTGGTTATTTGCCAACTCCTAGAGAGTAAAAATGAAACAGCTATCATATTAACTTTTCTTTCTTTTTTTTTTTCTTTTTATAAAACTAGTTCTATTAACCATTTATACCAAAATAAATTTTATATTCTTAATTATTTTTGTCTTTTCAATAACGCCACACTTGTGATGTGCGCATTATCATATAATGTGTATATGTGTGGACCATCGGGGCAAAACTGAAATTGCAATAATTTTAATGTTATTTTACTATTTTTTGTGAAAATAACGTTAAAAGCCCTGGACAGTTAATCATGAATCATATGGTAGCGTTAACAGTCAAAGACAATAGGGTACATGTGTCTTATGTCCAAGGCTTAAGTAAAATTTCTATCGACCTGATGGTCTCATTGGAAGCAGCCTCGTTATTCCTACGAGTAGAGGTAAGGCTGTGTACATCTTACCCTCCCTAGACCTTGTCTTAGCTTTGCTATTAATGAGATTTACTCAGTATGATGATGATTTGGTGATAGTATTAATGATATTAATATACACATCTTTAATGGTTTCCTAATCATTTACGGAGTTGATAATTTTGATTTATTTGTTTGTTAACGAGTAAATTTTGGCAAAAATTTTATGTGTTACGAACAGTGTTGTAAAAATCGGGACTAGTCGGCAATTAATCAGTGATTAACCGCTAGTTGGTTGATCACTGAGTAATTTTTTGTTAATCGGTCCATTAATTGGTAGTTTGCCCTAATGAGCTCTAGTCGGACATTCGGACCCAATCGGCCCTAGTCGGCCGGACAAAAATCAACAATTCCAGCCAAATTCTGGCCAAAGTTGTAATTCTGGCCCGATTTCGGTGGTTAATCTTGCATACTTAAAAAATTGTCAAGGAGTAGTAAAAACCTTGTCTACTTAAAATATTTACCTATAAAATGTGCATGTGTATATATAACACTAAAAATTACATATAAAATCTCAATCCGATTAATCGATAGTCGATACCCCATCAACCGACTAACGCCTAGCAATCCTTACAACCATGAATATGAACCAAACAAGTAAAATAAAGAGTTTAATTAAAGGCCGTAAATTACTTTTACGGGTAGAGAATTACTAAGAATGAATATTTATCCCTACAAAAATATAGTTAACTAGACGTAGCTTGTATGTGTTGCGGGTATGCGGCGCCTACGCATACTATATGGACATTCGGTAATCTGACACGTGTTTTACATTGATAGAAAAACCATAAAAAAACAAACTGATATCGATACCGATTTTATTCGGACGAAATACTTAAAAAATATCATATTTCGAATACAACTCAGTTTTTGACAAAAGTTATAACAAAACACAAAGAAAATTATACTAGTACAGTACCGAACATAAAAATTAAGTAAATCTAACAATTTAATTAATTTAAACATCTAAAAGTATAGCTAGTTAACATTAATAAGTGGCTGTTTGGTAGCCTTTTAATGACCATTTAGATGCTCATAACTTCTGAATGATTAAGAGAAAATCTTAAGTCTGAATAGTAAAGAGGTAACCATTAAAATGCTATCTCTTAACCATTCATACTTAAAATTACGTATTAATCATTAAGAGACTATGAACTATTTAGATGTAACATATTAATGATCATTCGGAGAGGCTATCAAACAGCTCCTAAGATCATGGATAATGCTTAATGCCCTCTAAAGAATGTGTCATGGTTAACCTTTTTTAATGCCCGTTTAGTAATTACTTTTCTTATTTTTCTCCTTTTCAGGCATTATACTAAAAATGTCCATCCTTCTTTATGCCCCTATAATGCCCATGGGTACGATATTAAGGCACTATCAAGCTTATTCATGCTCACATAATGCTCATTACAAATGGTCTTACGGTTTAACCAAATTATCATTTAGTTGCCATGTTCAGGTCAATTTGTTGTTCTTGGTTAATTTGGTTATTTGCCAACTCCTAGAGAGTAAAAATGAAACAGCTATCATATTAACTTTTCTTTCTTTTTTTTTTCTTTTTATAAAACTAGTTCTATTAACCATTTATACCAAAATAAATTTTATATTCTTAATTATTTTTGTCTTTTCAATAACGCCACACTTGTGATGTGCGCATTATCATATAATGTGTATATGTGTGGACCATCGGGGCAAAACTGAAATTGCAATAATTTTAATGTTATTTTACTATTTTTTGTGAAAATAACGTTAAAAGCCTTGGACAGTTAATCATGAATCATATGGTAGCGTTAACAGTCAAAGACAATAGGGTACATGTGTCTTATGTCCAAGGCTTAAGTAAAATTTCTATCGACCTGATGGTCTCATCGGAAGCAGCCTCGTTATTCCTACGAGTAGAGGTAAGGCTGTGTACATCTTACCCTCCCTAGACCTTGTCTTAGCTTTGCTATTAATGAGATTTACTCAGTATGATGATGATTTGGTGATAGTATTAATGATATTAATATACACATCTTTAATGGTTTCCTAATCATTTACGGAGTTGATAATTTTGATTTATTTGTTTGTTAACGAGTAAATTTTGGCAAAAATTTTATGTGTTACGAACAGTGTTGTAAAAATCGGGACTAGTCGGCAATTAATCAGTGATTAACCGCTAGTTGGTTGATCACTGAGTAACTTTTTGTTAATCGGTCCATTAATTGGTAGTTTGCCCTAATGAGCTCTAGTCGGACATTCGGACCCAATCGGCCCTAGTCGGCCGGACAAAAATCAACAATTCCAGCCAAATTCTGGCCAAAGTTGTAATTCTGGCCCGATTTCGGTGGTTAATCTTGCATACTTAAAAAATTGTCAAGGAGTAGTAAAAACCTTGTCTACTTAAAATATTTACCTATAAAATGTGCATGTGTATATATAACACTAAAAATTACATATAAAATCTCAATCCGATTAATCGATAGTCGATACCCCATCAACCGACTAACGCCTAGCAATCCTTACAACCATGAATATGAACCAAACAAGTAAAATAAAGAGTTTAATTAAAGGCCGTAAATTACTTTTACGGGTAGAGAATTACTAAGAATGAATATTTATCCCTACAAAAATATAGTTAACTAGACGTAGCTTGTATGTGTTGCGGGTATGCGGCGCCTACGCATACTATATGGACATTCGGTAATCTGACACGTGTTTTACATTGATAGAAAAACCATAAAAAACAAACTGATATCGATACCGATTTTATTCGGACGAAATACTTAAAAAATATCATATTTCGAATACAACTCAGTTTTTGACAAAAGTTATAACAAAACACAAAGAAAATTATACTAGTACAGTACCGAACATAAAAATTAAGTAAATCTAACAATTTAATTAATTTAAACATCTAAAAGTATAGCTAGTTAACATTAATAAGGGGCTGTTTGGTAGCCTTTTAATGACCATTTAGATGCTCATAACTTCTGAATGATTAAGAGAAAATCTTAAGTCTGAATAGTAAAGAGGTAACCATTAAAATGCTATCTCTTAACCATTCATACTTAAAATTACGTATTAATCATTAAGAGACTATGAACTATTTAGATGTAACATATTAATGATCATTCGGAGAGGCTATCAAACAGCTCCTAAGATCATGGATAATGCTTAATGCCCTCTAAAGAATGTGTCATGGTTAACCTTTTTTAATGCCCGTTTAGTAATTACTTTTCTTATTTTTCTCCTTTTCAGGCATTATACTAAAAATGTCCATCCTTCTTTATGCCCCTATAATGCCCATGGGTACGATATTAAGGCACTATCAAGCTTATTCATGCTCACATAATGCTCATTACAAATGGTCTTACGGTTTAACCAAATTATCATTTAGTTGCCATGTTCAGGTCAATTTGTTGTTCTTGGTTAATTTGGTTATTTGCCAACTCCTAGAGAGTAAAAATGAAACAGCTATCATATTAACTTTTCTTTCTTTTTTTTTTCTTTTTATAAAACTAGTTCTATTAACCATTTATACCAAAATAAATTTTATATTCTTAATTATTTTTGTCTTTTCAATAACGCCACACTTGTGATGTGCGCATTATCATATAATGTGTATATGTGTGGACCATCGGGGCAAAACTGAAATTGCAATAATTTTAATGTTATTTTACTATTTTTTGTGAAAATAACGTTAAAAGCCCTGGACAGTTAATCATGAATCATATGGTAGCGTTAACAGTCAAAGACAATAGGGTACATGTGTCTTATGTCCAAGGCTTAAGTAAAATTTCTATCGACCTGATGGTCTCATTGGAAGCAGCCTCGTTATTCCTACGAGTAGAGGTAAGGCTGTGTACATCTTACCCTCCCTAGACCTTGTCTTAGCTTTGCTATTAATGAGATTTACTCAGTATGATGATGATTTGGTGATAGTATTAATGATATTAATATACACATCTTTAATGGTTTCCTAATCATTTACGGAGTTGATAATTTTGATTTATTTGTTTGTTAACGAGTAAATTTTGGCAAAAATTTTATGTGTTACGAACAGTGTTGTAAAAATCGGGACTACTCGGCAATTAATCAGTGATTAACCGCTAGTTGGTTGATCACTGAGTAATTTTTTGTTAATCGGTCCATTAATTGGTAGTTTGCCCTAATGAGCTCTAGTCGGACATTCGGACCCAATCGGCCCTAGTCGGCCGGACAAAAATCAACAATTCCAGCCAAATTCTGGCCAAAGTTGTAATTCTGGCCCGATTTCGGTGGTTAATCTTGCATACTTAAAAAATTGTCAAGGAGTAGTAAAAACCTTGTCTACTTAAAATATTTACTTATAAAATGTGCATGTGTATATATAACACTAAAAATTACATATAAAATCTCAATCCGATTAATCGATAGTCGATACCCCATCAACCGACTAACGCCTAGCAATCCTTACAACCATGAATATGAACCAAACAAGTAAAATAAAGAGTTTAATTAAAGGCCGTAAATTACTTTTACGGGTAGAGAATTACTAAGAATGAATATTTATCCCTACAAAAATATAGTTAACTAGACGTAGCTTGTATGTGTTGCGGGTATGCGGCGCCTACGCATACTATATGGACATTCGGTAATCTGACACGTGTTTTACATTGATAGAAAAACCATAAAAAACAAACTGATATCGATACCGATTTTATTCGGACGAAATACTTAAAAAATATCATATTTCGAATACAACTCAGTTTTTGACAAAAGTTATAACAAAACACAAAGAAAATTATACTAGTACAGTACCGAACATAAAAATTAAGTAAATCTAACAATTTAATTAATTTAAACATCTAAAAGTATAGCTAGTTAACATTAATAAGGGGCTGTTTGGTAGCCTTTTAATGACCATTTAGATGCTCATAACTTCTGAATGATTAAGAGAAAATCTTAAGTCTGAATAGTAAAGAGGTAACCATTAAAATGCTATCTCTTAACCATTCATACTTAAAATTACGTATTAATCATTAAGAGACTATGAACTATTTAGATGTAACATATTAATGATCATTCGGAGAGGCTATCAAACAGCTCCTAAGATCATGGATAATGCTTAATGCCCTCTAAAGAATGTGTCATGGTTAACCTTTTTTAATGCCCGTTTAGTAATTACTTTTCTTATTTTTCTCCTTTTCAGGCATTATACTAAAAATGTCCATCCTTCTTTATGCCCCTATAATGCCCATGGGTACGATATTAAGGCACTATCAAGCTTATTCATGCTCACATAATGCTCATTACAAATGGTCTTACGGTTTAACCAAATTATCATTTAGTTGCCATGTTCAGGTCAATTTGTTGTTCTTGGTTAATTTGGTTATTTGCCAACTCCTAGAGAGTAAAAATGAAACAGCTATCATATTAACTTTTCTTTCTTTTTTTTTTCTTTTTATAAAACTAGTTCTATTAACCATTTATACCAAAATAAATTTTATATTCTTAATTATTTTTGTCTTTTCAATAACGCCACACTTGTGATGTGCGCATTATCATATAATGTGTATATGTGTGGACCATCGGGGCAAAACTGAAATTGCAATAATTTTAATGTTATTTTACTATTTTTTTGTGAAAATAACGTTAAAAG
This sequence comes from Ambrosia trifida, assembly GCA_028751855.1. Taxonomy (NCBI): domain Eukaryota; kingdom Viridiplantae; phylum Streptophyta; class Magnoliopsida; order Asterales; family Asteraceae; genus Ambrosia; species Ambrosia trifida. The sequence continues at coordinate 34,734,549 of CM054126.1, forward strand.
CCCTGGACAGTTAATCATGAATCATATGGTAGCGTTAACAGTCAAAGACAATAGGGTACATGTGTCTTATGTCCAAGGCTTAAGTAAAATTTCTATCGACCTGATGGTCTCATTGGAAGCAGCCTCGTTATTCCTACGAGTAGAGGTAAGGCTGTGTACATCTTACCCTCCCTAGACCTTGTCTTAGCTTTGCTATTAATGAGATTTACTCAGTATGATGATGATTTGGTGATAGTATTAATGATATTAATATACACATCTTTAATGGTTTCCTAATCATTTACGGAGTTGATAATTTTGATTTATTTGTTTGTTAACGAGTAAATTTTGGCAAAAATTTTATGTGTTACAAACAGTGTTGTAAAAATCGGGACTAGTCGGCAATTAATCAGTGATTAACCGCTAGTTGGTTGATCACTGAGTAATTTTTTGTTAATCGGTCCATTAATTGGTAGTTTGCCCTAATGAGCTCTAGTCGGACATTCGGACCCAATCGGCCCTAGTCGGCCGGACAAAAATCAACAATTCCAGCCAAATTCTGGCCAAAGTTGTAATTCTGGCCCGATTTCGGTGGTTAATCTTGCATACTTAAAAAATTGTCAAGGAGTAGTAAAAACCTTGTCTACTTAAAATATTTACCTATAAAATGTGCATGTGTATATATAACACTAAAAATTACATATAAAATCTCAATCCGATTAATCGATAGTCGATACCCCATCAACCGACTAACGCCTAGCAATCCTTACAACCATGAATATGAACCAAACAAGTAAAATAAAGAGTTTAATTAAAGGCCGTAAATTACTTTTACGGGTAGAGAATTACTAAGAATGAATATTTATCCCTACAAAAATATAGTTAACTAGACGTAGCTTGTATGTGTTGCGGGTATGCGGCGCCTACGCATACTATATGGACATTCGGTAATCTGACACGTGTTTTACATTGATAGAAAAACCATAAAAAACAAACTGATATCGATACCGATTTTATTCGGACGAAATACTTAAAAAATATCATATTTCGAATACAACTCAGTTTTTGACAAAAGTTATAACAAAACACAAAGAAAATTATACTAGTACAGTACCGAACATAAAAATTAAGTAAATCTAACAATTTAATTAATTTAAACATCTAAAAGTATAGCTAGTTAACATTAATAAGGGGCTGTTTGGTAGCCTTTTAATGACCATTTAGATGCTCATAACTTCTGAATGATTAAGAGAAAATCTTAAGTCTGAATAGTAAAGAGGTAACCATTAAAATGCTATCTCTTAACCATTCATACTTAAAATTACGTATTAATCATTAAGAGACTATGAACTATTTAGATGTAACATATTAATGATCATTCGGAGAGGCTATCAAACAGCTCCTAAGATCATGGATAATGCTTAATGCCCTCTAAAGAATGTGTCATGGTTAACCTTTTTTAATGCCCGTTTAGTAATTACTTTTCTTATTTTTCTCCTTTTCAGGCATTATACTAAAAATGTCCATCCTTCTTTATGCCCCTATAATGCCCATGGGTACGATATTAAGGCACTATCAAGCTTATTCATGCTCACATAATGCTCATTACAAATGGTCTTACGGTTTAACCAAATTATCATTTAGTTGCCATGTTCAGGTCAATTTGTTGTTCTTGGTTAATTTGGTTATTTGCCAACTCCTAGAGAGTAAAAATGAAACAGCTATCATATTAACTTTTCTTTCTTTTTTTTTTCTTTTTATAAAACTAGTTCTATTAACCATTTATACCAAAATAAATTTTATATTCTTAATTATTTTTGTCTTTTCAATAACGCCACACTTGTGATGTGCGCATTATCATATAATGTGTATATGTGTGGACCATCGGGGCAAAACTGAAATTGCAATAATTTTAATGTTATTTTACTATTTTTTGTGAAAATAACGTTAAAAGCCCTGGACAGTTAATCATGAATCATATGGTAGCGTTAACAGTCAAAGACAATAGGGTACATGTGTCTTATGTCCAAGGCTTAAGTAAAATTTCTATCGACCTGATGGTCTCATCGGAAGCAGCCTCGTTATTCCTACGAGTAGAGGTAAGGCTGTGTACATCTTACCCTCCCTAGACCTTGTCTTAGCTTTGCTATTAATGAGATTTACTCAGTATGATGATGATTTGGTGATAGTATTAATGATATTAATATACACATCTTTAATGGTTTCCTAATCATTTACGGAGTTGATAATTTTGATTTATTTGTTTGTTAACGAGTAAATTTTGGCAAAAATTTTATGTGTTACGAACAGTGTTGTAAAAATCGGGACTAGTCGGCAATTAATCAGTGATTAACCGCTAGTTGGTTGATCACTGAGTAATTTTTTGTTAATCGGTCCATTAATTGGTAGTTTGCCCTAATGAGCTCTAGTCGGACATTCGGACCCAATCGGCCCTAGTCGGCCGGACAAAAATCAACAATTCCAGCCAAATTCTGGCCAAAGTTGTAATTCTGGCCCGATTTCGGTGGTTAATCTTGCATACTTAAAAAATTGTCAAGGAGTAGTAAAAACCTTGTCTACTTAAAATATTTACCTATAAAATGTGCATGTGTATATATAACACTAAAAATTACATATAAAATCTCAATCCGATTAATCGATAGTCGATACCCCATCAACCGACTAACGCCTAGCAATCCTTACAACCATGAATATGAACCAAACAAGTAAAATAAAGAGTTTAATTAAAGGCCGTAAATTACTTTTACGGGTAGAGAATTACTAAGAATGAATATTTATCCCTACAAAAATATAGTTAACTAGACGTAGCTTGTATGTGTTGCGGGTATGCGGCGCCTACGCATACTATATGGACATTCGGTAATCTGACACGTGTTTTACATTGATAGAAAAACCATAAAAAACAAACTGATATCGATACCGATTTTATTCGGACGAAATACTTAAAAAATATCATATTTCGAATACAACTCAGTTTTTGACAAAAGTTATAACAAAACACAAAGAAAATTATACTAGTACAGTACCGAACATAAAAATTAAGTAAATCTAACAATTTAATTAATTTAAACATCTAAAAGTATAGCTAGTTAACATTAATAAGGGGCTGTTTGGTAGCCTTTTAATGACCATTTAGATGCTCATAACTTCTGAATGATTAAGAGAAAATCTTAAGTCTGAATAGTAAAGAGGTAACCATTAAAATGCTATCTCTTAACCATTCATACTTAAAATTACGTATTAATCATTAAGAGACTATGAACTATTTAGATGTAACATATTAATGATCATTCGGAGAGGCTATCAAACAGCTCCTAAGATCATGGATAATGCTTAATGCCCTCTAAAGAATGTGTCATGGTTAACCTTTTTTAATGCCCGTTTAGTAATTACTTTTCTTATTTTTCTCCTTTTCAGGCATTATACTAAAAATGTCCATCCTTCTTTATGCCCCTATAATGCCCATGGGTACGATATTAAGGCACTATCAAGCTTATTCATGCTCACATAATGCTCATTACAAATGGTCTTACGGTTTAACCAAATTATCATTTAGTTGCCATGTTCAGGTCAATTTGTTGTTCTTGGTTAATTTGGTTATTTGCCAACTCCTAGAGAGTAAAAATGAAACAGCTATCATATTAACTTTTCTTTCTTTTTTTTTTCTTTTTATAAAACTAGTTCTATTAACCATTTATACCAAAATAAATTTTATATTCTTAATTATTTTTGTCTTTTCAATAACGCCACACTTGTGATGTGCGCATTATCATATAATGTGTATATGTGTGGACCATCGGGGCAAAACTGAAATTGCAATAATTTTAATGTTATTTTACTATTTTTTTGTGAAAATAACGTTAAAAGCCCTGGACAGTTAATCATGAATCATATGGTAGCGTTAACAGTCAAAGACAATAGGGTACATGTGTCTTATGTCCAAGGCTTAAGTAAAATTTCTATCGACCTGATGGTCTCATTGGAAGCAGCCTCGTTATTCCTACGAGTAGAGGTAAGGCTGTGTACATCTTACCCTCCCTAGACCTTGTCTTAGCTTTGCTATTAATGAGATTTACTCAGTATGATGATGATTTGGTGATAGTATTAATGATATTAATATACACATCTTTAATGGTTTCCTAATCATTTACGGAGTTGATAATTTTGATTTATTTGTTTGTTAACGAGTAAATTTTGGCAAAAATTTTATGTGTTACAAACAGTGTTGTAAAAATCGGGACTAGTCGGCAATTAATCAGTGATTAACCGCTAGTTGGTTGATCACTGAGTAATTTTTTGTTAATCGGTCCATTAATTGGTAGTTTGCCCTAATGAGCTCTAGTCGGACATTCGGACCCAATCGGCCCTAGTCGGCCGGACAAAAATCAACAATTCCAGCCAAATTCTGGCCAAAGTTGTAATTCTGGCCCGATTTCGGTGGTTAATCTTGCATACTTAAAAAATTGTCAAGGAGTAGTAAAAACCTTGTCTACTTAAAATATTTACCTATAAAATGTGCATGTGTATATATAACACTAAAAATTACATATAAAATCTCAATCCGATTAATCGATAGTCGATACCCCATCAACCGACTAACGCCTAGCAATCCTTACAACCATGAATATGAACCAAACAAGTAAAATAAAGAGTTTAATTAAAGGCCGTAAATTACTTTTACGGGTAGAGAATTACTAAGAATGAATATTTATCCCTACAAAAATATAGTTAACTAGACGTAGCTTGTATGTGTTGCGGGTATGCGGCGCCTACGCATACTATATGGACATTCGGTAATCTGACACGTGTTTTACATTGATAGAAAAACCATAAAAAACAAACTGATATCGATACCGATTTTATTCGGACGAAATACTTAAAAAATATCATATTTCGAATACAACTCAGTTTTTGACAAAAGTTATAACAAAACACAAAGAAAATTATACTAGTACAGTACCGAACATAAAAATTAAGTAAATCTAACAATTTAATTAATTTAAACATCTAAAAGTATAGCTAGTTAACATTAATAAGGGGCTGTTTGGTAGCCTTTTAATGACCATTTAGATGCTCATAACTTCTGAATGATTAAGAGAAAATCTTAAGTCTGAATAGTAAAGAGGTAACCATTAAAATGCTATCTCTTAACCATTCATACTTAAAATTACGTATTAATCATTAAGAGACTATGAACTATTTAGATGTAACATATTAATGATCATTCGGAGAGGCTATCAAACAGCTCCTAAGATCATGGATAATGCTTAATGCCCTCTAAAGAATGTGTCATGGTTAACCTTTTTTAATGCCCGTTTAGTAATTACTTTTCTTATTTTTCTCCTTTTCAGGCATTATACTAAAAATGTCCATCCTTCTTTATGCCCCTATAATGCCCATGGGTACGATATTAAGGCACTATCAAGCTTATTCATGCTCACATAATGCTCATTACAAATGGTCTTACGGTTTAACCAAATTATCATTTAGTTGCCATGTTCAGGTCAATTTGTTGTTCTTGGTTAATTTGGTTATTTGCCAACTCCTAGAGAGTAAAAATGAAACAGCTATCATATTAACTTTTCTTTCTTTTTTTTTTCTTTTTATAAAACTAGTTCTATTAACCATTTATACCAAAATAAATTTTATATTCTTAATTATTTTTGTCTTTTCAATAACGCCACACTTGTGATGTGCGCATTATCATATAATGTGTATATGTGTGGACCATCGGGGCAAAACTGAAATTGCAATAATTTTAATGTTATTTTACTATTTTTTGTGAAAATAACGTTAAAAGCCCTGGACAGTTAATCATGAATCATATGGTAGCGTTAACAGTCAAAGACAATAGGGTACATGTGTCTTATGTCCAAGGCTTAAGTAAAATTTCTATCGACCTGATGGTCTCATCGGAAGCAGCCTCGTTATTCCTACGAGTAGAGGTAAGGCTGTGTACATCTTACCCTCCCTAGACCTTGTCTTAGCTTTGCTATTAATGAGATTTACTCAGTATGATGATGATTTGGTGATAGTATTAATGATATTAATATACACATCTTTAATGGTTTCCTAATCATTTACGGAGTTGATAATTTTGATTTATTTGTTTGTTAACGAGTAAATTTTGGCAAAAATTTTATGTGTTACGAACAGTGTTGTAAAAATCGGGACTAGTCGGCAATTAATCAGTGATTAACCGCTAGTTGGTTGATCACTGAGTAATTTTTTGTTAATCGGTCCATTAATTGGTAGTTTGCCCTAATGAGCTCTAGTCGGACATTCGGACCCAATCGGCCCTAGTCGGCCGGACAAAAATCAACAATTCCAGCCAAATTCTGGCCAAAGTTGTAATTCTGGCCCGATTTCGGTGGTTAATCTTGCATACTTAAAAAATTGTCAAGGAGTAGTAAAAACCTTGTCTACTTAAAATATTTACCTATAAAATGTGCATGTGTATATATAACACTAAAAATTACATATAAAATCTCAATCCGATTAATCGATAGTCGATACCCCATCAACCGACTAACGCCTAGCAATCCTTACAACCATGAATATGAACCAAACAAGTAAAATAAAGAGTTTAATTAAAGGCCGTAAATTACTTTTACGGGTAGAGAATTACTAAGAATGAATATTTATCCCTACAAAAATATAGTTAACTAGACGTAGCTTGTATGTGTTGCGGGTATGCGGCGCCTACGCATACTATATGGACATTCGGTAATCTGACACGTGTTTTACATTGATAGAAAAACCATAAAAAACAAACTGATATCGATACCGATTTTATTCGGACGAAATACTTAAAAAATATCATATTTCGAATACAACTCAGTTTTTGACAAAAGTTATAACAAAACACAAAGAAAATTATACTAGTACAGTACCGAACATAAAAATTAAGTAAATCTAACAATTTAATTAATTTAAACATCTAAAAGTATAGCTAGTTAACATTAATAAGGGGCTGTTTGGTAGCCTTTTAATGACCATTTAGATGCTCATAACTTCTGAATGATTAAGAGAAAATCTTAAGTCTGAATAGTAAAGAGGTAACCATTAAAATGCTATCTCTTAACCATTCATACTTAAAATTACGTATTAATCATTAAGAGACTATGAACTATTTAGATGTAACATATTAATGATCATTCGGAGAGGCTATCAAACAGCTCCTAAGATCATGGATAATGCTTAATGCCCTCTAAAGAATGTGTCATGGTTAACCTTTTTTAATGCCCGTTTAGTAATTACTTTTCTTATTTTTCTCCTTTTCAGGCATTATACTAAAAATGTCCATCCTTCTTTATGCCCCTATAATGCCCATGGGTACGATATTAAGGCACTATCAAGCTTATTCATGCTCACATAATGCTCATTACAAATGGTCTTACGGTTTAACCAAATTATCATTTAGTTGCCATGTTCAGGTCAATTTGTTGTTCTTGGTTAATTTGGTTATTTGCCAACTCCTAGAGAGTAAAAATGAAACAGCTATCATATTAACTTTTCTTTCTTTTTTTTTTCTTTTTATAAAACTAGTTCTATTAACCATTTATACCAAAATAAATTTTATATTCTTAATTATTTTTGTCTTTTCAATAACGCCACACTTGTGATGTGCGCATTATCATATAATGTGTATATGTGTGGACCATCGGGGCAAAACTGAAATTGCAATAATTTTAATGTTATTTTACTATTTTTTGTGAAAATAACGTTAAAAGCCCTGGACAGTTAATCATGAATCATATGGTAGCGTTAACAGTCAAAGACAATAGGGTACATGTGTCTTATGTCCAAGGCTTAAGTAAAATTTCTATCGACCTGATGGTCTCATTGGAAGCAGCCTCGTTATTCCTACGAGTAGAGGTAAGGCTGTGTACATCTTACCCTCCCTAGACCTTGTCTTAGCTTTGCTATTAATGAGATTTACTCAGTATGATGATGATTTGGTGATAGTATTAATGATATTAATATACACATCTTTAATGGTTTCCTAATCATTTACGGAGTTGATAATTTTGATTTATTTGTTTGTTAACGAGTAAATTTTGGCAAAAATTTTATGTGTTACGAACAGTGTTGTAAAAATCGGGACTAGTCGGCAATTAATCAGTGATTAACCGCTAGTTGGTTGATCACTGAGTAATTTTTTGTTAATCGGTCCATTAATTGGTAGTTTGCCCTAATGAGCTCTAGTCGGACATTCGGACCCAATCGGCCCTAGTCGGCCGGACAAAAATCAACAATTCCAGCCAAATTCTGGCCAAAGTTGTAATTCTGGCCCGATTTCGGTGGTTAATCTTGCATACTTAAAAAATTGTCAAGGAGTAGTAAAAACCTTGTCTACTTAAAATATTTACCTATAAAATGTGCATGTGTATATATAACACTAAAAATTACATATAAAATCTCAATCCGATTAATCGATAGTCGATACCCCATCAACCTACTAACGCCTAGCAATCCTTACAACCATGAATATGAACCAAACAAGTAAAATAAAGAGTTTAATTAAAGGCCGTAAATTACTTTTACGGGTAGAGAATTACTAAGAATGAATATTTATCCCTACAAAAATATAGTTAACTAGACGTAGCTTGTATGTGTTGCGGGTATGCGGCGCCTACGCATACTATATGGACATTCGGTAATCTGACACGTGTTTTACATTGATAGAAAAACCATAAAAAACAAACTGATATCGATACCGATTTTATTCGGATGAAATACTTAAAAAATATCATATTTCGAATACAACTCAGTTTTTGACAAAAGTTATAACAAAACACAAAGAAAATTATACTAGTACAGTACCGAACATAAAAATTAAGTAAATCTAACAATTTAATTAATTTAAACATCTAAAAGTATAGCTAGTTAACATTAATAAGGGGCTGTTTGGTAGCCTTTTAATGACCATTTAGATGCTCATAACCTCTGAATGATTAAGAGAAAATCTTAAGTCTGAATAGTAAAGAGGTAACCATTAAAATGCTATCTCTTAACCATTCATACTTAAAATTACGTATTAATCATTAAGAGACTATGAACTATTTATATGTAACATATTAATGATCATTCGGAGAGGCTATCAAACAGCTCCTAAAACTTATTTAATAAAAGAAATACTAAGTTAAATTAAATCTATTGTTTTGTTATACGTAAAATATATATATATATATATATATATATATATATATATATATATATACTTTAAGAGACCAAAGTTATTGTGATGAAGTACGTACAAAAATATTTACTGTAAAATAATAAAAAAAAAACGATAACGTGGGATTTGTATTAATTTGTAGAGCTATTACTCTATATATTAATTTACAACACGTTAGGCAATTGTTACTTTTCATTTTTTGCACTTTGACCACTAACTTTTTTACTTTCCGTTTTCTTAATTTAACACTCTATTTTTTTATAGTTTGGCCACTAAACAATTAGGCCACTAGCTTATGTACTTTATTTTCTTTCAATTTGACCACCAAGCTTTTAGCTTTTAGATTCTCCGCACTTTGGCCACTAACTTTCTTACTTTCTGCTTTCCCAATTTGGTACTTTATTTTTTTACAGTTTCGCCACTAAACAATTTGGCCACTAACTTATGTACTTTCTTTTCTTCCAATTTGACCACCAAACTTTGAGCTATTAGGATTTCAAACTTTGACCACCAAACTTTTACTTTTTAAAATTTCACCCAACTTTTTTAAAGTTGCATTGCAGCCAGTTCCAGCAATCTTCGCGCAACGCACGGTAGAATAGAGGTGCATATCCCCGCAACCCATGCGTAGCACGGTTGCACTCTAGTAGTTATTTAATAAAATTACAATCCGAAGCCTAAAACCACTTACCACAAATCCACCTCTTTTACTCAATGTCTTAAAAAAGGAATTAAAAAAAAAGGAAAAAGCTGTTAGAAATTTAGGTGAAAAGCGCATCTTCACATATATAGGAAAATGATTTTTTTTTTCTAACTTTGAACTAAAATATATATTTGAATCCGAGGTTTATTTATATATTTCTTTGGGGTTTATGTTTTATGTTGTGAGAGCTCCGTAACGAATCAAACCGCGTCCAAAACGAAACTAAGATGAATGAGATATCAATGCTCAAAGATTGGAGAATAAAACATTCAATGCTGAAAAAATGGAAGTGAAATGGGAAAGTGGAACTTGTCCCACATTAGTGGAGGGACAAAACATGAAGTGGTATTTAAGTGGGAACTCTCCTTCTTGCTTGTTCCATTGGAGCACATACTGGTGAAATCGCGAAGGCTGCTTCGTGCCCTAACTTGCACGTGGGCAAATTCGCAGTAGGTTCTATGATCATCTTCCAGCAAGCTTTTGAGCTTCTGTTCTTCAACATTTAAGGTACCTTTCGGGTACTAACTGCTCCGACTGTTGTATAGATTCGGGATTTGTTTTAAGGGCTCCGTGTCAAACATGATCCCAGCCACAGCTTTCTGTTTCTACTCATTTATCGTATTTTCTTTTGTTCCAGTTGTAAACAATACATGCTCCTGTTTCTACTCATTTATCGTATTTTCTTTTGGTGCACATGCTCCTCACGTGAGGGAATTTTTGTCTTTTCCATCCTTGAGCTTTGAATTTATAGTATTCGGACCCAAACTAAGCAACAACTTATCTAAGCACGAACCCATAAGATTTGGAACCAAGCCCAACAGGTCAGGGTCCCGGCCATCAGTTACTGTCAATGAAAGCAAGTCAACCAACGTCTGAGCCATAACATAGTTCCGAATAACCCTGGTACTTGAGGAACATAGCACACGAATAGTTATGGCAGCTAGGAACCGATTGCCAGGGGCAATTAGAGTAAGCGAGTGACTCCAGTGAAATACATAAATTTGTTCAACACGGGATGTACTCTTGAGTTGTGAAGGTGTTAGGATTGAGGAGTGCGATCAATCCAGCTCAACTTAGTGCCCATATCAAGTATGAGGTTGGTGGGTTGAAGATGGGTTTTGAAGGAGATAGAGATGGTGTAGTGTTTGGTTGATGAGTATATGATTATTAGAGCTCCAAAAGCTATGGATGAATTGACTATGTTGGAGTTGTAGATGGAGAAGAAAAGGGTGAAACAGATAAAAGACAGATATACCCTCACGTAAGAAGCATGTGAGGGTGTTTTCCGTTAAATTTTAACAGTCGTTAGGCTTAATACCCATTCTTGTTACAAAATCAAAACCACAAGACCTAAACGAGTTAAAAGAATTGATTAGTACCCAAAAATGTTATTTCATGAAAACCACAAAGACCATCTGTGTAATTTTGTCAAAATAGAAATAAAAGAAACTAAAGTAGCAACGTGCACCAAATCAAACAAAAAAGCTTTTCATTTCCATTGCAAAATGTATATAGAGTAATCACTAGTATTATCATATTTAACAAGTTGATTTTTTTCAGCTTTCTCTTGTTTTTTATATAAAAAAAATAAAACTTTTATCTTAAAAAAAATAAAAAATAAAAAATAAAAAATAGCATGAAAAAATATATTAATGGCTGAATCAACGTGGTCCGTTTGATTTATATTAAAAAAAAAATACTGTTTAGATCCAAACAATAAACACAAAAAAGAACAGAGAGGCAAGTTGACTATATGTCTATATTATATATACAGGCACATAGCACTTACTTCCTTCACATTCACAATTCAATTCTCAGCCTATATACAGGCACAGAGAGGCAAGTTGACTTAATAAACTCAAATCGATCACCATGTCTTCCTTTGACCAAAAGTTTCATCACCTCAAACTCTCCCTCGGTGACATACAAATCGCTACCAACAATTTTGCTGATAAAAATATAGTCAGACGAGATGGATTTGGAAACGAGTACAAGGGGCGACTGCTCTTAAGCTCCGGAAATTCGATTGATATCATTGCACGGAGATTGGATAGCAAGATCAGCGGGCATGGATCAGAAGAGTTTCAGACAGAGATCATGATGCTGCATAGTCTGAAGCATCAAAATGTGGTCTCATTTGTTGGGTATTGTGATGAAAATGAAGAGAAGATTATTATATACAAGTTTGAGGCTAGGCTAAGTCTTGACAGATACCTCAGTGACCCGGTTACACTCACGTGGACTCAAAGATTGGAGATATGTCTTGGTATTGCACGCGCACTAAGTTACATCCACTATGACGAGGGACGCGATTTTAGCGTCATCCATCGTGATATCAAAAGTTCTAAGGTTTTCTTAGATGACAAGTGGGAAGCAAAGCTATCCGGTTTTGAGCTATCCACGACGCAACCAGCAGCTCAAAGGCATGATCTTCTACATGACCTACCATGTGGCACGCCTGGGTATGTAGATCCAACATATGAAGCGTCCGGAGGTGTGACCCTCAAGTCGGATGTGTACTCGTTGGGTGTGATTATGTTTGAAGTCCTGAGTGGGAGGAGAGCATCTATCCCTGACAACAATGGGTTGTTGTTAGCTAAATCGGCGCAGTCGCATTATGAAAATGGAACACTCAATGATATCATCCATCCCGGTTTACAGGACCAAATGGCCCCCCAAGCATTAAAAGCCTTCTCAGAAGCAGCATATAGTTGCTTGAATGAGCAACACTCACAGCGTCCAAATATAGATCAGGTTATCTTTGCACTTGATCAAACATTGCAACTTCAACTTGCCTATGAAAACTCTGTAAGGCATCTTTTCTTTCCTATTCTTTTGGTTTACCTTGAAAATTTACATACTAAAAATTACTTGTACAAATGAGTCGAGCCACTCGCAAGCTACTCAAGCTTGGCTTGAAAAAAAACTCAAAACAAGTCGAGCCTAACAAAGCCCAAGCTTCGGTTATCGAGCTCGAGCCTGCACGTGAGCCTAAACGTGCCGATTATTAATATGGATTAATTATGTATATCCCCCTATTTTCAACTATAATTACTTATTATAAAATTATGAAAAAGTAGCTAAATTGTATATAAAATTATATTTATAATTAATAGAATAATAAAGAAATACTAAACAAGCTGAGGCTGATCAGAGCTAAAGCTTGAGAAAATACACGTGAGTCGAGCTAGAGCTCGAGCTTTCATAACTTAAACTCAAGTTCAAGCTTGGGCTCGACTCCGTTACACCCCTACTAAAAAGCCTTGTTCTAAAGATTATATATAAATATAGTCTTTAGAAGCCAATGTGGGAATAACCCATTTGGTAGAGACATATGCTTAGTGCATCCACAATGCACACTATAACGAACCATTCCAAACCGGCACGTCACCATGCCACATCATTTTAAACAATTCCAAACCACAACCCACTTTTTTCCTCCAACCATAAACCATTCCAAACCTCCACTTCATCACCCACTTTTCCTTTTATTTAATTTATACCCCCCACACACAAAAAACTTTTTTTTTAATTTTATTTAATAACATTTACTTGATACGTTTGAAAATTCCGGACGATCCACTATAGAGCATTGTGGATGCTCTTATTAGAGTGACGGTTCAAGGTTTAATCATTGAACAATGATGTATCTTAGAACTATTAGTCGTAAATCCGAGGTTGAAACTTTAACTTCATTAAAAACGGCTAAGCCCACAAGAACGAGGACCGCCAAAAGCAAACTTTACATCATATACAAGGGGTATCTACACCAATCCTTCCAATTTAAATCGTGGTGCTTAAATCTACTACGATACCAAAGAAAAGAACACGATTTAATGCTCACAATCATGTCGTAAATCCGAGGTTGAACGTCTTCAAAAACAGCCTTGTTTCGGGTCTTCCAAATCACCCAACACACCGTCATGACAATCCCTTTCTTGCCGTGATTCAAATCAAAGCTTCATGATGTCTTTAATCTCAAAAAGAATAACGGGATCTATCCGACACCACCTTTCAACGAAGAGCCAAATACCGCTTGTAAGAATGCACCCTGTGAACAGATGAAGTGCCGACTCCTCCGCTGAATTGCAGAAAGCGCAAGAATTGTTTCCCACATTAATGTTTCTTTTACAAAACTCTTTTTTCGTGGGTAATCGGTCCATGTCAAGCCTCCACACATGAATATTAACCTTAAGGGGAACCCACCCGGTCCAAACCATATCTGAATTTCATCTAACATCATGATCTTTTTGCAGCGCCTTTTTGACAGCTTTCACTGAGAATATGTCGTCTTTCTCAGTTTCCCAGCTCCACTTGTCTGAACCCTCCTTATAAGAGAATTTCAGCAGCACCTCCATAAGTTCTCTATACTCCGAAATCTCCTCAAAGGAGTTTAACCCCATCTTCCAGTTATCAACAAAGCATGGCTTCCCATCACGAATGAAAACTCTCTCCCTAACCGAGCACCCTTTCTTCTTTTCCAGCATGTATAGATTTGACCAACGTTGTGACAACACAGAATCACCATACCACATATCATTCAAGAAACAAATATCCGCACCACTACCCAACTTTCCCCTAATGAGATTTATAATACCTTTGCCATCAAACTTCAAATTTCCAACAGCCGATACAATGTTTTTCCAACAACCAAAAAGGCCACTATTAACAGGGAGAAATGACCAATTACCTCTACAACCATGAAGGGCCTCAATAATCCTGCGCCAACTAGTGTTCGGATCCGATTTAAACCTCCAAACCCACTTTTGTAATGAGAGCTTTATTGACGTCCGTTAACTTTAATACTCCCAGCCCCCCGTCTTCTTTAGGAGTGGTAACCACCTCCCACGCAACCCCGTGCAACTTCCTTACTCCATTCGAACCACCCCATAAGAAGCTTTTCATTAATTTTTCAATTTGCTCCACCACCTGAACCGAAGCTTTATAAACAGACAAATAATAAATGGGAAGGTTAGACAAAACAAATTTTATGAGACTTAAACGACCTCCAATGGAGAGAGAATTAGCTTCCCACGTCGATAGCCGAGAACTAATAACATCCACAACCGAACTACAATGGCAAACCCGATTCATGTTGGCGCCAACTTTGATACCCAAATATTCAAATGGAAAATCTCCAATCCTGCAACCAAGAATGCCACTCATCTCATTAACCTCATCACTGTTGACACCAATACCAAAGAGATGCGACTTTTTAATGTTGATTTTTGAGACCCGTGCACAAGTGAAAAATCAGAAGGAGGCGCGCCGTCTTCTCTATATTATCTTTAGACCATTCCCCGATAATTAAGGCGTCGTCTGCATAGAGCAAGTGAGAAATTTCCATCCCTGTTTTCTGGTCTTTTATACCCTTAAATTCACCTTCGGCATAAACTTTGTCCAGAATACACGTGAAAGCCTCCATGACTATCAAAAAGAGAAAAGGGGAAAGGGGATCCCCTTAACAGAGTCCCTTTTGACAATGAAACTCAAAAGTGGGCGACCCATTTACTAACACAGAGGATCTAGCAGACTCAAGAATACATTTCACCCACCTCCCCCACCTTTGTGGAAAACCCATTTGATCCAACATATCGAGCGAAAAACCCCAATTGACATTATCGTATGCTTTTTCGAAATCAATTTTTAACATAAAGGCTTTTTTCCTTTTTTTACTTAACCGACCATAAACCTCGTTTAGCACCAAAGGGCCGTCCAGAATAAATCTACCTTTAAGAAACGCCGACTGAGTATCCGAAATGACATAGCTCAGCACCTTTGTTATTCGGAGAGCAAGAACTTTCGAAACCAATTTGATGATAACCCCTACTAAAGTAATCGGCCTGTATTCGGATAAACCCACCGGATTCTTCGTTTTGGGAATCAAAGTGATAAAAGAAGAGCTGCAACCTTTACCAAATCCTCCCGAGTCATAGAACGCATTCATCAAGTTAAAAAAAAAAAAAATTGTCTTCAAGGTAACTCCAAAAGAATTTAATAAAGTCATACAACCGCCCGCGCAACAGTAAGATTTTATAAAAAAAATTATTACAAAAATCTTGGCGATATCATTTCTCGCTATTTTTCCTTTTTTAGCCCATTTTGATTATGTGATCGTGAAGAAGATAACAAACCTGCAACATACTTTGTCTTTCTTCTTTTCTATATGCTTTTTTTTTTCTTTATTCTAAGTCTCTACACTGCTTGTTTTCTTAGCGGTTATACTTCTCTTTTTCTAAAACTTTGAAACAAACCCTAGAAGGGTTATATTATCAGTTTTTTTTTTAATTTAGTGGGCCTTCACTTTTTATTTGTTATGTTGGGCTTTTTAGTTTTAATTGTTGAGCTTTTTCAAGTATATTAATATTTATTTATCTAGTGGGCTTTAAACCTATCAATGTATTAATACTAAAATTGTTTTTATTACTCTTACCTTTAAAATTCTGACTTGTATATATTTTATTTTCCCTATATGAATTTTATATTTGTAAAATCTTATCATTCTACAACTATCGATATCCCACCGATATCTCACCATGATAACCGATATTTCGAATATCGGTGCTTGACCGATAACCGATACTTTTCCGCGTTAACTGCTTAGCTGTCAAATGTAGTTGATTTATGAGATAACAATCTAAAGCATCATCACCAAAACGGTAACTAAGAGGTTGTTTGGGGTTGAGTTTTGAAACGGATTTTTAGATAACTGCGTATTGAAAACACAAATAATCACTTTTTACTTTTTAGTGTTTGGGGTTGAGTTTTGAAATGGATTTTTAGGCTACCAAAATGCAATAATCTAAAAGAAACTCCATCCCTACTGCAGCAAAATGCATAATCAGTTTTCAAAAAGCAATCCCAAACACCCTCTAAGTTACTGTATTATATGGATTATGTTTTTACCAGACTTAGCAACATTAGGGTTCTATATTGTGAATTAGCTCCAAGATTTAGATTATATGGATTCTAATACTACAAATAACATACTTAGAATATGTAATCATAACATGTTTATACTATACAATTTCAGTTTATTTTATCTACTGAACAGAGGTACACAAATTATTTGAATCTATTTTATAAGACTGGATGAGTAGGAAATACAAAAGGTAGGGTTAGGATTTTTGCCAATTCGCCGAGTTCTGATTCAATATGAATGAGGAGGAAATACAAAAGAAAACATTGTGAAATAGGTGGTTCTTCTTGAGAGAACAGAGATCAATAGTTTGGGTTCACGAAATTCCTTGCCGTCACCGATAGGGTTTGACTCAGGGAAAAGAGATGCAATAATAGAGTTGGCAACGAATCTAGAAAGAAAATTGTAAGAGTTAACAAGAAATTAGGTTTTCATCCATTGAGAATAGAAGAACGTCGTGGTGAGGGAGAACCAGAGAGAATGAAAGGATTAGAGTTTAGGTTTGAATGAAAAGACAGACATGCATAAATTGAAATGGGTATGAGTCTGGATTTGACCCGACACACGTGTTTGTTATAGATTGAGGGATTGCTTAGTTGGAGGATGATGTGACACCCTAGATAACTTATACGTATAGATAACTTATAATTAAATTTGTAAGAATTTCTTTGTATATAATGTTAAAGGTTTTATTTGTAATTTCTTATCCCGATGCCTAGGATTCCTTCTCATCATCCCGGGATGGTGGTATTGAAAGTAGCCACCTTCACTGGTGATGTTTCATCAAAGGCTTCATCTTCGAAACCATGTGATAAGCATTTCCAAGGGTTGGTGTTAGGTTCACGATGAGAATTTGGGTTTGAATAATAGAATACTCATTGCCAAGACCAACAAAGGAATTCATAGATCTTCTCTTTATCCTTGACTTCCCTTAGTTTTTTCCCGAGATCACAAAAGTAGCCGGCGCACATGCACTAGAGGTGGGTAATACCGTTTGCACATGCACTATGGTGTGGAGTTGGTTTGGTTTTGATGCTTTTCTTTTAGTTGAGCTTTGTTCTCTCCCTCTCTCTCTCTCACACACACTCTTATTCGACGGATATGATATCTATTCTATTTATAGAGAAGAGTTTGACTTCAATGGGTGGATAAACAATTTGTTTAAGTCCACTTGTATTCTATGCAGGAAGGTGGTGTAAAGATCTTTGCATGGACTGTCGTGCCTTTGTCAAGTTTCATTCTTTTACATTTTCCAACTTGTTGAGATTCCAGATTTCTTCCGGAAGAGATCTAGCATCTTGATATAGGAATGATCAGGTCTTAGTTTCTTTAGTGTATATCCCAGATTTCATCAGTTTGGAGATTGTATTGTCTTCATCTTCAATGAGATCCTTATCTTCCATCTTTCTTAACTTTGACCTCTTCATCTTGAATATTTCTAAGCATAATATTAATTCTCTTTTGTTGATCTTGGTTAGTCTTGTTTCATATCACCACCACCACCCCTCCCCAGTAAATTATGTCCTCCGTTATGTTGGTAAATCAAGTACTATAATTGTATTGCCATGAATGTGATGATTACAATGAGATACATGAACCCTATTTATACTAATCTAATAGACATGACCCAATAGACGCATCCCTTGATGAATAGACATGTCTCTTCCTTGCTTGATCTTGGCCACTGATTTAATCATCATGTCCTTTGGTGAAGAGGTGTGTCTCCATGAAGGGTTGTAACTTCCCTTGTAAATCAACATGTCCCTTGTTGATCAAAGTGGTAGTTATCCACTTTAGTTCTTATCATATTTAACCCCTAAACCTTTACATGGTTTACATACATAACTAATATATACTATTCCTTATTTACACCAATACCCCTTATACTAATATTTAGTTTAATATTCCAATACGTTACACTTGTTTATGTTCCTTTTCTTTTATGTTTTCTGCTTTTTTACAAAGAAATTATATACTTTATTGTTATGTATATTGTTATCCTTTTTATTTCGTTATTGTATTCTTCTTTAAATCTTTGTTTGTTCTTTTTGTATATTTAATTTTGAATTTATCACCCCTGGTGGTCTCTGTTAAAAAAAAAAACTGAAAAATAATAATAACTTGCAAAATTTGATATTACAAGAAACACACAACTTATAATTTAGGTTAATAATGTATAGTTTGTTAGATTTGAATATGAATGTATGCGATGGTTTGTGAATAAGAAACGGTTTAGGAGGGAAAGGATTTTGGAGGGAGAGTGTTTGAAAGTTGGTTGTTGAAACACACACTTTCATATATACAAATAAACATACATCGGCCTATTTATAGTTTCTAATCGGTATGTTTGTTAACCGATGTGTCCCTTGACCATTACAACACAACCGTATACTATTTTGTGACATACCGGTTTGTATAAACCGTCACAATCTTATTTTCTAATCCTAGGACATGACCTTTAACATATGTACAATAAACTATTAACACAAGTTTAATAAATCAAGATTATATAGTGTAACATAGTTTATTTGTTTCTGGAGGGAAATGGACTGCAAGGTACTAACATCATAATTTCTTTTCAATTTAATCGGAGCCTTAAATACTAGTATTTAGGCTGCAAAGTGTACTTTTCATTTGACAAATAGTGTTGCAGGGTAAAAGTTTGGAACACCTGAAGATTGAATTTAATGCTATAAGGTCGGCCACCGAGTATTTTTCTAAAAAATATTGCATTGAGTCAAGCGGGTATGTTAGGATGTACATAGCAACACTTGAACATTTTGATTCCTTTGCAATGAAAGGAAATAAGACAACAGAGCTACCTAGAAGACGTAGCACTGTAGCTATAAAAGTTATATTTAAGAGAGAAGACGACAAACAAGGAGAAGAAGATTTCATTGAAGAAATCAAATTACTAAGTAGATGTATACATCCCAATGTAGTCTCTCTTCTTGGCTTTTGTTATGAACCTCCTTATATGATCCTTGTCTATGAGCATGATTCTAATGGAAGCCTTGATAATTATTTGGGAAGCGAAGTAAAGATGACTAATCTCACTTGGGTGCAGCGCATAAAAATATGCATTGATATTGCTCGTGGATTGGAATACATTCATACCTGCATGGACTATAAACACAGGATGATCCACCGCAACCTAAAAAGTGCCAATATTCTATTAAACGAGAAGTGGGAGGCGAAGATTTCTGACTTTGGGCTCTCTAAATTGCACCCGCGTAATCGTATGTCGAAGGATATTGACATGACCGAAATTGTAGTTACACCAGTGTACTTGGATCCAGAATATGAGTGGACAGGTAAGTTGAATAAAGAATCTGATATTTATTCTTTTGGGGTAGTATTATTTGAGATCTTGTCTGGAACATTGGCTTATGATCCGGTATACCGCAAGGAGACGAAACAGGGTCTTGCACCCATTGTGAGAAAACATTTTGTAAAGGGAACAATGAAGGAGGTGGTAGATCCTAAGTTAAAGGAAGAAGCAGATGAAAATTCTTTGCATACATTTTATGAAATCGGGCATCAATGTTTGGCACAAACACGAGCCCAACGTCCACTGATGAATGACGTCATCCACGAACTATATAGAGCATTATACATTCAGGTAAGTCAAACTTTGCTCCTTCATTATTATTTAAAGTCCACAATTTTCGAATTCACTTTTTTATATACGAAAAAGTTATTTGATATATTACCACAGTTGTTGTTTGTGACTTTTGGGAACTCATAGAAGTACGTTGGCACAGTGTTGGACATAGGAATTTTTTCCTATGGTGTCATTTTTTATGATACTTAGATTTATAACAACGTAACGTCAAAATTTACAGGTCAGGTCAGGTCGAATCAGATAATAAAAGTCAATATTATAAGAAAAGTATAAGTTATAGGCCTTTATTGATTTAAAATGGACTATATATTTGTTGGAATACGTAATTGAGCTTGACTAATAGACTACAAACTTTTTATTAGGTAAAATGTTTATCTAATTTGGTTCTTAATTAAAAAATATATATATACTTTTTCATGCGCATTCATTTTTACAAAATCAAAAGTGTCAATAAGAAAAAATATTGGCGTCGTTAAAAAATTTTCTATTACACGTTTTGTATAAACAACAAAAGTGATTGGTCCTAATAAACAACAAGTCACTTGTGCATTTTTTAAAGTTTTTGGCAACTAGCTTTACTGTTTTTTGTTTACAGATGCATGTATATATTTTGTTTCTTTTTCTTGCAAATATTGGTGTCAAAACATGCAATGTAACAACAATTGTGTACAACTGTAAAATAATAATCTAATGAAATTGTAGATAACAAGTTCAATTTATTTGTGAATAATTCTCAAATTGATTGTCTCATGATTAACAGAAATTTCCCAACAGCCTCCAAATATCAATTGAAGACATAAAAAGTGCTACACAAAACTTTAATCTTACAAATCTAATTGGGATTGGAGGGTTTGGGAGGGCATACAGAGGAGAAGTTTTACGTGGTGATGAACCTATTCACATCGTTGCAAAGCGGAATGATACGGCTTTAGGGCAAGGAGAAGAGGAATTCTTTACAGAGATTGAAATTCTTTTTGAGTATAAGCACGAGAATATTATTAGTCTTGTAGGCTACTGTAAGAAAAAGAATGAGAGAATCTTAGTTTATGAATATGCCTCAAACGGAAGTCTGAATAGGTATCTGAAACTTGCTAGCCTTACATGGACGAAACGACTTCAGATATGCATTGATGTTGCAACAGGGTTGGAATATCTTCACAGAGGCAGTTCACCACAAGCTCCTGTGATACATAGGGATCTAAAATCCACCAACATTCTGCTAGATAGCGATTGGAAGGCGAAAATTGGTGATTTTGGGCTGTCCATAATAACTCCTACAAATAACAAATTTGACGTTATGATTGAGACTGCTTGCGGGACATATGGTTATGTTGACCCACTTTACCTTAAACAGGGCTTGCTATCGAGAGAATCTGATATATATTCACTTGGTGTGGTTTTATTGGAGATGATGTGCGGAAGAATTCAAGACCCACATAAGAATCTTGTGGATTTGGTTAAGAAATATTATAAAGTTGAAAAGGTTAAGGAGTTGGTGTTTGAGAGTATAAAGGATAAAATGGTGCAAAAATCATTGATTGCTTTTGTAAATATTGCGTGTGAGTGCTTACATGATGAGCGAGAGAAACGACCGACGGCAAGGAAGGTGATATTACAGCTAAAGGAAGCATTGAAGTTCCAAGTAAGTTTTCATTTAAATTTTACATACATACACCCACTGGTTGAAAGATTAATCTACACATGAGTTGTATACTTGTATTAATTAATCTATTTTTTAAAGCCATTTACTGTTGGATATTTTTATCTTGAATTGTTTTAAATATAATATTTAATTGTATGATAGAAAAATATTGAAATGTGGAAGACCAAATTGCCTGCAAACAACAAAGAAATAATCCAGATATCAAAAACCCAGAGATTATCATATTACTCTAACATAACCAAAAAAGATTTTTATGGCATGTTATACAAAGGAATCTTCCTTCAAGAGGGAAAATAGTGTTAAAAGTACCCATTCGAATACGTATATAAAATGTTTAAAGTCTTACTAATTTAAAATATTTCAAATGTTTGTGTTTATTTGTAGTTGGGTGGCTAATGTCAGAAGCTGGCTTGTAGAAACCTAAAGGGTTAACAGGGCGTTTTCTGGAAGTTGGACTGTTGGTGTCTGTTGAGTCAGCTGGAGTATAAAACCGCTTTCTTAATTCAGTCGCATTTTAAGTTTACAATCATGTTGAGTCTCTCTGGTCAGTTGTACACTTTCCACATCAGGATTTGTGAAGTTATTGCTCAAAGCTCTTCTGGTTGTTATTTAAAGAGATATTCAGGTTTAGACTTATAGTATTAAATCTTTGTATTGTGTTTTTCCGGTAATGACTTCATTGTGTGGAAAAAGTTAGTGTTGCATTTATGTAAGAGTGTAGATCATAATCGTTGTTGTTTTGGATTATTATATTTTACAGATTAAGAGTTTAATTTAGTCCTTGGAATAGAACACCAGAGAAGCCAATAGCTCATAAAATAACATGAGTACATAAATCGGTGTAGAAAGGTATGAATGAATGTCAACTTGTCTTTCTCATTCTCATTTCAGTCTCTTATATAGTTACAATACAAGGCCTATACAATGATTACAATGAATATGTTTGACTGCTGACTTTGACTATACAATGAATATGTTTGACTGCTGACTTTGACTAATGAATATGTTTGACTGCTGACTTTGA
This sequence comes from Ambrosia trifida, assembly GCA_028751855.1. Taxonomy (NCBI): domain Eukaryota; kingdom Viridiplantae; phylum Streptophyta; class Magnoliopsida; order Asterales; family Asteraceae; genus Ambrosia; species Ambrosia trifida. The sequence goes on from CM054126.1 coordinate 34,757,664, forward strand.
CTATACAATTCAAAGTTCAGAGAATGGAGCCGATAATTATGTAGTATCTATTACACCCCCGCAGTCGAAGCGGGAGGAGAACGAATGCTTAGACTGGAACGAAAGTCTTCAAAGAGAATCCGTGGAAGTCCTTTGGTAAAAATGTCGGCTATCTGGTAACGAGAGGGCACATGTAGAACCCGAACCAGTCCTTTCTGAACATGCTCGCGGACAAAATGAATGTCTAGTTCAATGTGCTTTGTGCGCTGATGCTGAACGGGATTACCTGACAAGTAGATGGCGCTCACGTTATCACAATATACCAGTGTAGCATGAGATAAAGGACGGTGTAGTTCAAGGAGGAGATTTCGTAACCAACAAATTTCTGCCACAACGTTGGCAACGCCGCGATATTCTGCCTCGGCACTGGATCGAGAAATTGTTGATTGGCGTTTTGAGGACCACGAGATGAGGTTGTTGCCGAGATATACACAATACCCTGATGTGGAGCAACGAGCGTCAGCATCTGTGTAGGCCTGTAAGGAGAGACGGGGTACAGGTTCTAGATGAAGACCATAGTCTGCTGAACCCTGAAGATACCGAATGATGCGCTTCAAAGCGTTCCAATGATCAAGCCGGGGAGCATGCATATACATACAGATTTGCTGAACCGCGTAGGATATGTCTAGGCGAGCGAACGTAAGATACTGGATGGCGCCCGCCAAACTGCGGTATGTGGAGGGGTCGTCGTGTAGAGGACCCGAGTCAGCAGAAAGCTTGGACTGGGTGTCGACCGGAGTAGCTACCGGTTTGCACGAGTCTATCGATGCCCGGTGAAGAATATCCTTAGCATACGCATGTTGAGAGAGAAACATTGTGTTGCCATCCCTGATGATCTGGATACCAGAAATTAAGAAAGTGGACCCAAATCTTTCATGGCGAACTCACCAGACAGTGTTTGTAAGAGACGGTTACGAAGAGCCACCGTGGATGTGGTGAGAATGATGTCATCCGCGTAGATGAGAAGATAGGTAATATCCGTACCGTGATGGTAAATAAACAGAGAGTTGTCAGACTTACTTTGTTGAAACCCCTGCAATGTAACAAAGTCTGTGAACCGTTGGTACCAAGCACGAGGGGCCTGCTTGAGGCCATATAAGGACTTCCTGAGTTGACAAACATGATCAGGGAAGTCTCTGTGGCGAAATCCCATGGGTTGATGTATATACACGGTTTCCTCCAAATTACCGTGCAGAAAAGCATTAGTGACGTCCAACTAATGAATAGGCCAAGACTTAGACAAGGCAAGAGAAAGTACCAGGCGGATAGTAGCCGACTTAACAACTGGGCTAAAAGTTTCGCCACAGTCAATGCCTGGTTGTTGCTTACGACCATCACAAACCAAACGTGCTTTATAACGCTCCAAACTGCTGTCAGACCTGAACTTATGTTTGAATAACCACATGCTACGTATAATGTTCATATCAGGTGTCCTAGGTACAAGCTCCCGGGTCTTATTTTTAATAAGTGCACTAAATTCATTAGACATGGCATTATACCACTCTGGTGAGGACAAGGCAACCTGTGGGGACTTGGGGATAGGTACGACAGATGAGGTGTGTAGGTTAAAGAGTTGTTTGGGTTTGACAATACCACTCATAGAGCGGGTGTGAATGGTGCGAGTAGTGGGATGAGGGGGTGGGGGTGGGGGTGGGGGAGGAGGCACATGGTGGATGGGCATCGAAGGTGAGTGGGCCGATTGATGGGCCGAAGTAGGGGAGGTGGTTGTTTGGTTAAGTGGGCCAGGAGTGGTAAGGATTGGGCCAGTATGTGAAACGGGTTGTGAGGGTGAGCTGTTAGGAGATTGTGGAGTAGGCTGTTGGGGCGGCGGGACGATATGGGTCTGGGAGGGAGGAGTGGTGCGGGAGGAGTGGGCGTGTGAGGGGGCTGGCGGTTTGTTTTGGAGGTTTGTAAGTAGTCCCAAACCAATGGGTTGATGGTGGGATTTAAGAATTCGTAGAAGGGTGGTTGTGTAGGTGATTGTATGGCATAGGGAAAAATAGATTCTTCGAAGTGGACGTGTCTAGATATAATAAGTTGATGTGAAGTTAAATCAAGACACTTATATCCACGATGGTTTGGTGGATAACCAAGGAAGACACATGGGTGGGATCGATGGTTTAGTTTGTTGATGGTTGTAGAAGGGGTGAGAGGGTAGCATAGGCACCCGAAAACACGAAGATGTTCGTATTCCGGGGTGCAATTGTAGAGCAAAGTGGTAGGGGATTTGAAGTTGTACGTTTTGTTGGGTAGGATGTTAAGAAGGTATGTGGCGGTTTCGAGGGCATGGTGCCACATGTTAGGTGCACTACAAGAAAATGAAGCTATTGCAGCACCATTAAAATGTTGCATTAGGCCTTGAAAAGGTTACAATATGTCTAATGCAACCTTTTATTGGGGGCTGCATCAGAAGCAGTTACCTTAGACCTAATGCAACCCTTTATAAGCTTAATGCAACCATTTTTTATAGTGTTACATTTGCTACTCTAATGCAACTTTTTTAGTATGCAACTTTTTTACATTCTAATGCAACTTTTATAATATTCAAATGTAACTTTTATAATACTCAAATGCAACTTTGGTTACAAAAGTGTAACCTTTTCTACACTTAAATGCAACCTTTATTATACTCAAATGCAACGTTTATTATATTTTAATTACAAATATGCAACATTTTTCTAGTCTTATTGCAACCTTTACTATTTTTATTCTAGAAAAAATGCAACCTTTTTTTTAATAAATGCAACTTTTTTATGAGTTTTAATTACAACAAATGCAACACTTTTACACCCAAATGCAACTTTGTAACATAAATCCAATTACAAATAATTAAAATACGCATTAAATCACGATTATGCAAAAACAATAAGAACACAAATATCATCATAATCAAATGATTTACTTAAAATTACTTGTCCAAACTTAAATAACAATAAAGTGTCAATTACAATACTGAAGAGAAATATAAATCGGCCTTCTAGTCATCTTGATCTTCAACTTGTAGTTGTTTCATAACCTTCTGTGTCATAGCTTCAAAGTTTTTTCGTTGGTTGTCAATAATATCTTTTCGAATAACTTCAAGTTCGGCTTTTTTTCTTTCATGGTCCACTTCAAGCTCGGTTTTTTTCCTTTGATGGTCCTCTTCGATCGCTTTGCGCAATTCTAGTAACTGGTTTTTCTCAACTTCAACGTTTGCTTTAAAAGATTCTATCATCCCCTCTGGAACCATGTATGACGTGCAAGTACCATCCACTTTTTTTATCAACGTATTTGTAACACCTCTACCATAAATTTGACAATACCCATAGTTTTCTTTGCTCATTACAACTAAATAAGGATCAACTGTAGCGTTGTCATCATCCTTTGGCTTGTAGTTCTTCATTTATTCCTTAAATATTGTCAAAAAAAATTAAGAAAATACTTTAGAAACAATTTTATAATTAAAATCATGCTATGGATAAATATTAAAAAATGGATGTCTATTTTCTTGTGTCACTGGAGGTTTCATCAAAATTAAATTAATCCTATACGTAATAAGCAAACATGATAGATGAATATTTACATAAGGTGAACATAGAACATGGATATTTACATAAAGATAAAAGTAGAAAGAACTTACAATTTTCGTTTGCGTGTCATCATATGTATCAACATATACACGCCCTTCCGTCCTTTTACGTGTACGTTCAAACAATTGTGTTAAAGTAGGTGATTGTTGGTTTGGGTCGGCATTTTTCTGTATTCATAATAAAATAAATATAAGGAAACAAAAACATTAGTGTATTGCACAACAAAAATAATACAAATCATGGGCAAACTAGAAACATATTACCATTTCCTCACAAATCCTAGCAAAACTTTTTGGACCGGCTGTGTGCATATTTTTTTTGAGACATGCGTGATTCCCTAGCTCGCAAATAGCGTTTCTGTAAAAACATTAATATATACACATCAACTAATATACAACTCTAAATAGCAAATACTATTAATTGAGAAATTGTTGAAGTAAATACTGCCACATCTTTATTACTCCACAGACGCAACAATTTTGCGAAATCATCTTCTGGAATGCTGTCAGGTCGGTTCTTCCACCTTGTTTTACTGTCCTTAAATTGATAGAAGTGCTTTCACTTAAACCGACATTTGTAAACCTTATACAATTCTCCAATAGTGGTTAAAACCCATTTCTTAGCAGCATTTGGCACATCATATTTTTCCTTTAAAAAAGTAAGCATTTAGTTAACACATGTCCCTTTTCAGCAGTGTGATAACAAAATAGAAGTTCCAATTGATGTCATATGGGTATGGGTTCAGTGTGTCTACTCAAATGGATCCATGGAATGCCATACACGGATAGATTAAAAACAACCTACTTTTATTCATATGGTCTTGGTGATAAAAAAAATCTCTAAATTAAGCAAAGTATCACATAATGTAGAAAATTCAGCTTCCTTCAAATATGTGCAGCGAAATTTAGTACTTCAATTCAAATATGACTTTGTATAGTAGGTCATGAGTGAATAAAAGATGAAAACATATGAAAAATCAATCTAGGAGGCACTTGGATTAGGCATAATATTAATGCATCAAGAAAAAAAGAAAAAAAACATGTTAAGAAACCGGGATACTATACAAGATAACTATATAAAATAAAATAACTAAATAATTAGTAAGTGCTAAACAAAACCAATGTTGATAAATAAAGGTAAGTTGTACCTTTGTAGCTCTCGAATGTTGATAATGCCACTTTGATTCAGTTTCCAAAATTACCTTTAAAGCAACCTGCATGAAAAAGAAAAAAAAAAGTTGTAAAGCAAAGTATAAATTTAGTGCTGCACTTAGAAGCCAGCTTACAGACTGGGTAAAACTAAAGCTAATATTGGTTAGACTACTATGATTAACCTATTGTATGGGTATAACACTTATTAAAAAAAAAAAACAAAAGATTTTTCAAATATCCTAATGTATTTCTTGAAAATGCTCAGCTATTATTTAGCTTACATTTTAATATTGAATCATGTCATCATAAGATTACCCGTTTTATCAAGCACCCTTTTATGATAAAACAATGTTTTTTTATGACAAATTTTTTAGTTCGCTATAAAGTATAAACCAATAGTTGATATAAACAAAAACTAGCAAGGGTAAATCCTCATCAATCTCAATAGCACTAAAAAAACAAATAGGCGTTGCGTTTGCAAAAGTCAAAACTCGAAAGGATTTAATTAAAAAAAATATTGAAGACATTAGACATGAAACCACAAGTTACACAACAGAGATAAAAAAGTATTAATTGTATAATTGCGCTATTGCATGTCACTCATATAACTAAATAGGTCTTGCAACGCACCTATGATTCTAATAGCTATGCATTAAAAATTAAACACAACATGAGATCATAACATTGTCAAATAACCAAACTTGAAAATATTATGGATAACAGAAACAAAGGCGTTCTGTGTAGGTCCACGTACCTCAATTGCACGAACAACTTACTATATCCGTTGACACTTCCAACATCAAATGCAGTTTCACATCAAACACTCATCACCAACACATTAGCTATAATGTATTAAGTTATGATAAATAATCAAGAGACCAATAACAAAAGCAATCCAAGTCAACATAGCAAAAATTACAATCGCCAAACACTATGATAAAACAACCAAGTTCAACAAACTATACAAGGACACTTTTTTGTAAATAAACTAGAACACAACTACACAATGATAACAATAAGCTAATGAACAGTATAATTCTTATCTCAATTTAATCATGGTAAAATTATGTTGAGTAATGTAATATAGGTCTAAAACGTGATCTTTAATGAGAAATTGTTGATGGACCTAAATTAAAAGCTTCACTCAAACTAAATTCGTTAGTTTCTACGTTGTCGTTCTATAAGTAGCATTTCATCATACAAGTGGTGTGCAAAGGTAAAACCTAAAAATCCTAAAACATCTTAAAGTGTTTACAACATACAACAATATTTAAAAACACGGTTCGCTTCAAGTAATAGTTTTTAAATCTCCAACTATAACAGATGTCGAGACTCTAGTTGATCATGAGTTATGACCATCTGACAATCAATTACATATAACAAATACATATTATACAAATTAGATGCATTCAACTGAAACAAGATAAAATAAAACACACACCTCGATATGTTGTCAATAAATTGTTGAACGGATCTGTGCTTGTTTGAGATTTCCCAGATGGATAGTGTGATTATCACTGCTCATGGTTGAATTGAGTTATGGCGGTTTGAGGGTGGAGGGGGAAACTAAAATTTTTAAAGTAATTGCCGCTTAATCTTAGGTTTTATTTGGGTTTGAGAGCGGGGAGGGAAAGGAAAATTTTTAATCCGTAAAATTGCCGCTAATTGATGAACGTGGCTGATCAATCACAAAAATAAAAAAATAAAACTATTTCTAGTCAAAGCAGTTAAGGTTGTGGGCTTTTAGGAGTTGTTAAGATGAAATCTTAATTATAAATGGTTAAGGCCTTTGGGTGTGGAGCCAACATAGGGTGGGCATGCCCATGCCGCCCCGGCAAACACCGCCCCCTTAGCCCCGGCACGACATGAGCGGCAGAGCGATGACTTTGGTGCCGAGCCATCATCTCCAATAATATGCATTGCAATATTATAATATTAATTGTTTTATTATTTTTAATAATTCTGGCCAATGAGGTTGCAAATTTAATATTGTAACCTTCATAAATATTGTAACCTTTCAGAAAAAAAAAAGTTGCGATTTTTAATAAAATTTGCAACCTTTTAACAAAAAGGTTGCAAATTTAATATAATTTTGCAACTTCTTAAAGAAAAGGTTGCATTAAATCTTCTAATGCAACCTTTATACTCAACGAAGTTGCATTAGAGTCAAATGCAACTCATCTGAAAAAGGTTGCTTTTGAAAAGTTGCATTAGGCCTATTTTCTAGTAGTGGTGGTAAGGAGGCTTGGGCAAGGAGGGTGCGAACCATGTTATTGATGGTGCGGATTTTGCGTTCCGCTTTCCCGTTTTGGGAGGAGGTGTAGGGACACGAGAATCGAAATTGCATGCCATTTTGATTGCAAAAATTGTAAAAATTTTGATTAGCATATTCTTTGCCATTGTCACATTGGAATTGTTTAATTCTGCACTCAAATTGGGTGTAGATTAGGTTGTGGAGGGTGGTAAAAATGGCGAAGACTTGTGATTTATTGGCAATGGGAAATGTCCACAAGAAATTGGTAAAGTCATCCAAAAGGAGGATGTAATATTTGTGGCCACCCGTACTGAGTACGGGTGAGGTCCAAAGGTCACTGTGAACAATATCAAAGGGTGCACGAGTACCATTAAGCGAATCATAAAATGGCAATTTAACACTTTTACCAAAAATGCAAGATTGACAAAGTGTTTTATTAAATTTTCCATAATCAACAAAAGAAGATAGTTTCAAAGACTATAACACATTATTGCCAGGATGACCCAAACGTTGATGCCAGCGATCTTCAGGAACAGCTGGTAAAGGCAGAGGGTTTTGTGGAAGTGGGAGTGGTGCAGTCAGAGGATAAAGATCGCCCGTGCTATTGCATCGTAGGATAAGAGCACGGGTTTTGAGATCTTTCACAAGAAAACCAAATGGGTCAAACTCAATAGAGAGTAAGTTATTAGTGGTAAGGCGACGGACAGAGATTAGGTTTTTAATAATGTTTGGGGCAAATAAGACATTGTTAAGTTTAAGTGGAGGAAAGGTGGTGGGAGGACTTGGTTGCCTTGTGCCAAAATCAGGATGGTCATGCCATTACCAACTATTATATTTTTATTAGTGCATTTATTAAAATTAGACAGAGAGTAAATACCTTGCGCATTGGCAGAGTGAGAGGAGGCACCAGTATCCATCAAGCCATGGTCTGGTGGGTTGAGAGCCAATGAGTAGAGTGCCTGCTCAGGATGAAGGAGTTTAGGATCCATTTATCAGAGGGAAGGAAATGCGAACAGAGGGTAAGAAGGAGGTGAAAGCGGCAGAAGGGTGGTGAACGACTGCAGTGGGTGGCCGAGAGTGGAGGATCAACAATGGTTGAAAGTTGGCATGGAAGTTATGACTTAGATTAAGAAAAATAAGACATTGTTTCAAGAAGAGAGGGGGATCGGTACTCGTTGGAGCAAGAATGCTCTGATACCATGTAGAAAGGTATGAATGTCAACTTGTCTTTCTCATTCTCATTTCAGTCTCTTATATAGTTACAATACAAGGCCTATACAATGATTACAATGAATATGTTTGACTGCTGACTTTGACTATACAACGAATATGTTTGACTGCTGACTTTGACTATACAACGAATATGTTTGACTGCTGACTTTGACTATACAATTCAAAGTTCAGAGAATGGAGCCAATAATTATGTAGTATCTATTAATCAGGTTGAAGGCAGCTATTAAGGTAATCGAAAAGGTGACACATACCACACTTGTAGTTAACAAAACAATCATATACAACAAATGAATTGAAGCCATCACTTTGAAATAACAGCCGAGGGATAGAATCAATTTTATGCAGAAGAGCCGTAAAGGTTTGCCTTCCCACTATTGCTTAAATCCTGCATGTTCAGACTAAATATTGGTGGCAATCTTGATCCATAGTTAAAGAATGGGTTGATCAAGGCAAAATAAAATTGTACACAGGTCCATTTGGATCAACGCGTCAACTTGAATCACTTCAAATTAGTCCACGGGTAAAAATGAACCATCCGCTCGACCTGTTTTAAAATAACAACATAGGGATAGAATCATACTTCTACAGAAGAGCTGAAAAGGTTTGCCTTCCCACCATTGCTTAGTTATCATTTGTTCAGACCAAGACTTAATTTAGTACCAATATAGGTTGAAATCTTTACCCATTCTTTTAATTTGGGCACAAACAAATTGTAAATGAGTCAACTTGGATAACCTCAAAATGAATTTTCCCGCCAACCAGTTTAAACCTAAAACAAAATTAAGATAGAGAACAAACTTTACACGTTATCTTTTTTTTTTTTTTTATAAATGACAAATGTTACGTTTCCTATACTATTACACCAATAATACTAAATCACACCTTTGCCAATGATTGAACCCTGAACCTCTTCTCTAAGAGGGATATGCCTCTACCAAGTGGGTCAATCCCACGTTGTCCTTTACACATTATCTTACCAATGATTGTAAGAACATTACAAACCCTATTAGGCTATTACCGGTTCCCAGTTTATAAATTCTCACATAAATGAGAACGCCAAAGAATGAAACGAGTAAAATGTGTTCGACCCATGTGAATTTTTTTTTTCAAAAAAGTTGGTTATGTTACGTCCTTAGTAATTATATATTTCATTTGTAAGTTATTTTCTCTACACTGATGTGAATTTTCAGTGATGTTGGAAACGAACCCTTCACATTATTTCTCTATACCTTCATAACTTAAAAGGCAATCACCATGGTTCAATGCCTGTCTCTAATATATAACAAAGATACAACTGAACACCATTCAAGCTTCTCTCTATAGCCTGAAAATAATGAAAATGTGACCCAAACCTGATCACGTGCATGGTTGATCAAGTCAGTCAAGATGGCCGTTGTCTCTCTTCTGAAGTTTAGCATTGTTTGTTAGTTGTTATGTTTTCAAATAAGTCAGTTGTTTAGTTCTATTTTCACGGTTATATCTGTTGCTTGTTTCCTTATATAAAGCATTGTAATTGTGGTGTTAATCATCACTTCAATTTCACAAGTTAATAAAAACTCTAGAGAGACTTTGGCTAATTCACTGTTTTATTCATAAGTTCTCTGATCCATTAGTGGTATCAGAGCTTGTGTTCTACTCTTAGTCCTATTATCCTTGTCTCTCATTAACCTATGGCCGATCAAATTAGTACACTACCTACTGCTCCTGCACCTATTCCCATATTCAAAGGTGAAGGTTACGATCATTGGAGCATTAGAATGAAGACTATCCTCAAGTCCAGGGACTTGTGGGATCTTGTTGAAGTTGGGGTCAATCATGCTGAAACCGATGCTGGAAAATTAAGAAATCAGAAGAAACGTGATGCTCATGCAATGGCCTTAATCCAACAGGCTGTTCATGATCATCTCTTTTCCAGAATAGCTTCCGCAGAATCAGCAAAAGAATGTTGGGAAATTTTGAAGATGGAGTACGAAGGAGATACTCAAGTAAAAGCAATCAAGCTACAAGGGCTGAGAAGAGATTTTGAAAACCTGATCATGAAAGAAGATGAACATGTGGGGGATTATTTCTCACGTGTAATGGCAATTGTTAGCCAAAAACGATCCTATGGTGAAATTGTTTCTGATCAAGTCATTGTTGAGAAGATCCTTAGGAGTCTGTTTCCTAAGTTTGATTATGTTGTCCCCTCAATTGAGGTGTCTCTTGATCTCTCAACATTGACTCCATTAAAACTCATGGGATCGTTACAGTCTCAAGAGGAGAGGCTAAATAGCAGACAGGGTGTTAAACAAGAAAAGACTGATGAGCATGCACTGATGCATGACACACGTACCCCTTTCAATTCTGGTTCAAGAGGAAGAGGAAGAAGTAATTCAAGGGGACGTGGAAGAGGAAGATTCTTTGATAGATCCAAGGTGCCTCAATGTAATGTGTGCAAAAAGTTTGGACACATTGCAAAAGATTGCTGGTACAACTCAGATGAGGCTCATGTGAATCTGACTGAAGAAATCATGGAGAAAGAAGACATGACTGAAGAACCTCACTTATTTATGGCCATGATAACACAAGTAAGTGAATCAAACAATTTGTGGTTTATTGATTCAGGTTGTTCAAATCACATGACAGGAACAAGAGAGAGCTTTACCTATCTGGATGAAAGTTTCAAACTTGATGTCCAATTAGGAAACAAAAAGACCTTGAATGTGGAAGGAAAAGGTACAGTTAGGATCTCAACTGGATCCTCTCAATACAAGCTGCTTAGTGATGTTTACTATGCACCTACACTTGAGTACAACTTACTCAGTGTAGGGCAAATGATGAAGAAGGGCTACTCTCTCTTGTTTGCTGATGGTAAATGCTCTATCAAGAAGCAGAATGTTGAGATAATGGAAGTCAAGGTGTCATCAAACAACTTGTTCCTTCTTGATGCCACAAAGTCAAAAGAAACCAACAATGTTACATCAGTTGCTCAACTGTGGCACCAAAGGTATGGCCATCTGAACTTCAGCAGTCTTAAAGCTATATATGCTAAGCAGATGGCAATGGGTATACCTAAAGGTTCAGAAGTGTGTGAAGGCTGTATTATGGGTAAACAAACCAGGCAGTCATTCACTTCTCATTCACGGAGAGCTACCAAGAAATTGGAGCTCATCCATATGGACCTATGTGGGCCAATGCAGGTCCCTAGTTTGGGCAAAAGTTATTATTATCTGCTTATTGATGATTTCACAAGGGTATGTTGGGTTTACTTCTTGACCAACAAATATGAGGCATTTGCTAAGTTTAAAATATTCAAGGCTCTTGTGGAGAAGCAGGGAGAACAAGTGATCAAGGTGATTAGATCTGATAGAGGGGGTGAATTCTCCTCAAAAGAATTCAACTCTTTTTGTGATCATGCAGGAATAAGAAGAGAGTTCACACCTCCACACACACACCTCAACATAATGGTGTGGTGGAGAGAAAAAATAGAACAATTATGGGCATGACCAGAAGTATGTTGAAAGGCAAGAGATTGCCAAATTTCTTGTGGGCTGAAGGTGTTGCTACTGCTGTGTACATCCTGAACAGGTCACCTACAACTGCACTTGAAGAAAAGACACCTTATGAACTATGGCATAACAAAAAACCAGATGTCTCTTACTTAAGGACATTTGGTTGCATTGGTTATGGTCATTCATATGCACAGGGTAGAAGGAAGCTGGATGATAGAGCAAACAAAATGGTGTTTCTTGGGTATACCATTCAGGGCACTAGATATAGACTATATAACCCTGACACAAAGAAGTTTGAAACCAGGCCTAAAGATGAAGTCACAATCATTGAAGGTGCTAAATGGGATTGGAAAGCAACATACAAGTCCAAGTCAGAATCATATGACAGACTATATGTTGACCCATTTCCAGCTGAAGATAGTGATGATGCAGTGGAAGGATCAACTGCTGAAACAGTTAATAATGTAGCTGATCAAGAACCTCACACACCAGGTGTGAGTATTCAATCAAATGTTGCTGATCCAGAGTCTAGTTCTTCCAGTTCTACAGGACCTGGCAGGACCAGAACATTGGAAGAATTGTATGCTAATACTCAGGTTGTAAATCAACCTCATTGTGATTACCTGAATATGCATTTTGCTCTTAGTATTGCAGATCCTACACATTTCAGTGAAGCTTCACAAAAGCAAGAATGGTTAGAGGCAATGAAGGAGGAGCTCAATTCCATAGAAAAGAATGGGACATGGTAGCTTGTGTCCTTGCCTGCTGGTAAAAATGTTGTTGGCTTTAAGTGGTTGTTCAAGACTAAAGTTGGACCAGTTGGAAGATTTTAAGGTATAAGGCATGTCTGGTTGCAAAAGGTTACTCACAAATGAAAGGCCTTGATTTTGAAGAAACATTTGCCCCATTGCCAGATTTGAAACTATCAGGCTTGTTCTATCAATTGCAGCTCACCATGGTTGGCATGTGCATCAACTTGATGTTAAGTCAACATTTTTAAATGGTGATCTAGTGGAAGATATCTATGTTGAGCAGCCAGGGGGTATCAAGTGAAAGGATCAGAAGGCAAGGTATATAAGTTAAAGAAGGCTTTATATGGACTGAAGCAGGCTCCAAGAGCATGCTACTCCAAGATTGATGGCTACTTCAGTGATAATGGATTCAAAAGAAGCCTTAATGAGCCCACTCTCTATGTTAAGCAAACTAAGTCAGATGATATTATTTATGTATGTCTTTATGTAGATGATATCATATGCACTAGTTCCTGTGGGCAGCTTATTAAGGAGTTCAAAGAAGGAATGAAAGGAGTATTTGAAATGACTGATATGGGTCTTCTCCAGTATTTTTTAGGCCTTGAAGTAAAGCAAGTTGCAGCTGGAATATTTGTGAATCAAGAGAGGTATGCAGTCAATCTGTTGAAGAAGTTTGGCATGCAAGATTGTAAGTCTGAAAGCATTCCTATGAACCCTCAAGAAAAGTATATTGTGGATGATGGTGAGCTAAAGGTTAATGAAACTGAGTATAGAAGTCTGGTAGGTGGACTGATCTATCTCACTCACACTAGGCCAGACTTGTCTTTCTAAGTTGGAGTTCTATCAAGATTCATGCAGTCTCCTTCTAAAAATCATTCTGGTGTAGCAAGAAAAGTGTTGAGGTATATTGCAGGAACAACTAAATTTGGTCTGTGGTATAGAAGGGGTAGTCTAGACCAGCTGAGTGGCTACTCAGATAGTGATTGGGCAGGAAGCATTGATGACAGAAAAAGCATTTCAGCCAATGTGTTCTTATTAGCAAAGGGAGCAGTCTCATGGATGTCAAAGAAGCAGTCAACTGTAGCCTTGTCCAGCACTGAAGCTGAGTACATATTAGCTACAAGTGCAACTTGTCAGGCTATTTGGCTTAGAAGATTGTTGAGTTATTTGAATGTCACTCAAAGTGGTGCTACTGTCATTCAATGTAATAGTAAGTCAGCTATAGACCTTTCAAAGAATCCTGTGTTAAACAACAAGACCAAGCATATTGAACTCAAACATCATTTTATACGTGATATGGTGGCTCAAGATCAAGTTAGTTTGGAGTATTGCAGCACAAATGATCAGTGGGCTGACTTGCTTACTAAACCTTTAGCAAAAGAGAAGTTCATCTACTTTAGGCACATGATTGGGGTGCAGGAGTTTGGCTCAAAAGGGGGTAATGAAAATGTGACCCAAACCTGATCACGTGCATGGTTGATCAAGTCAGTCAAGATGGCCGTTGTCTCTCTTCTGAAGTTTAGCATTGTTTGTTAGTTGTTATGTTTTCAAATAAGTCAGTTGTTTAGTTCTATTTTCACGGTTATATCTGTTGCTTGTTTCCTTATACAGTGGCGAAGGTTTGTAGGGGCGGGGAGGGGCGGCCGACCCCCCGGATTTTCGCGCAGAAGTTCCGATTATATAGTATCCGTATAGAAAATTTTGAAAATATAGGGTTTCGACCCCCCGAAACTGGTTTTCGACCCCCCGAAACCAGTAACTTCCGAACCCCCGGTGACTTCCGACCCCCCGAACCTTCGGGTCAAGCTTCGCCACTGTCCTTATATAAAGCATTGTAATTGTGGTGTTAATCATCACTTCAATTTCACAAGTTAATAAAAACTCTTGAGACTTTGGCTAATTCACTTTTTATTCATAAGTTCTCTGATCCATCAGAAAAATCAATACAGGGCCAATGTTAAGGACACTAGGCTTCTAGATTGGACGCCGGCCACTTAATCTAGTCTCTTAAGTGGCAAAGGTATAAAAACATAGCTTGGTTTATTTTAAAAACAGCCCATTTAGAGTACAATTTCAGTATATACTTTTTTATTTGAAGCTTCTTTAGTATTTTTAATAATAAATACGAGTCAAGTCGCTCGTAAGCTACTCAAGATCGGTTTGTTAAAAACTCGAGTCAAGCTGAGTTTAAACGAGTATAATCTCGAGCCTAAAAATTAACATGTTTAATAAACATGTCCTAGACCAAGCTTCACTTATTAATCTCAATCTGACTCACGAGTATAAACAAAAGCTAGAATATTTGAGCTTGTTTTTGTGTTTACATATTGGAGAGGTGGTAGGGTGTGTGTGGGTTGGTTCGTTCTAGGCTGTGAGGGTGGTTTGGATGTTGTTAAGAGTAGGGCTGGCAATTTAGACACAAACACGATAACCTGATACGAACCTACACGATTCTAATAGGTTTCGTGTTTGGCCTTAACATGTTTCGTGTCTATAACAGGTCGACACGTTAAGACCTGTTTATTTTCGTGTCGTGTTCGTGTTTAAATGTTTCGTGTTCGTGTCTTATCGTGTACGTGTCTTAACAGGTATTATCGTCTCTTATCGTGTTTCTTATCATGTCTTGTTGTGTCTTATTGTGTCTTATCATGTCTTGTCGTGTTAACTTATTTTACTAGGTGTTCCTTATCGTGTCTTGTCGTGTTAACCTGTTATACACAGGTTTGTGTTCGTGTTTGAAAAAAAAATGACACAATTAGATTTCGTGTCGTGTTCATGTTTACAAGTTTTGTGTTCGTGTTTTAACAAGTTCGTGTCTTAACAGGTTCGTGTAACCTGTTATGCCAGCCCTAGTTAATAGTGGTGAAGGTCAGGTTCAAGTATTTTTTATCGTTGGTCCAAAAGGATGAATAAATAGATAGCGACGTAGGCCACCGTGTTCAGGTTGGATGGTGTAAGTGGAAAGTGGCCGCATGCGTGTTGTGCGACAAGAGATTCCCAGCTAAATTATAATGGAAATTTTATAGAGTGGCAGTTAGTGTGCTATGTCATATGGAAAAGATTGTTGGGCAATCAAGAGGACACAGGTGCGTAAGTTGGAGGTAGTTGAGATGAGGATGTTGAGGTAGATGTGTGGGCACATTAAGCTAGACAAGATTAGAAATGAGGTTTTCCAAGTAAGATTAGAGGTAGCTAGTATATTAGATAAGATAAGATAAGGACATGGAGGTTGTGATGGTTTGGAAATGTTAGGAGGAGGCATGTGACGGCCACAGTCATAAGTGTGGAAACTCTCAATGTTGAGGGGAGGATGAGTGGAGGCCGACCGGAATTGACTCGCGAGGAGCGTATTAGGCATGATTTGCTAGACTTGCACCTTTATAAGGACATAGTCGATGATAGGAGTTCGTGAAGACGTATGATTAAAATTAAGTACTTTTAACAACATGATACAATTTTGTATTAGGTTCTTGATGTAGGAGCCAGCTTCATTAGTTTATTTCAGTGGTAGGTGAATATATTGTAGCTTGCATGTGTGCCTTTTTGATGAAATATGTTGTCATAACTTTCATTTTTTGGTATTAGTAAGAATATCTTTTGTACCTTTATGTGGTTACATGTGTCTATGTTTTTATGTATTATTATTATTATTTTAACTTAACTCTCTTGTCTGGATATGAACTTGGAGTCGAGGGTCTCATCGGAAACAGTCTCTCTGTTCTTTGAGATAAAGATAAGGTTTACCTACATTCCATCCTTCCAAATCCTACCTATAACTTGATTATGAATGAAATTTCACTACGTATGATTGATTGATTGATTGATTTGATGACGCGTCCCACTCCACTAATCCATATTAAATTATTAACACTAGTTTTGATTCACACTAAACTTTTACTCACTTTATCTCGTTACCTACTCACTCCACAAATATGATGACCCACACGTTCCTAAAAAGTGTGTAAATTGTTCACTTTTTTTTTTTTTTTTTTTAATCCTTTTAATAATATCTTTATCTTTAATTATACTTTAGTAAAAAGTGTGAAAAAGTATGTTGTGAATCATGACTATGAGTCTATGACTGGGTTACAATTGTTTTGCAATTAATATTTCTAGCTTTGCCTTTTAAAAATTTTTAAACGACGAGATTTTGAAAAACCTAATCATTTTACACCAAATTTGATGTTTCATTTTAGCCTCTTAATAATACCTTACCAAAACCTTCTAGTTGTAGCACATGAACTTCTTGGTTCGGTACCCCATGTAGAAATTCCGATATAACAACCAAGGGTGGACCTTCCCCCTTTCACGAGCAGCTAATGCAAGAATCAATCACTTTATCTCCATCCTTGCGACGGGAGCGAATATATTCTGTCAAACTCTACACTGTGTTTTTAAATGTAGCCCTTCGTGATTAGCCTCGCTTTGGGGCTGGTCTCTGTTGGTTTTTTCTAGTGTACTGATGCCAGCGTAGGCCCAGTTGGGGCAGTGGGCTCTACGGATGGGGATGCGATTAAACACCGCTAAAGTTGAAATTCGCCGTAAAAAACTACGGATTACTAAGGGATCACTGATACTAGTAAGATTCCAGATGAGATTTTGGTCCTATTTTTTTATTATCATTTTTTGTTGAAAACATTTATGACGTACACAACACAACAAGAAGTACTCTGTTGCTCAGTGTTTTTAGGTATGCCATCATATTCCACATTCATCATTCATGCTTTCCACAATCTTGGTTGCCAATATACATTCTCGATCTATTTTATTAGAACAGTTAACTCACGTACCATAAAAAAAATAAAAAGAAGAAAATAGTTATGTTTTAACATATTAATTAAAACAATTAAAAAATTATCTAAACATGGTTACCTAAATAGTAACTCATAAAAAGAAGAGAGAAGCCATCTCTCTCTCTCTATATATGTACTGTACGTATGCATACAAGCAACACTTGATGTTCAGTATATAACTCATAGGTGTACCAGTTGATTATTATCCCCATCCTTCTTTTCTTCCTTCACATCTATACATTTCTATCCCTAAGGCTCTTCTCTGGTTGAGTTGATAAACACAAATCGATCATCATGTCTTCCTTTGACCAAAAGTATGCTCACCTAAAACTTCCCCTCAAAGACATACTAACAGCTACCAACAATTTTGCTGATGAAAATAATGTCAGACGAGATGGATTTAGATACGAATACAAGGGGAAACTAGTGTTAAGCTCTGGACAATTGATTGATATTCTTGCTCGGAGGTTGGATGATAAGTACCGGCAAGGAAGCAAAGAGTTTCAGACAGAGATAATGATGCTAGCTAGTCTCAATCATCAAAATATAGTCTCTATAGTTGGGTTTTGTGATGAGGATGGGGAGAAGATCATCATAAACAAGTTTGAGGCTAAGGGAAGGCTTTACCAATACCTTAGTGACCCAGTTACACTGCCATGGACTCAACGATTGCAGATCTGTCTTGGTATTGCTCGTGCCCTCAGTTACATTCACTATGACAACCAACGCAGTTTTAGCGTCATACACCGTGATCTTAAAACTTCTAAGATATTATTAGGTGACAACTGGGAACCAAAACTATCCGGTTTTGAGCTATCCATAATGCAGCCAGCAGCTAAGAGGCAGGGTCTTATTCTTGACTTACCATGTGGCACGCCTGGGTATATTGACCCAGCATATGCAGTGTCTGGAACTGTGAACCACAAGTCGGATGTGTACTCCTTTGGTGTGGTTTTATTTGAAGTTGTGACTGGGAGGAAAACACATAACCCCGACAACAGAGATTTGAAGTTTTCAGCTGAAACGGCCAAATCACATTATGAAAATGGAAATCTCAATGATATTATCCACCCAGATCTACAGAAGCAAATGGACCAGGGATCGTTAAAAAAGTTCTCAGAAGCAGCGTATTGCTGCTTGAACGATCAACGAACACAACGCCCACATATAGATCAGCTTATCTTTGCACTTGATCAAGCATTGAAACTTCAACTGGCACATGAAGACTCCGTAAGGCCAATTTCCCCCATTTCTTTCTTGTTTTTTGTTATACTAACATATACTTGAAATCGTTCATTGTAATAACCTATTACCTGTGTTAATTCATTTCCTGTTGTTTTAGTTGGTACTAAAGGAACACTCAACACTTGCGGTTGAAGGTACATCAACCAACTTCTGGGAGGTAATGAAATTCTTTGCCTTTGGAAAATGAGATGACAAATTGAAAAAAAAAAAAAAAAAAGGGTATTAAAATAGACATCATGCACTGTGCCTAAATTGATTTACACTTTGCAAAGTTTCTTCAATGCGACTTAAACTTATAATGTAGTTTCAAAAATCAGTTTTAGAGTTATGGATAGAAAGATCTCACCGTGGAATTTATAATTTCAATTTTTAATGACTTTTAGAAATATCAAAGATTTAATATAACCAACTAATAATGGTTAAAGAAGAACCAATATAGATAATTTTTGGACATTAATTCCATGGTATTAGTATAAATTAATAGAATAAACTATATATGTACACTCATTCATTGTAATTATGTGATGATTGTGATGATTATTCTCCTCCCTAAATTAGTGGAGGTTGTTGTATTATTTATAGTGGTCAATAATCAATGAGAAGATCATTTTGAATATACCTCCGGTCAACCCCCCTGCAACTCTCCCTCTTTCACTCTGTTTTTCCCCTGTTTCTTCATCTCTTTCCCATGGATTCCCAACATCTTCATCCCGCCTTAACTGTGATTAACATTAAGGCTCATATCCCTATTATTTTGGAGAAGGATTCAACACACTTTACGACTTGGCAGACCCTCTTCAGGGTCCACTGCCAAGCGTATGAGGTTCTTCACCATCTCGCACCCAAACCTGTCGCCACCCCATCTCCCACATCCTCTGATCCGGTGGCCCTAGCCAAAGCCGAGGCAGACCTTCTCGCTTCCGAAGGTCTGTGGTCTCGTCTTGACGCGATCGTTCGGCAATGGATCTATGCCACAATCTCCCAACCATTACTTCACACCATTCTAACCCCCGGTCAATCCGCCTATGATGCCTGGATGGCTGTCGAGAGTGAGTTCAACGATAATAAAACCACTCGGGCGATTTTTCTCAGCCAAGAATTTACCCATTTATACCTTGATAACTTTGCGTCTATGGACGAGTACTGTCAAAGAGCGAAACAATTGGCTGACCAACTTGCGAGTCTCGGCTCTTCGGTTGACAACCGAATGTTAGTTCTTCAAGTTTTGACAGGTCTGACCGAGTCCTACGATAACATCTCAACCGTCCTCCAAAACCAGGACCCTTTACCGGACTTTCGTGATGTTCGTTCACGGCTGACCCAAGAAGAAAACAAAAAGAAACGTCACGCCGCTCGGGCTTCTCAAACTGCCGCCACGGCTCTCCACACCACCAACTCCACCGCCTCTTCATACTCCAACCACACACCAGCCGCAACCCACCCTCAAACTTCCAACCGTGGCCGCGGCAGTCGTGGCAGACGATCCGGCAGGCCCACTTCCAACCGTTCCTCCCACACTTCTCAGCAGTCCAACAACTTAAACCATCCATATATTGTTTTTCCCAGTTCATGGACTGCCTCCCAGTGGGCCACTGCACTTAACCAGACCCCATTGGCCCAACAGAACTCAAACATCCCGGCCCAACAGCAGACAACCCAACCCCCATGCCCTTATCCGTCCAGGCCCAATAACAAAAACACACAGGGTATTCTTGGCTCCCGCCCCGACCAGGCCCATCACACAAACTACTCTCCAACCGACATTGAACAAGCCCTTTATTCCCTTGCCCTCAACCAACCGGATCATGGCTTGATGGATATGGGTGCTTCCTCTCATTCAGCAAATGCCCAAGGTATATACTCCCCGTCTACTTTTAATAAATGCACTAATAAAAATACTATTGTTGGTAATGGCATGACCATCCCTGTATTGGCCCAAGGCAATCAAGTCCTACCCCCACCCTTCCCTCCCTAAAACTTAATAATGTCTTGTTTGCCCCAAATATTATAAAATCACTTATTTCTGTCCGTCGCCTTACCACCGACAACTTAGTGTCTATTGAATTTGACCCTTTTGGCTTTCTTGTGAAGGATCTCAAAACACGGGCTCCTATCCTACGATGCAATAGCATTGGGGACCTCTATCCATTGACTGAACCTCTCCCACTCAAGTCCACTCAACCATCCACTTTTGTTGCTGTGTCTCAAGATCGTTGGCACCAAAGATTGGGTCATCCCGGCAATAATATTTTACAGTCTTTGAAACTGTCATCTTTTGTTGATTATGCAAAATTTAATAAATCACATTGTGAACCTTGCATTTTTTGTAAAAGCATTAAATTGCCGTTTTATGATTATGTTAATGATACTCATTCTGCCTTTGATATTGTACACAGTGACTTATGGACCTCCCCAGTACTTAGTACCGATGGCCATAAATATTACATCTTATTTTTAGATGACTTTACTAATTTTTTATGGACTTTCCCCTTATCTACTAAGTCCCAAGTATTCCACACCTTTGCTAATTTTCACAACTTCATACACACCCAATTTTCTCGTAAAATAAAACAATTTCAGTGTGACAATGGGAAAGAATATGCCAATCAACATTTTTATAACTTTTGTAATCATAACGGCATGCAATTTCGTTTCTCTTGTCCCTTCACCTCTTCCCAAAATGGCAAAGCGGAACGCAAAATCCGCACCATTAACAATATGATCTGAACCCTCCTTGCCCAAGCCTCACTTCCTCCCAACTTGTGGCATCATGCTCTTGAAACCGCCACCTACCTACTAAATATCCTCCCTAGCAAACTTCACAACTACAAATCCCCAACCACCCTCCTTTACAATTGCATACCGGAATACGATCATCTTCATGTCTTCGGGTGCCTTTGCTACCCTCTACACCCTCATACCACCATCAATAAACTTAACTACCGTTCTCACCCTTGTGTCTTCCTCGGGTACCCCGCAAATCACCGTGGGTATAAGTGTCTAGATCTCACTACTCATCAAATCACTATCTCTAGGCACGTTCACTTTGAGGAGTCAATTTTTCCCTACACTATCCAATCCCCAACTAAACCACCCTCTTATGAATTCCTCAACCCCACCATTAATCCCCTCGTTTGGGATTACCTACATCGCACCAAAAACCCCCCACAGCCAAACACACCACCCCACTCACAATCTTCTAACCCCAACTCCACTTCTGTCCCTTCGCCAATCCCAACCAATACTGCCCCCACTATTCCCAATACACATCCAGACCTACCTCTCCACAATTCGGCCCAATCCCCACCTTTAGCCTCAGCCCAACACTATAGCTCTCCATCCACTCACGTATCCCCCCCTCCGGCCCACGAACCAAATTCCACTTCACACACATCTCCAGCCCAAGATACACCTTCCACGGCCCAGGCCCAGTCACCAGCCCCTCCTCCCCCACCTCAGCCCACTAACCGCACCATTCACACAAGATACATGAGTGGCATTACCAAACCCAAACACATACTCAACTTACACACCTCTACCATCGTCCCTGTCCCGAAAAACCCACAAGTTGCCTTGTCCTCTCCAGAGTGGTATAATGCCATGTCAACTGAATTTAGTGCTCTTATTAAAAACAAAACCTGGGAGCTTGTACCTAAGACCCCTGACATGAATATTATACGTAGCATGTGGTTGTTTTAACATAAATACAGGTCGGATGGCAGTTTGGAGCGGTATAAAGCACGCTTGGTATGTGATGGTCGCAAGCAACAAACGGGCATCGACTGTGGCGACACATTTAGTCCAGTCGTCAAGCCGTCTACTATACGGCTAGTTCTTTCATTGGCTCTATCTAAGTCCTGGCCCATTCACCAATTGGATGTTACAAATGCGTTCCTTGATGGCAACTTGGAAGAAACCGTCTACATGCATCAGCCTATGGGCTTCAGACACCGGGATTTTCCAGACCATGTTTGTCGTCTTCGCAAGTCTCTATACGGTTTGAAACAGGCTCCTCGCGCCTGGTACCAGCGATTCACAGACTTTGTCACCCTACACGGGTTCCGTCAAAGCAAGTCAGACAACTCTCTATTCATTTATCATAATGGTCGTGACACGGTGTATCTTCTCATCTACGTAGACGACATCATCCTCCTCACCACCTCCACTGAATCTCTTCGGACCAAATTAGTTCAGACATTGTCAGGTGAATTCGCAATGAAAGACTTGGGCCCTCTCTCCTATTTTTTGGACATTCATGTTACCAGGATGGGCAACTGTATGTTCCTCTCTCAGCAGGCTTACATTCAGGACATTATTCATCGGGCCTCAATGGACTCTTGCAAGCCAGTTCACACACCGGTTGACACCCAGTCCAAACTCTCTGCTGACTCCGGGCCTCTCCATGATGACACGTCTACTTACCGCAGTCTCGCCGGTGCTCTCCAGTATCTCACTTTCACCAGACCAGACATCTCTTATGCGGTACAGCAGATATGCATGCACATGCACGCACCCCGGCTGGATCACTGGAATGCATTAAAGCGCATAATCAGATACATTCAAGGTACTGCCGATCACGGTCTTCGCTTAGGTCCTGCTCCAAACCTATCACTCGTGGCTTATACAGATGCCGACTGGGCTGGCTGCCCCGACACTCGCCGCTCTACATCCGGTTATTGTGTCTATTTGGGAGATAACCTTATATCTTGGTCTTCAAAAAGACAGTCCACTATTTCCAGGTCCAGCGCTGAAGCCGAGTATCGAGGTGTTGCAAACGTTGTTGCTGATATATGCTGGCTGCGTAATCTCCTCCTCGAGCTTCATCATCCATTATCTCGGGCTACGCTAGTGTATTGTGACAATGTCAGTGCAGTTTATCTTTCAGGCAACCCGGTTCAACATCAACGCACAAAACACATTGAACTTGATATCCACTTTGTTCGCGAACACGTACAACGCGGGCACATTCGGGTTCTACATGTGCCATCCAGTCATCAGATTGCTGACATTTTCACAAAAGGTCTCCCGCGGGTTCTCTTTGAAGATTTTCGGACCAGTCTCAACATCGGCCCTCCTGACATTTCAACTGCGGGGGCGTAATAGAATAAACTATATATGTAAACTCATTCATTGTAATTATGTGATGATTGTGATGATGATTATTCTCCTCCCTAAATTAGTGGAGGTTGTTGTATTATTTATAGTTGTCAATAATCAATGAGAAGATCATGTTGAATATACCTCCTTACATATAAATACACCAAAATCGAGCCGAGCCTGAGGTTGCCTTAGCTCGGCTCATGAACAACCCTATAGAGTATCCATTTTTATTACTGTTTGCTGGTTGTTTTAGCTCTTGTTCTTTCATACCGCACAAAATATAAAACTTGATTAACATAGAATATTGTGTACTGATATCATTGCATTTACAATCTAAGTAACATTGAGATGTGCCTAGAGTGCGCCAATCAACACCCCCCCTCTTTTCTGAATGTGATTGTCGCCCTCTTTCTCCTTGATTAAAATTATAAAGAAAATATATCAATAGCATACTTATACTAAAGATAAAAAAATGCTTGATTTTATGGTATGTTTATTAAAAAAAATATATAGAAAAATATGGATGTTTAAATTTAATGCTGGACGGTGCAGGGGGTGGCACCCCTGCCACCTTAGCATTTTAACATTGAATGGCGCCTCTCCCTTATTTCTTGGGCATCATTTAAGGCTCGTTAGCCCAATAACGAGGGCCAACTTGTGTTTTTGTGGGACCCACTCCAATTAAGCTAAAAAAATGAAATAGGGGAGGGTGCCATTGGGGGCGCTATTCCATTTCTTGGGCGTTATTGAAACGGGAAAATGAAGCCCCTTGTTGACGTGGTCGTGATGTGGAGCTGAGATGGTGAAATGAATCCCCTGAGGCTAGATGGGGCCCCTAGGAGCTCCATTCCGCCACCTTAGCGCCACGTCAAAAGAGGGATTTATCTCCCTTCTAATAACACTCAATAAATAGAATAACGCCCTTTAACTAAAAAGGAAAAAAGGGAAAACATTGATTGGTTCAAGCAAATGGGGCCACCAGACCACCCCGGTAGCGCTCGTTATTGCATTCACAATTGATCAATAGCCCCCTTGGCCGTTAACGGCACCCATGAAATAGGAGAGGGGCGCCGTTGATGGAAAAATTGTTGAGGTGGCAGGGGCGCTATACCCTACACCATCTAGCCTAAGGGCTCTATTCTATACCCTACACCATCTAGCCTAAGGGCTCTATTCTACACTATCCAACCTTATAAAAATCTAATACACCATGTCTCACATTCTTGGTCTTCCTATGCTTTTTAGGTTAAGATCATTATGAACTCCATCCAACCTCCATTTTAATATATACTTGTTTAAATCTCTATGTTTTATAATCTTTTATCTCATCCTTATTTTATTTAAGTGTTTACTTTTATTTGCTATTATACTAGTCTTACTTTGAGTGAGTGTCTTATAAGTTATGTAAAGTTAAATTATTTCTAAATACAAGATTTTGCTCATAATATTGTAGGGGAACAATCTAGAACACTTGAAGATTGGATTTGATGCTATAAAGTCTGCGACCGAGAATTTTTCTAAGAAATATTTTATTGGGAAAGGCGGGTATGGTTGGGTGTACAAAGCAGAACTTGAACATTTTGATTCCTCCGCAATGAAAGGCGATAAGGAATCAAAACTGCCTAGGAGGCGAAGCACTGTGGCTATAAAGTACATCTTACATAGAGAAGACAAACACGGAGAACAGGGGTTCTTTAAAGAAATTGATACCCTTAGTAGTTGTAAACATCCCAACATAGTGTCTCTACTTGGTTTTTGTTATGAACCCCCTCATATGATCCTTGTCTATGAGCATGTTTCTAAGGGAAGCCTTGATGATTATTTGGGTAGCGAAGGAAATATGACTAATCTTAGTTGGGAGCAACGAATAAAAATATGCATTGATATTGCAAGTGGCTTGGATTACATTCATACCACCATGGAAAATAAACAAAAGATAATCCACCGGGATATAAAAAGTGACAATATTCTATTGAGTGAGAACTGGGAGGCAAAGATTGCCGACTTTGGACTCTCCATATTCCACC
Organism: Ambrosia trifida; assembly: GCA_028751855.1. NCBI lineage: Eukaryota > Viridiplantae > Streptophyta > Magnoliopsida > Asterales > Asteraceae > Ambrosia > Ambrosia trifida. The sequence goes on from CM054126.1 coordinate 34,783,318, forward strand.
CAACTGATCAAAAAGCGAGCACTATCAACGCAACCAAAATTGCAGGTACACAAGTGTACTTGGATCCAGAATATGAGACGACGGGTAAGTTGAAAAAAGAATCTGATGTTTACTCCTATGGCGTAGTATTGTTTGAGATCCTTTCGGGGAGATTGGCTTATGATTCGGTTTATACCAATAAAAATGAGAAGGGTCTTGCACCCATAGTTAGACAACACTATGAGAACGGAACAATAAAGGAAATAGTTGATCCTAGTTTAAAAGAAGAAAATGCCTTTACACTAAGTAAAGGCCCCAATAAAGATTCTTTGAATACATATATTAACATAGGGCACAGATGTTTGGCCGAGAAACAGACAGAACGTCCAACAATGAAAGTCGTCATAGAGGAACTTGTGAAAGCACTAAACTTTCAGGTAAGTCAAAGTCCCAACAATGTAAAGTGTTTCTCCTTTTTGTATTCATGTTCATTATTATTTTAAAAGAAACGTTGGACCCTTATGGCCCGATGTCATCTCGAAACATATATAATGTATCTAGCTTACAGTTTACTAAGGTATGCTGATACGGGCCAGGCCCAACAATCATCTGACCTGGCCCAGCAAGACAGGCCCAAACGTGCAGCAAAGAAGCCCATCAGATTTGAAGAGTGAAGCTGTTCGAAAGTTATCAAAATGCATTTTTATTTATTTTGTTTTCCAGTATTGCATCGTGGGTTAGTTTAGCATGTTTTCTATTTTGTCATGTTTAAATTAGTGGCTGCATTTTAGGAAAGTAGTGGCATTGAATAAGGATCATGGGTGATGAATCCTTGACCATTTGCATATTTAAGTTCAGCATTTTGCATAAGGAAATACACAGAAAATTGCCCCAATTGTCTCTTCTTTCTCTAAGTTTTCTTTGGAGCTTGATCCACTCTACGGATTATCTATCATTGGTGCTTTCATTCACCAACTCAAACCTTCTAATGGGTCCTCGCAAAGACACTTCCTCCGACGACTCACCACCCACCACCAACGACCTCCTTCAACAACTCATCAACTCCACCGCCACTGCCGCTGCACAACAAGCCGCTGCTGCTGAAAAACAAGCAGCCGACTTTCATACCCTTATTGAAGAAACTCGCACCCTTCACACCAAATTCGATCTCCAAGCAAATGTTTTAACTTCCATATCCACAAAATTCCCAACCGAATCACCATCCGGTCCCAAACTAAACTCCCTACAGACACCTTCCGCCACCCCCCCCCCCCATCGTCTTCCTACAACAGTTCACACCCACGTACACCGAAAATTACCCTTCCCCTTTTCGACGGATCCAACCCCCTCGGGTGGATTTTTCAAGCCGAAAACTTCTTTTCGTACTACCAAACGCCCACCAACGATCGTGTCCCATTAGCCGTATTTTATTTTATTGGCGACGCGCTAGCGTGGTACCAAAACTTAGCCAATAATGACTTATTACCATCATGGGCAGTGTTCAAAAGAGAAGTCGAACGCCGTTTCGGTCCGTCTGCATTTGAAGACCACGAAGCCACACTCTTCAAACTCCAACAAACCACCACCGTTGCTGCTTACCTCACTGAATTTGAACGAATCAGTAATCGTGTAACCGGCCTCTCCCAACAGGCGCTCCGTAGTTGCTTCATTTCTTGTCTCAAAACTGAAATCAGAAACGAACTTGCTGTGCTTAGGCCAACTACCCTTTATGAAGCTATTGGTTTAGCTAAATCAGTAGAAGACAAAGTTGCTCATTCCACAAAACCAACCCCACCTAAATTCTCTTACTACTCCAAAACAAACTCACCAAATTCCTTGCCATCCACTTCATCCGTCAACCAACCAACAACTACCACCCCTACTTCCATGCCTCCTTTATTACCTACACCTCCAAAACAAACAAACCCTTTACCTTTTACTAAACTTTCTGCAGCCGCTCTCCAACAAAGACGCAAGGAAGGCTTGTGTTTTAATTGTCCAGAAAAATATTTTAGGGGACACAAATGCTCACCTCCTCAGTTCTTGTTGATTGTTGACAACGACGATCGTGAAGATTACACCGAAGACGACACCAACCATACTGAAACCATGGCCCCAACCGTACCCATCACCCCACAATTGCTATCACTATCGGATGCCGCCTATTTTGGCTTGTCATCCCCACAAACACTACGGGCTACCGGTTACATAAACGGACAACCCATCACCATTCTCATCGACTGTGGAAGCACACATAACATCGTCAAGCCTCGCATTGCAACCCTCCTTCACCTTTCCATCACTCCCATTCCACAATTTAAAGTCATGGTTGGTAATGGCGATTTCATTCAATGCGATGGTTTCTGCCCATCGGTCAATTTTCAAGTCCAAAAAGCGTCATTTCATATTCCCTTTTATGTGTTACCGGTCGAAGGCACAGATGTTGTTCTAGGTATTACATGGCTCGCGTCTCTCGGACGTTTGTCCGCCGACTTTTCCATACCTGAAATCTCTTTCCAAAAAGACGGACATACCCACACCATCAGAGGCGAATCTATGAGCAGCCCGTGTTCTCCAAGTTCTTTATCCACCCTCATTCGCCATGACTCCATTGCTTCTCTTCACACCTTAACTTACGACCCGATTCCACCACCAGTTACGACAACTCCACTTCCACAGCCTCACCCCAACCCAAATATAGCACAGCTCCTTCAACAATTCCAAACCTTATTCGATGCACCTCAAACCTTACCTCCTACCCGTACCCATGACCATCATATTCCCTTACTAAATGAAACCCAACCCGTCAATGTTAAACCGTATCGCTACCCACACTATCAAAAACAAGTCATGTCCCAACTCATTACCGAAATGCTTCAAAACGGCACCATTCGACCAAGCCAAAGTCCGTTTTCATCCCCGGTCCTATTGGTTAAGAAAAAGGACGGCTCATGGCGTTTTTGCGTCGATTATAGAGCTCTAAATGCGGTGACAATTCGTGATCGGTTTCCTATACCGACCATTGACGAACTCTTAGACGAACTTCATGGTGCCACTGTTTTCTCTAAAATAGATTTACGCTCCGGGTACCATCAAATTCGAGTCGCTCAAGAGGATATCCACAAAACCGCTTTTCGTACCACCGACGGTCACTATGAATTTCTTGTCATGCCGTTTGGTCTCACAAACGCTCCGTCTACATTCCAATCGGCCATGAACGATTTGTTTCGAAAGGTATTACGCCAATTTGTCTTGGTATTTTTTGATGATATTCTAATTTATAGCTCCAACCACGATGCCCATTATAAACACCTACTGTTTGTTTTCCAAACTCTCCATGAAAATCACTACCATGCCAAAATTTCCAAATGTGTTTTTGAGTCCATGAGATTTCCTTTTTAGGCCATAAAATCTCGGCACAGGGCGTATCACCAGAACCGGATAAAATTCATGCTATTCAACAGTGGCCACAACCTTCCACGTTTACCACACTTCGAGCTTTTTTGGGACTAACCGGTTATTACCGTCGGTTTGTTCAAGGTTATGCTCGGATTGCCTCACCTCTTACCGATCTATTGAAACACAAAGAGTTTGTTTGGTCCCCTGAAGCTAACCATGCCTTTAACACCCTCAAAAATCATATGCAAAATCTTGTCACTTTAGCCTTACCCAATTTCACACAGCCCTTTGATGTCACAACTGATGCTTCGGGTCTCGCCATTGGTGCAGTTTTATCCCAAGATAATAAACCAATCTCTTTTTTTAGCAAAAAGTTGTGCACCACCATGCAATCACAATCAACTTACACCAAAGAATTGTATGCCATAACCGAAGCAGTAAAAAAATGGCGACAATATCTTCTTGGTCGACGGTTCCGCATCTACACAGATCATCATAGTTTGAAGCATATTCTCACTCAAACCATCCAAACGCCGGAACAACAAAAGTGGGTTACTAAACTTATGGGGTATGATTTCGAGATCCATTTTAAACCGGGAAGAGAAAACAATGTGGCTGATGCTCTTAGTAGAGTTGATATCCCATCAATGTTGGCTATTTCATACCCAACGGCCACTTGGTTAAATGACCTCCGCTCGTATTATTGCAATGATACCACGGGTCGTCAATTGGCACAAGACATTCTAGCTGATCCAGAAACATTTCCTCATCATCTTTTTAGAGATGGTTTAGTATATGTCAATGGCAAACTTCTTGTTCCTCCAATTTCGGATCTTCGATACCGCTTGTTACAAGAATTTCATTCATCATTTATTGGTGGTCATTCTGGGATCAATTCAACAATCAAGAGGCTCTCAGGTACCTTTACGTGGCTTGGGTTAAAAAAAGATGTTTCAGATTTTGTAAAAGCTTGTGAAGTTTGTCAAGCTATTAAGAATCCAAACCACAAACCGTACGGTTTGCTACAGCCGCTGCCAACACCCGAATTTCCATGGCTTGACATTTCCATGGACTTTATCACAAGTCTCCCACCTTCCAAAGGAAAGACAGTGATATGGGTAATCGTCGACCGCTTATCCAAGTTTGCGCATTTTATCGCCCTACCAACCGGTTACACAGCGGTGTCTCTTGCCTCTGTTTTCATGCGCGAAATATACCGTCTCCACGGTTTACCTAAAACAATTGTGTCGGATCGTGATCGAATCTTCATCAGTAGCTTTTGGAAGGAGCTATTCAAACAAATGGGAACTCAATTGCTTCATTCTAGCGCATACCATCCTCAAACGGACGGTCAAACCGAAGTCGTCAACAGGGGTCTTGAAATGTATCTCCGGGCGTTTGTTTTTGATGAACCCAAAAAGTGGGAACGTTATTTGTACCTGGCCGAGTTCTCTTATAATACCGCGTATCATTCATCCATTCAAATGTCTCCTTTTCGGGCTCTGTATGGTCGGGATGTCACATCTATTCATGATTATGTGCCCGGCACGACAAAGACTGCTTCCATCGAAGCTTCATTGCTTGAACATCAGCGGATTATTACTCAACTTAAGGCTTCTATTGAGCGGGCGAAGCAAAGGATGATAAAGTTTGCTAACAAGAAGCGTTCGGATAAGGAGTTTGCCGTGGGCGATTATGTTTATTTACGTTTACAGAAATATCGTCAATCGTCCGTTGAAAATCGATCACATCATAAGCTTTCAAGAAGATTTTATGGTCCGTACAAGATTTTAGAGTGCATTGGCAAAGTCGCTTACAAGTTGGACTTACCTACGACTTCGCGCATTCATCCGGTATTTCATGTCTCTCTTTTGAAGCAAAGTTATGGTGACAACTTAGTAAACAAGGGTGATCTGAATAAGTTTGGGCCCGAAATGGAAATTGGTTATCTTCCAGAAACAATTTTGGATGTTCGTCTGGACACCGACGGCCACACGCAATTGTTGATCAAGTGGGAAAATAAACCTTTAGAGGAAGCGACTTGGGAGGACAAGTCAGAATTGGACGAGTTATTTCCAAGCTTTACGAGCATTGAGGACAATGTCGAATCTCAAGGGGAGGGAGATGATACGGGCCAGGCCCAACAATCATCTGACCTGGCCCAGCAAGACAGGCCCAAACGTGCAGCAAAGAAGCCCATCAGATTTGAAGAGTGAAGCTGTTCGAAAGTTATCAAAATGCATTTTTATTTATTTTGTTTTCCAGTATTGCATCGTGGGTTAGTTTAGCATGTTTTCTATTTTGTCATGTTTAAATTAGTGGCTGCATTTTAGGAAAGTAGTGGCATTGAATAAGGATCATGGGTGATGAATCCTTGACCATTTGCATATTTAAGTTCAGCATTTTGCATAAGGAAATACACAGAAAATTGCCCCAATTGTCTCTTCTTTCTCTAAGTTTTCTTTGGAGCTTGATCCACTCTACGGATTATCTATCATATGCGAATATTAAAAGTTACTATATCTAGAATTTTTTTGATATATTATCAGAAGTCATCTAAAATTCATATAAATATATTTACTGTTTATTTCTCACCGATGCATATAAATTTAGTTTGATTTCAAGTGTCTAACTAAACATACTATCTTAAGGTTTAGATAAGTAGTACTTACCATTATTTATATTTTCTTTTTTGTATCATGATGTAACAGGAAACTCACAAGGACAGCCTCCTTATATCATTTGAAGACATAAGACTGGCCACCCAAAACTTCAACAATCAAATTGGAAGGGGAGGATTTGGGATCATTTACAGAGGAGAAATTTTGAGTAATACTGGACCTACTCTCATTGCTGTAAAGCGGCATAATGACAAGTATGGTCAAGGAGAAAAAGAATTTCTGTCAGAACTTGAGATTCTTTTCGAATACAAGCATGAAAATATTATTGGTCTTATAGGCTACTGTAACGAAAACAACGAGAAAATTTTAGTTTATGAGTATACCTCTAGAGGTAGTCTGGATAGGCATGTTAACAATGCAAGTCTTACGTGGATGCAACGACTTAAGATCGGCATTGATGTTGCAACTGCGTTGGATTTCCTTCATGGGGGGGTTTCTCCAGTGATACACAGAGATATAAAACCAGGCAACATTCTACTAGATAGTGTTTGGAAGGCAAAAGTTACTGATTTTGGGTTGTCCATGATAGCTCCGATAAATAACGAATTTGACTTTGTGGTTGATATGGCTTGCGGCACACCTGGCTACGTTGACCCGCAGTACCAGGAAAGGGGTTTCTTAACGAGGAAATCCGATATATACTCACTTGGTGTAGTTCTGTTTGAGATGATGTGCGGAAGAGTTGCCTATTTACTCGACGATATGGATGAACGTACGTATCTTGTCGATTTGGTTGAACAATATTATGAAGAAGGAAAAGTAGATGAGCTGGTGTTTGAGGGTATAAAGGATAAAATTGTGTCAGAATCATTGACTACTTTCCAAAGGATTGCATATCAATGCTTAAGTGATGAGAGAGAGGATCGGCCGACAGCAAGTGAGGTAGTATCACAACTAAAGAAAGCATTGGAATTCCAAGTAAGTAATTTTCATCTACATATGTAACAATTTTTCCTCATAACAAAAATTGAAGATTCTTTAATGAAATAGCAAATCAAGAAATTCATAGCCAAGTTAAGAAAGATATTATTATCAATTTATTCACTGTTTTCTTAAAGCCTTTATAGCTAGCTATATATTATACCTTTTCATAATGGACCAAAATAAAAATAAATTTATTCAAATACAATTCTTGATAATAGGAGGATATTGAAATATGGGAGGCTAAACTACCAGGAGACTACAAAGAGTTAATCCAGATGTCAAAAACCCCTGCTATCTACGCTAACCTAAGCAAAAAAGATCTCTACGACATGTTCTCGAAAGGAATCCTTCTTCAAGAGGGTAAACTGGTATTTAGCAGCTCATTCTTATGACTTGATAAATAAACCATATATACACAGTAAAAATTGCATTTCATTTGCTTTTTTATTTTAATTTATTTTGTGTAACAGTGCTTGTCAGTAGGCAGTAATGGAGAAAGAAATGAAATGATATCAGCAACAATGTTTTCATATGAAAACACCAGATTACATAAGCTGAGATCTATTCAAAAATCAAGGTATGTGTATGTGTGCACGCTCGTGTGTGTGTAATGTTTAGAGGAAGCGCACTTATAAAGTTGAACTTAATTATTTTGAGTAAATCTTACATGTGCAGATTTCAAAGAGTGTTGAGGATCACAGATATTTCAAATCTACATACTCAAATCAAGATAAAAACCCAGTTCTTATCTCCACATGTGATTTATGGGGCTTACCTTATTTTCAAATTTAGTGATTCAAGAAAAAATTCAAAAAAACCAATGTATGTGAACCTCAAGTACAAAATGGGGAGTGAAACCTTGCATGCATATTTTGCAACATGGGGAGATGACGAGTGGTTGATGATAGAATTGTGTCGATTGTTACCTCACAAAAAGGATGTTGATTTTGAGGTACTACTTGAGAGCATGTCACAACACTATTGTGGGAGGGGTGCGATCTATGTTGATGGCATCCATTTCCGAGCTATCAGTAATGCGACTTTGAAGGTGGTATTTCTTTCCCCTAGGTTCTTGATTTTTTTTCCTTATATTTAACAACATTGTTTGATTTACTCGGAGCGGACTTTGAGGGAGGGCGGGGAGGGCGACGGCCCAAGGCCCGTCTCACCAACGGCCGGGAATTAATTTTTTAATATATATTTTATATTCGTTTAAAAAAGAAAAATTTATTGACTTTGTTAAACACTTAAATCCATTAATTTTTTATTTATTTTAAGCCCGTTAAACACTAAAAATTATTTTAAATTAACCTCATTACTTTTTACTCAATAATACTATTTGTAAAGTTTAAACCATTTAAAATTGACCCAATAGTTTAAAACTATCTCATTACTTTTTTACTCAATAATACCATTTGTAAAGTTTAAACCATTTAAAATTGACCCAATAGTTTAAAACTATACTCAATAAAAGTTAAAATGAATTTCAAATTGGACTGCTAGAGACTCGTTTTTTTCTACTCGCCCCAAACCAAAACTTTTTGAGGATTCTCAAAATGGCTCTGAGTTAATGTATTCTTTGTGATTATGAACATCAAGTTAAAAGTTTCCCTTCTTTATTATTATGGGGAAATGGAATTTAATAATCCTAACTTTAGAGGGTTGGAAGGGAACAGTCCCAACTTAAAAATTGTAAGATAACAGTCCCAACTTGTCATGTATTTTATTTTGTTGGTCCCAAACTAACCGAGGTTAAATTTTTCTGTTAAATGCTGACGTGGACTGCCACGTGGCGTCTGACGTGGCCAATCTGTCCACTTGGTTAAAAAATGTGGGCCCACAATGAAGTGTCTTTTTTTATTTAAGTTTTTTTATCAATATATATATATATATATATATATATATATATATATATATATATTATACACATATAAACACACACATATACACACTTTCATCTCTTTCTTCTCTCTCTGTCTGTGTACCACCCACCTGCCACCACAACCAACTACCTGCCGACCACCACCGTTCACCCCTACCCAAAACCCAATAGTCGTCACCAGCTCACCACCGTCTTCCTCACCACCCAACTCCCACCTCACCAACCGCTCCCCACCAAATTAGGGTTTCTTCCTCAAAAGCAATTAGGGCTTCAACAATTAGGGCTTCGATTGACGGTGGAGCAGCCACCGTTGACGAATGAAGGATGACGGAAGAAGAAGCTGAAGGTTATGGTAGCAATAGACGAAAGTGATGTGAATTTATACGTTTTAAAATGGACCCTTGATAGGAGGAAGAAGACAGGGAGAAGCCTTAATTGTTTTTGGGGGAAAAGCCCTAATTGTTTTTGGGGTTTGTGTTGGTTTGTATATGTTCGTCTGGATTATTTCATCTGGATTGTTGATGAAAATAGGTGGTTAGTGGTGTAGAGTGGTGGTAGTGGGTGTAGAGTGGTGGTAGTGGGTGTCGTCAGGGGGAGGGAAAACAGAGGAGGAGGAGGGAGGGTAGACAGAGGAGGAGGAGGAGGGAGGGTAGACATAGGGTAGAGTGGTGGTAGTGGGTGTCGTCGGAGATGGTGGTGGTGGACGGTGGTGACAGGCGGTTGTGGTTGTGTTCACCCTCTCTCATCTCTTTCTCTCTCTGCGTTTTCTCTCTCTGTCCCAAACTAATTGTATAAAAGAATTATATATATATATATATATATATATATATATATAATTCTTTTTTATTATAATTAAAAGTTTTTTTATAATTAAAAGTTTTTTTAATTAAAAAAGCCAAGTGGATAAAGAGGACCCATGTTTTTTGCCAAGTGGGACAGATTGGTCACGTCAGACCCCACGTGGCATTCCACGTCAGCATTTAACAGAAAAAGTTAACCTAAGTTAGTTTGGGACCAACAAAATAAAATACATGACAAGTTGGGACTGTTCCCTTCCAACCCCTCAAAGTTGCGATTATTAAATTCCATTTTCCCTATTATTATTTACTAAATTAAAGCCTTGTTTATATAAATCAAAGAAGTTCAACTTTGATCCTTGCACTTTACAGCAATAACACTGCAACCCTCCAATATGCCCTTTCACTAGAACAGCCCATTGACTTAACTTTATCAACAAGTTTTCTGTAAAAGACAAATAAACAAAAATCAAATAAAACAAGGGTGATATTTTTTAGGCAAAATGGAATTTATTAATCCCATCTTTTTGAAGTTGGCCAATAATAATCCCACCTGAATTTATTTTTCCCACCAGTCCCACCTTTCAGACATTTTACTCTCAATGCACCCCCTGTTAAATCACACTAACGCCGTTAGCTGAAATCCACAATTCTAGACGATTATTCACCAGACTTGAAAGAGGGAATCGAGACGAATATATTTGTATGTTCAATTGTAGAAATAAGCACGGTTCGATGGTTTAATCGTCGGTTCCGGTCATCTCATCTGAGGAGAACATCAACCTACAACCGACTAACCATGCTTATTTCTGTAATTGAACATACCAATATCTTTGTCTCGATTCCCTCTTTCAATCCGGTGAATAATCTCCTAGAATTGTGAGTTTCAGCTAACGGCGTTAGTGTAAGTTAACGGGGTGCATTGATAGTAAAATGTCTGAAAGGTGGGACTGGTGGGAAGAATAAACTCAGGTGGGATTATTATCGGCCAATTGCAAAAAGATGGGATTAATAAATTCCATTTTGCCTATTTTTTATCAAAAGAAAAAAAACATCAATACACTCATATACAACTTTCCATTTTTGTTTGTTTTACCTTTATATGATCATATATCATGGTACATAAATAAAAGCATACTTGGGTAACATTTCTATGTTTTACATACAATAGACATGGTCTAACATGTCTATCTATACAGGTGAGACCTGAAGCATATGAGAAACTAACATCAGCAAAAAGAGACTTCAAAGCGAAGTCAGATTCCGCGCTACAAGTGTCAGTTGATTATGACGGAAATACCCAACAAGAATGTGACGAAAAGGTTTTATATTTTGAACTGATTGTATACGTACAGGAAAACTATAATATTGTTCGGTAATGATGTACTTGTTACCTTTATTGATGAACAGTTAGTCTCACTAAGCAAAGTGAACGAAAAGAAATGCCACACGCATCCAGCAAAGATGGTTTTATACGAGTCTTCTAACGTGAAGTGTTTTAAATGGAAATCTCTTGTTGAATCCAGGTTTGAATTTTGGGACAACTTATGCACTTTCTTATAAATATAACAGTTATTTCATATATTTTGAACTCGTTCAAAGTAATTCAGACTTAAGCTAACTTATTTTTTGATAAAGCGCGAGGGATGCATCGATGGGAAGAGGAAACATTTCTCACTTTGAAGGTGGCTGAGTTTGTATCGCACCAAGTATTTGAGATCAAATGCGAGATTGAAACCCAAAAGTTGTCGCTAGATACAGATTATGCATGTTATCTCGTATTCAAGCTATCACAAAAATGTCATGGGTTGCATTGTCCGGTTAAAGTCCAAGATCTACTTGATACGAAAAACAAGGAGGCTAAGTTTCTATATTTTAGATCTCCAAGATTTGTACATTTACAAGGGAATGGAAGGGTTCCGATGTTGGTTCAGGCCCCAAGTTAACACACACACACTCTAGACTCACGAATATGAACTTGCAGAAAATAAATATGCAGTGTGTTTGTAAAAGAGAAAAGTGGTTCATCCTTCATTGAATAATATAGAAGCCTTAAATAGGCATTACATGCAACGTACTAATTGACTAAATCAAAACTACTTTACTACTACTACTCCTAAAGACCTGCTACACCTTATGACCCATTCTAGATATACCCAACGTCCACCTCCATGAAAATTGGTCAAACTAAAGTACCATTTCCAACTACTAAACATTATTAAATACTCTAATAATAATACCAACCATTTAACTGACCCATCAACAAAACCCGTCAAGATTAAACCCAACATCCGAACCACAGAGAAGACGGATTGATGGAAGTTATTGTGTGGGAATTCAACTCAGGCGACGATGATCATGTTCCTATGAGTTTGAAATTGAGATGTTACGAAGGAAATATGTCTGGACTTATTGTACATGGCATTGAAATTCGACCGTATGAGGAATTTACACACACATAAAAATTAATGAAAGTTAACTTTGATCAAGTTTTGTCCTTAATATTCAAAATCTAGTGAATTTTGAATTCCTGGTATTTAGGGGGAACGGGGCGCCATCAGAATTGGGCACAGGTGGTAATACTGTCGCCACATGTGTTGGTATGGTTCGCGTGAACAAATTTCTGGTTCTTTTTACTTTACTAGTACAAAAGAACGGTCATATTTCTTCACCAATAATTAATTACCAAAGTTTTTTTTCTTTAACCGTTATTTTTTGACCTTTTTTTTATATGATCGTTTATATTTTGACCGTTTTTTATATTTTTACCATATATTTAAGACCATATCTACACAGGGTTGGGTTATTCCACAAATGGTACAAAAAATGAGAAGGGTGAAAAGCCACTATAAAATGACATGTGTCCAAAGGATTAAACAAGTGGGAGGGGTAATTTTGTTAAAAACATATGCACATAAAAGTCGCATGTCATTTCCACCTTCATTTTTAAATGTCCGTAACTTTTTTATACATCATCTTTTTTAAAAAAAAAAAATATACCATAAAATTGAGCGTCTTTTTATCTTTAATATGATTATTGTTATACTTTTGAAAAAAAAAATCAAACCCACTTGCGTAAGACACAATGGAGTGTAAAACACAATGAGCACCAATTAAATATAGGGTATAAAACATAATCAAGATTCTAGTAAAACGCAATGGACGACATACTAAAGACACAATGAATAGAAGACTAAAACACAATGAATACTTTTGAAAAAAAAAGTTGAAAACTCAGTTGCGTAAGACACAATGGATGACATACTAAAGACACAATGAACAGAATACTAAAACACAATGAATACTTTTGAAAAAAAAGTTAAAAACCCAATTGTGTAAAACACAATGGACGACATAATAAGGACACAATGAACAGAAGATTAAAACACAATGAATACTTTTGAAAAAAAAGTTGAAAACCCAGTTGCGCAAGACACAATGGAGATACCGTAAAACACAATGAGTACCAATTAAATATGCAATGAACATAGGGTATAAAACACAATGAAGAGTTTAATAAAACACAATGGACGGCATATTAAAGACACAATGAATAGAGACTAAAACACAATTAATAATAGACTTAAACACAATGAACAACATAATAAAACACAATGTACACCTAAATACAAAACTCATTTGCGTAAAACACAATGAAAAGCATACTAAAAACACAATGGACAAAGTTAAATCATGTGTAGACTAAAAAAAACATATTTATAAAGCACACATGCATACTATAACACAATGAACGAGTAGAAGACACAACGGAGAAGAAAATCCATTTAGCACGAATTTTTTTTTTTTCAATTTTAATGTACCAATGTGGTATTCATATTAAAGATAAAAAACGCTCGTTAATATGGTGAAAGTTTTTTGAAAAAAAAATGTCGTATGAAAAAGTTATAGACGTTTTAAAATGATGGGGGGAATTGACATGTGCATTGCATGTGGAAAGAGAAAGTCAAAAATGAGGTTTTTCTTTTATGCCCAACCTCTAATTTATTATTTATTTTTTTCAAACAAACTAATATCAACACTTCAAATATATGATCAATGGATCACAATCCTTCTCACCCTTCCTAGAAAAAGTGTCTTGTGTATTTGATCCTAACCCTATCTACACATACAATGTTTTATACAACTACATCTTTGAATATGGGTGGTGACAATATGTTTCCGAATACGTATCGTCGACGCCGATCATCCGGCCCTGTAACACATCAACTAACAACACACCCACCAACAACACACCCACCAACAACACACCAACCAACTATACACACACCAACAACACATCAACCAACTACACACCACCGACTACACAGCCTCCATCAACATTTGAATATTACGAGCCACAATATCCTAACGATTTGTCCATGGAAGAATTGATTTACGCATATGATTACACAATGGCTCTACTACAACTAGAAGGAATACGGGTTGGAGATGTTGTAAGAGTGCCAAAGTGTGTCAATCCTCCTATATATGGTACAAAACCCACCGGTTACGGTACAAAACCCCAGACGAAGGTTATGAAACTGATCCCGTGGCCGAATACGTAATTTATTAGGAAGAAGAACTATATTGCCCGACACCCGAAAGTGAGGGATATCAATACGAGAGGTCAGACAGGCGTGATAGTGATCGTGACGTTTCTTCACCCGAGTCAATTGCGTATTCTTTCTTTATATTAGCTATGTTTAAGTAGTATTTTAATTAGGTTTATGTTTATGTTTAATTAATGTTTTAAGTAGGTTAATTATGTTTGTATTTTGATTGTTAGTTTTTAACTTTAATTTTTTTTCTTTTAACGATTACTTTCATTAAACAATAAACAACATTAAACATTAAACAATAAACACATTAAACATTAAACATTAAACGTATCGCGCAACAATCGCCATGTCGCAACATGGTTGAAGTTACTCTCGTGTGCATTCACATAGGCGCGGCTCGTGGCTAGGATTGCCATGTCTTCTTGAAGATTAGGGTGCCGCTCAATCGTGGCTTCATAGAGTGTGTTCCATCGGTTACACTTGTTGAAGAGATCATGCCAATTATTAATGAGTGAATCCTTGTTGCGGTCATTTGTGCCGGTTATTCGATTTAAATTCCACCAACATGTTGCTCCAAAACGAATCTCTACGTAAACCGGTAAGATGATTAATGTTTCTCACTGCCAAGTACGCCCTCATTAACGCGATCTCCTCATTTACATTCCACGGGACCATTATATGTTGATAGTTTAAACCTAGATCTTTGGCAATGATAACCCATAAATTATATGTTGATACTCTCTTGTGGCCTCCTTCCTTTTTCACTAACATATATAGATCAAATAGTTATATAAACCAAAACTTTAACCCAAAACAAAGTAAATGTAAAACCCAAATCCTAAAGTCCTAAGCCAAACAACTACATGAGCGGGATAGTAGATTCAGTGAGAAAGCGATGGAGTTGTTATCTCTTAGCTACTTGAGCTCGGCTTGGTAAATAGCTTGAAACGAGATGAGTCTTATCGAGCCTAAGCTTGAGCTTAAAACAAAGCTCATTTACTAATCGAGCCCAAGCTCAGCTTAGCATGTGAAGCTCATCAGGCTCGTTGAGCCTTATCAAGCCTTAGGGGCTGTTTGGTAGCCTCTTAATGATCATTCAGAGGCTACCTCTTAATGATCCATAACCTCTGAATGGTTAAGAGGTAACCTTAAGTCTGAATGGTTAAGAGGCAACCATTAAAAGGTTACCTCTTAACTGTCCATACTTAAAATTACATCTTAACCATTAAGAGACTATGAACCATTCAGATGTAGCCTCTTAATAACCATTCAGAGGCTACCAAACAGCCCCTTAGTGTAATATTAGGTTTAATAATATTTACCCCCTCATTTAAGCTTGTTTACTAAATGTGCCCGAGTCGAACTTCATTTATCGAGCTCTGAACCTATTATTTATATTATATTTATTTATAATATTAACTAATAGATAGTAAAGGAGCCGAGCTCGAGCTCTCATAAGTTTTTTGAGCTCGAGCCTTGTCAAGCTTGGGCTTAGCTCAGCTCGTTTGCACCCCATATCCATAATTGAAGAATTCGAAAATCATAAAGGTCGACGGGCTAAACTATAATTCTTCACCCAGATACCAACCCTTTGTCTTATTTTTAATGTTTTAGTGTTTTTGTAAAATTGTATGTTAAACAATGCTTAAAACATTGATATTTATTGTATTTAATATTTGACTCGACTCGACCCGAATCGAATCACTGACCCGAACATATCACCCGAACCTTAGCTATAGAAAAAAATTTAGGTCCCATCCCGTGACTGTTAACTTCCGACCCCGTCCAAATTCTCAAGCTTCGCCACTGAACACTATAGATCTAGAAGCCCAGACATAGAAATCAAGACTAAGGGGTTGTTTGGTTGATTAAGTGTTGAATCATTAAGTTAGATCTCTTAATGGTTAATTTTCTTGTCCCATATTGGTAGGAGAGTCTCATTAAGGTTTAGCTTAGTTAAGTGCTTAATGGTTCAGTGCTTAATGGTTCAGCAACATCACAAATCTTAATGGTTCAGCCTTAATTATTCCATTCAGAAGCTGAAACAAGCGCGCTAAATGCTGAATCATTCAGCTCTGAATGGTTCAGAGCCTCATTAAGAGGTTTACCTAATAGCCGCTAAGAAAAACTATTTTATTGAAAACCTAACCTAATTAACAAAACTGAATCACCAGAAACTGAGAGATGAAAAATGAGAGCTGTTGTGGTTTGAAATGTTTCAGTGTGAAGCCCATCCAATACCAAAGACACGGAATCTTTATGTACTAGCAGTGTACACGTGTGATTCGGTAGGGAACACAACCTCTTCTACAAGCATGCATGGTTTGGTTTAATTCAGTTAGTAGCCTCAAATAAAAACCAAAGTCATCAATCTTATTAACTTGTTAGTTAATTGGTGTGGTTTATTTGATTAGATTGCTGGTTTTCAATTCGTCTAGTTTAATTTTGATAATAACCAAAACCAAACTTTGCCTAAAAGTTTTGCTTATTAGAAGTACATGAAATGAACGTATAAAAGTTAAAACTATATGGATATATAACGGTTCTGTTTTGGTTTGGTTAGTTTCGGTTAAATAAGGGTATAAAAACAAACCCGACAACCTATTTTAAGTTAATTCAATTTTCAATTAAGTTCGGTTTCTTCTGGTTTTGGTTCGGTTTTGATTAACAGTTCGGTTATTGCTCACCATTAAATAGTGTTTTTCATGTAACACATCAACTTTTTAAAATTAAAAATATTAGCAATAGTATACTCAAATTAAAAAGAATAAAATGTTCGTTTTTATGATATAATTTTACAAAAAAAAATTAACGTATAAAAAAAATCATGGTAGTTCAGAATCCGTGGGGTACTTACAAGGGAAAAGTTGTAACTATTGTTTGCATAAGGAAAAGTTGATTAGTCTTGTATATATCTGTGAGCTTATTTGCGAACGAGACAAGAGATTGAGATACGAAAATTTATTACAGCCGCCCCTCTTGGGTAAGTTGTAGGTCCGCCTCTGGAGATAACATGTATGGTGTTTGTTCGGTTCTATCTTCTTGCTTGGGTGGAATTTGTGAGATGTCGTTTATTGAGACGTTGCATTAATGCAGTCATATCACTATAATGTTACGACTTGCCAACTTGCGAGAAAGGGAGACGACCCGGCTATCAATTGCGGGGACCAAATATAACTGGTCCCTCTAGTAGAATAATACATTTAATAGTTTTGGTTTTCATTTAATTTACCTTTTATGTTGTTTTTTTTTTTTTTTTTTGCGTATTTTATATATGAGTTTAGTCATGTATTTTTTTATTATTGAAAGTCGTTCAATTCCAAAATAACCCATTTGCTTATGTAAATAATTTAAAATAGTATTTTTGAATAACATTCGGAAGATGTTTACATTAAAGCAAATGTTTTCTTAAGCTTAAAATATTACTTATTTACTTTACTCACATAATTTGAAAATATTATGGCTTTAACTACAACTCGATCTACAAGTCATCATATGTATGATTCTGTTTACATATTGGACCAAGTAATTAAAGCTCTAAGCCTCTAATGGTAATGAGTTTTGTGATATTGCAAAGTTACAGATTTTGAACTTTTAAATAGAAGTCTAAGAGCTTTAAAGAAAAAAATAAGAGAGGAGAAGATGGACTACATATAAAATTTATGAAAATTGTAAAATTAACATGATTAGATCCATGATTAATTCAATTTAATAAATTGGTTGTGCTATGCGAAGCCTACGAAACGTGTAGCATTTCTAGTGATTTGCGAAGTTGTAGCAACTAAAAGGTTAGGTTGAGGTCCAACACTTGTAGCCCAGTTGGTTAAGGGCCTAGAGTTTTCTATGGGAGGCTTGGGTTCAATTCCCACTAGCTACATTTGGAGGACATTGGTGGAGGGGAAATGAGGGATGACCCGGCCATCGGCTTGGGTTCGAGTCCTGATCCCGACCGGTTTTACCGAGTATTTCACCGTCGTGCCTTCGGGCGGGTGAGTGGTCGGGTTTTCCCGGGAATTGGTAGCAATTGGTGGCCCGGGTACCCTGATTCGCCAAAAGGGTGCCCGAGAGTGCTCGGAATTGATTCGTTGGCCGTTCAAAAAAAAAAGGTTAGGTTGAGAAAAACTGATTTGACGCTGATATGGATGAGCAAGGGGTTATGACAATTGTTACATGGGAGGCAAGCATACCCTCCACCTTAAAGGACATGGTTTGGTATCTCCCCATATTTATAAGATCGAGTTACATGTATATAGAGGTTAGTCAGATGTTAAAAAATAGATTAATTATCTGTTGTAACTTGTAATGCAATAAAATAATTAAAATATTTACCTTGGGTATATAATAACTCACAAAAAGAAGAGAGGGAGGTCGCCTAGGCCATAATCTATCTATATACTGTACTACATACACGCAACACTCAATGCTAAGTAGCATACCAGTTGATCGTCCCCTTCCTTCTTTTGTTCCTTCACATTTATACATTTCTATCCCTAAGGCTCTTCTCTCGTTGAGTTGATAAACACAAATCGATCATCATGTCTTCCTTTGACCAAAAGTATGCTCACCTAAGACTTCCCCTCAAAGACATACTAACCGCTACCAACAATTTTGCTGATGAAAATATAGTCAGACGAGATGGATTTGGAAAGGAATACAAGGGGAAACTAGTCTTAAGCTCCGGCCAATTGATTGATATTCTTGCACGGAGGTTGGATCCTAGGGAGGGGCAAGGAAGCAAAGAGTTTCAGACGGAGATTATGATGCTAACTAGTCTCAATCATCGCAATATAGTCTCTATTGTTGGGTTTTGTGATGAGAATGACGAGAAGATCGTCATAAACAAGTTTGAGGCTAAGGGAAGTCTTTACAAATACCTTAGTGACCCAGTTACACTGACATGGACTCAAAGATTGCAGATATGTCTTGGTATTGCTCGTGCCCTCAGTTACATTCACTATGACAAACAACGCAGTTTTAGCGTCATACACCGTGATCTTAAAACTTTTAAGATTTTATTAGGTGACAACTGGGAAGCAAAACTATCCGGTTTTGAGCTATCCATAATGCAACCAGCAGCTAAGAGGCAGGGTCTTATCCTTCATCACTCATGTGGCACGCCTGGGTATTGCGACCCGGCATATATAGCGTCTAAAACTGTGAACCACAAGTCGGATGTGTACTCCTTTGGTGTGGTTTTATTTCAAGTTCTTACTGGGAGGATATCACATGACACCACAGAATTGAAGTTATTTGTTAAAACGGCCAAATCCCATTATGAAAATGGAAATCTCAATGATATTATCCATCCGGATCTACAGAAGCAAATGGGCCAGGGATCGTTAAAAAAGTTCTCAGAAGCAGCGTATTGCTGCTTGAACGATCAACGAACACAACGCCCACATATAGATCAGCTTATCTTTGCACTTGATCAAGCATTGAAACTTCAACTGGCACATGAAGACTCCGTAAGGCCAATTTCCCCCATTTCTTTCTTGTTTTTGTTATACTTGAAATCGTTCATTGTAATAACCTATTACCTGTGTTAATTCATTTCCTGTTGTTTTAGTTGGTACTAAAGGAACACTCAACACTTGCGGTTGAAGGTACATCAACCAACTTCTGGGAGGTAATGAAATTCTTTGCCTTTGGAAAATGAGATGCCAAATTGAAAAAAAAAAAAAAAAGGGTATTAAAATAGACATCATGCACTGTGCCTAAATTGATTTACACTTTGCAAAGTTTCTTCAATGCGACTTAAACTTATAATGTAGTTTCAAAAATCAGTTTTAGAGTTATGGATAGAAAGATCTCACCGTGGAATTTATAATTTCAATTTTTAATGACTTTTAGAAATATCAAAGATTTAATATAACCAACTAATAATGGTTAAGAAGAACCAATATAGATAATTTTTGGACATTAGTTCCATGGTATTAGTATAAATACACCAAAATCGAGCCGAGCCTGAGGTTGCCTTAGCTCGGCTCATGAACAACCCTATAGAGTATCCATTTTTATTACTGTTCTAATAGTAGATTTCATTTAACTGCTGGTTGTTTTAGCTCTTGTTCTTTCATACCGCACAAAATATAAAACTTGATTAACATAGAATATTGTGTACTGATATCATTGCATTTACAATCTAAGTAACATTGAGATGTGCCTAGAGTGTGCCAATCAACACCCCCCCCCCCCCCCTTTTCTGAATGTGATTGTCGCCCTCTTTCTCCTTGATTAAAATTATAAAGAAAATATATCAATAGCATACTTATACTAAAGATAAAAAATGCTTGATTTTATGGTATGTTTATTAAAATATATATATATATATATAGAAAAATATGGATGTTTAAATTTAATGCTGGACGGTGCAGGGGGTGGCGCCCCTGCCACCTTAGCATTTTAACATTGAATGTCGCCTCTCCCTTATTTCTTGGGCATCATATAAGGCTCGTTAGCCCAATAACGAGGGCCAACTTGTGTTTTTGTGGGACCCACTTCAATTAAGCTAAAAAAATGAAATAGGGGAGGGGGTGCCATTGGGGGCGCTATTCCATTTCTTGGGCGTTATTGAAACGGGAAAATGAAGCCCCTTGTTGACGTGGTCGTGATGTGGAGCTGAGATGGCGAAATGAATCCCCTGAGGCTGGATGGGGCCCCTAGGAGCTCCATTCCGCCACTTCAGCGCCACGTCAAAAGAGGGATTTATCTCCCTTCCAATAACACTCAAGAAATAGAATAACGCCCTTTAACTAAAAAGGAAAAAAGGGAAAACATTGATTGGTTCAAGCAAATGGGGCCCACCAGACCACCCCGGTAGCGCTCGTTATTGCATTCACAATTGATCAATAGCCCCCCTGGCCGTTAACGACACCCATGAAATAGGAGAGGGGCGCCATTGATGGAAAAATTGTTGAGGTGGCAGGGGCGCTATACCCTACACCATCTAGCCTAAGGGTTCTATTCTACACTATCCAACCTTATAAAAATCTAATACGCCATGTCTCACATTCTTGGTCTTCTTATGCGTTTTAGGTTAAGATCATTATGAACTCCATCCAACCTCCATTTTAATATATACTTGTTTAAATCTCTATGTTTTATAATCTTTTATCTCATCCTTATTTTATTTAAGTGTTTACTTTTATTTGCTATTATACTGTCTTACTTTGAGTGAGTGTCTTATAAGTTATGTAAAGTTAAATTATTTCTAAATACAAGATTTTGCTCATAATATTGTAGGGGAACAATCTAGAACACTTGAAGATTGGATTTGATGCTATAAAGTCTGCGACCGAGAATTTTGCTGAGAAATATTTTATTGGGAAAGGCGGGTATGGTTGGGTGTACAAAGCAGAACTTGAACATTTTGATTCCTCCGCAATGAAAGGCGATAAGGAATCAAAACTGCCTAGGAGGCGAAGCACTGTGGCTATAAAGTACATATTACATAGAGAAGACAAACACGGAGAACAGGGGTTCTTTAAAGAAATTGATACCCTTAGTAGTTGTAAACATCCCAACATAGTGTCTCTACTTGGTTTTTGTTATGAACCCCCTCATATGATCCTTGTCTATGAGCATGTTTCTAAGGGAAGCCTTGATGATTATTTGGGTAGCAAAGGAAAGATGACTAATCTTAGTTGGGAGCAACGGATAAAAATATGCATTGATATTGCACGTGGATTGGATTACATTCATACCACCATGGAAAATAAACAAAAGATAATCCACCGGGATATAAAAAGTGACAATATTCTATTGAGTGAGAACTGGGAGGCGAAGATTGCTGACTTTGGACTTTCCATATTCCACCCAATTGATTATAAAGGGAGCACTATCAACGCAACCAAAATTGCAGGTACACAAGTGTACTTGGACCCAGAATATGAGAAGACGGGTAAGTTGAAAAAAGAATCTGATGTTTACTCCTATGGGGTGGTATTGTTTGAGATCCTTTCGGGGAGATTGGCTTATGATTCGGTTTATACCAACAAAAATGAGAAGGGTCTTGCACCCATAGTTAGACAACACTATGAGAATGGAACAATAAAGAAAATAGTTGATCCTAGTTTAAAAGAAGAAAATGCCTTTACACTAAGTAAAGGCCCCAATAAAGATTCTTTGAATACATATATTAACATAGGGCACAGATGTTTGGCCGAGAAACAGACAGAACGTCCAACAATGAAAGTCGTCATAGAGGAACTTGTGAAAGCACTAAACTTTCAGGCAAGTCAAAGTCCCAACAATGTAAAGTGTTTCTCCTTTTCGTATTCATGTTCTAATGTAATTGTTAGCTAGTGTGCATCTTCATTATTATTTTAAAAGAAACGTTGGACCCTTATGGCCCGATGTCATCTCGAAACATATATAATGTATCTAGCTTACAGTTTACTAAGGTATGCGAATTTTAAAAGTTACTATATCTAGAATTTTTTTGATATATTATCAGAAGTCATCTAAAATTCATAGAAATATATTTACTGTTTATTTCTCACCGATGCATATAAATTTAGTTTGATTTCAAGTGTAACTAAAAATACTATTTTAACGTTAAGATAAGCAGTACTTACCGTTTTTTATATTTTCTTTTTTGTATCATGATGTAACAGGAAACTCACAAGGACAGCCTCCTTATATCATTTGAAGACATAAGACTGGCAACCCAAAACTTCAACAATCAAATTGGAAGGAGAAGATTTGGGATCATTGAGGAGAAATTTTGCGTAATACTGGACCTACCCCCATTGCTGTAAAGCGACATGATAACAAGCGTGGTCAAGGAGAAAAAGAATTTCTGTCAGAACTTGAGATTCTTTTCGAATACAAGCATGAAAATATTATGGGTCTTATAGGCTACTGTAACGAAAATAACGAGAAAATTTTAGTTTATGAGTATACCTCTAGAGGTAGTCTGGATAGGCATGTTAACAATGCAAGTCTTACGTGGATGCAACGACTTAAGATCGGCATTGATGTTGCAACTGCGTTGGATTTCCTTCATGGGGGGGTTTCTCCAGTGATACACAGAGATATAAAACCAGGCAACATTCTACTAGATAGTGTTTGGAAGGCAAAAGTTACTGATTTTGGGTTGTCCATGATAGCTCCGATAAATAACGAATTTGACTTTGTGGTTGATAATGCTTGCGGCACACGTGGCTACGCTGACCCGCAGTACGTACAAAGGGGTTTCTTAACGAGAGAATCCGATATATATTCACTTGGTGCAGTTCTATTTGAGATGATGTGCGGAAGAGTTGCCTATTTACACGACATTAAGGATGAACGTCGTAGGTATCTTGTCAAGTTGGTTGAACAATATTATGAAGAAGGAAAACTTGATGAGCTGGTGTTTGAGGGTATAAAGGATAAAATTGTGCCAGAATCATTGACTACTTTCCAAAGGATTGCATATCAATGCTTAAGTGATGAGAGAGAGGATCGACCGACAGCAAGTGAGGTAGTATCACAACTAAAGAAAGCATTGGAATTCCAAGTAAGTAATTTTCATCTACATATGTAACAATTTTTCCTCATAACAAAAATTGAAGATTCTTTAATGAAATGGCAAATCAAGAAATTCATACACATGTTAAGAAAGATATTGTTATCAAGTAAGTAATTTCCGTTTACATATATAAATTTATTCAAATACAATTTTTAATAATAGGAGTATATTGAAATATGGGAGGCTAAGCTGCCAGTAGACTACAAAGAGTTAATCCAGATGTCAAAAACCCCCGTGATCTACTCTAACCTAAGCAAAAAAGATCTCTACGACATGTTCTTGAAAGGAATCCTTCTTCAAGAGGGTAAACTGGTATATAGCAGCTCATTCTTATCACTTGATAAATAAACCATATATACACAGTGAAAATTGCATTTCATTTGCTTTTTTATTTTAATTTATTTTGTGTAACAGTGCTTGTCAGTAGGCAGTAACGGAGAAAGAAATGAAATGATATCAGCGACAATGTTTTCATATGAAAACAACAGATTACATAAGAGGAGATCTACTCAAAAATCAAGGTATGTGTGTATGTATGGGTTAACGTGTGGTCGCGTGTTTGTCATGTTAAGAGGAAGCACACTCGCAAAGCCGAACTTGATTATTTTGAGTAAATCTTACATGTGCAGATTCAAAAGAGTGTTGAGGATCACAGATATTACAAATCTAAAGACTCAAATTAAGATAAAAACCCAATTCTTATCTCCAAATGTGATTTATGGGGCTTACCTTATTTTCAAGTTTTGTGATCCAAGAAAAATTTCAAATAAACCCGTATATGTGAACCTCAAGTACAAACTGGGAAGTGAAACCTTGCATGCGTATTTTGCAACATGGGGAGATGACGAGTGGTTGATGATAGAATTGTGTCGATTTTTGCCTCCAACGAAAGATGTTGATTTTGAGGTTCTACTCGAGAGCATGTCACGATACTACTGTGGAAATGGTGCAATCTATGTTGAAGGCATCCATTTTCGAGCTATCAGTAATGAAACTTTAAAGGTACTCTTTCTTTCTCCTAGACTATTGATTTTTTTTTTTACTTTATACTTCACAAAATAGCTTAGTTTAACTACAATTGTATATGGATGATATAAAAATTTTAAGACATGATCTTACATTTTTTTTACACAGGTGCAACCTGAAGAATATGAGAAGCTAAAAGGAGTAGAAATAGACTTAAAATCAGAATCAGATTATGTGCAACAAGTGCCAGTTGATTCCGACGAAAAAACTCAACTAGAATTTGATGAAAAGGTTTAATATTTGAAAAACAAAAAAAAATATGTATGCATTTAGAGGAAGTAAAATATCGTTCAATAATGGTGTACTTATTACCTTTTTTGTTGAACAGTTAAGCGAAGCAAACGGAAAGAAATGCTACATGCTTCCAGCAAAAGTGGTTTTAGACAACTCTTCTAATGTGAAGAATTTCAAATGGAAATCTGTTGCTGAATCCAGGTTTGAATGTTGAGCTAACTGATGTACTTTCTTATTATCACATACAATATGTTCTCAATTAGTATAGCATATATAATAACAGTTAGTTCAAATAATTTTCAACGTATGTTAAGAGTTTAATCTTAATCTAACCTGTAATTATATAATAATGCACCAGGGTAGAGGTGGCTGAGTTTATATCGCACCAAGTATTTGAGATCAAATGCGAGATTGAAGCCCAAAAGTTGTCGCTAGATACAGATTATGCATGTCATCTCGTATTCAAGCTATCACAAAAATGTCATGGGTTGCATTGTCCGGTTAAAGTGCAGGATCTACTTGATACGAAAAAGGAGGCTATGTTTCTTTATTTTAGATCTCCAAGGTTTGTACATTTACAAGGGAATGGAAGGGTTCCGAAGCACAGAGAAGACGGATTGATGGAAGTTATTGTGTGGGAATTCAACTCAGGCAACGACGATCATGTTCCAATGAGTTTGAAATTGAGATGTTACGAAGGAAACATGTCTGGACTTATTGTACATGGCATTGAAATTCGACCTGTGTGAGGAATTTAACTCATAAAAATAAATGAAATGAAGTTAACTTTGATCATGTTATGTCCTTAGTATTCAATATCTAGTGAATATTGAATGTCTGGTATTTATGCAATGATAGATACAAATATTATTAAGTTTATTTGTGTTTTACTTTCTTGCCTTCATTCCTATATTCAGTTCAAGATGACCAAGCTAAACAAAAAAACCAATGACCGTAAGATCTAACTGAATAGATAAGAATGCAAAATCAATTATGGAACTGCAGCAAAATGATAAATAATAATAATAATAATAATAATAATAATAATACAGAGAGATTTATGTGACATGTTCGAGTTTTTAAAAGGTAAGGCAAAAAGGTTCCATTGCCGGGAATCGAACCCGGGTCTCCTGGGTGAAAGCCAGATATCCTAACCGCTGGACGACAATGGAATTGTTTGATGCTGTCCTCATTAGCTGATTCTTATTCCGAAATCTAGTTTTCTTTGTCACGTTAGTAATGATCATGTTGTTTAATAATAGTATTTTTTTTTTTTTTTTTTTTAATTCAAGTCTGGTTGATTGTCCATTATTTTTATTTATTTAAATGGTACTATTTTTCATTTCAACAAAAGAGGCAAATTACATAAGAATAGCAACCTGGCGGGCAAGAAGCTGCGCCGCCACCCCCTTCTGGATCGAGAACCCTAATTTAGAGAAAACAAATCCTCGCCCTTGGGGAGTCGAGATGTTGCTATGGACCACCCGTTGGACTCTCGTCAGAAACCTGATCGCTTCCGGTGCCAATAAGCCAAAAGTGTCAAAAGCCAAATGGACAAAAGCATGTTGGCAATGGTTTAGTTTTTGAAATTTTTAAATATTTTAATCCGAAATTGTTACCTATCTTTTGAAAAAATTGTCATTTCACTCTTCCCGTTCATCCACAGCATCTTTGTACCATCCTCTTTCGATGACGTACTTTTTTACATCAAACAATTTCTAGAAATGAATTATCTCTACTATTGGCACCCACTATCCCTTTAAGCAAACCCGAAATATATGATTGAAGATGGATTATGACTTATGGTTCATGTCATGTATGTGATTTAATATTTATGTTTGTGTTTAATTTCTTGATGTATGAGTATATGTTATGTATGAGATGAGATTTGTTTGTATTTTTATAGACTATAAATTTAGTTCATAAAAATACATGTATTATGATTCGAATTCTTTTAAATTAGTTTTATTTCAAGTCTTTTTTTAATTAAAAAAAACAACTGCAAGAAATTCAAAACTTGTTAGAGCAAGCGTAGTGGGCGGCGAATTCACGCCCCCTGCTCCACTTTAAATGCATTTCATTGGTCATCAAAAAATAAGCCCATCCCACGCCGTGAAAAAAAAAAACACACGAACTCGTTTTAAGACAAAAACGCCCTGAGGGGCGGTGTGGGGGCATGTTTTGCCCCCTCCAAATTTGGTTTCCATTACATAAGGTCTTATAAGAATTATAATACATGTCTACATCCCTTAAAATATAAAGATAACAAGATGCCATCAAACAAAATAAAAATAAAAAGTAAAAGATGGAGAGAATGCAAGAGCAAGCAGAGTCAATGGCATATAGAGACAATTTGAAGGTCAACAACTAAAAATATCAATTTACACAAGAATAAGGCATATATTGTTTAGTAAAGACCACAAATCGCGTACTCCAAACAAGACCTCTCACTCAAATACGCGATGCAACCACAATACACTGATTTACTAAGCACCATTTCCGCTTTTCCATGGCTTCAGCACACCGACCACAACGACTGCAATAATTACAAGTAAAATCAAGATTGCAATGCACATCCACTTCCTTGAGTTCTTTTGTAGACTTTTCGCCTTGTGTAAGGCCTTGTTCCCATCCTGCACATGGTCTACTGCACTCGACACCTATTTGCATGCCATTGACCAAAGTTATAATGTTTAAATTCAAAAGCAAGTCACATTCTAAGTTTTAAAGTCATGCAGATTAACTTTTCGCTCCAATATCGAGACAAGTTTTCAGAAATATTTTAACAATTTTGACGAGTAGACCGAATTGGTAAAAGAAAATGATTTTTTTTTTAATATGATTATGCATTTCAAAAGTCCCGTGTGTCACCAACAGTCGATGTTACACTGTAAGTTACATCCACATGAAGTATAATATGGATTAACGGGTTATGACAACAGTTTTTAATCACCTGTGTCTCTATGTTGTCTAGCATTTCGCCTTGAGCATCAACCAGTACAGCCATATCCATAAATATCTGCATGAAATGGAGGATGATGAACCTAAACAATAATTTCCCTCACAACGTTCCAATAATTTAAAAAACGGTCCCAAAAGAATACTACTTAAGCTTGTTAAAGTTAATTCAAATGCCTAAAATACCTATATATAACTTTACATCTAGTGCCGCCTACGAAAAATCAGTCATCGTGGAAAGGTTTCGTTTATGAATGGCTTTTATTCATCAGGCCAACGTATGGGCACACATGACAAAAGTAGATTCTAAGTGACAACGTAAACAAGCGGTCAACATCAAAGTCAAAGAATGACATTAATATAGGTTCTAAATTCTCCAGATGTGGTATGATTGAAAAATCATGGAATAAATCATCACTGATACTAAGATGATCTGTCAAGGAAATTAGCTAAACTCCAATGATTAATCAATTCCTCAAGGTTATTAAATAAAATATTCATAGATATATTTGTTTTTTTTTTTTTTTTTTTTTTTTTTTTGCATAGTTGTTAATAGCTAATAGCGTTAAATAGCGACAAGCTACCTATACGCTATGTAGCGATGGCGATGAAATAGCAAGCGCTATTTTATAAATAGCGATCCACTATAAGAAAATTTCAAAAATATTTTTATATGTATATTTTATAAAAATAAATCTGGTAAATATGGAAGAATATACACTACTTATTCAATCCTGTAACAAAAAACTCTAAAATAAGTTAATTTTTTTAATATATACTTGTACTTAAATTTTTTTTAAAAAAACCTATTTCATCACTTTTTAGGCGCTAAAGATCTTATGGCGGGAAGCTCACGCCACGCTATTCGCTATAGCGTGCGTAGCGAGCGCTATTAACAACTATGGTCGTGTGTGAGTGTGTATGTGTGTGTGCGCGTCTGCACCTGTTGCAAATCATGAAGCTTCCTTTCTACTTCTCTTACTGCCTCATGGCGTTCTTGTATCTCTGCCAGGGTGTCAAGTACCTGTACAAAGCCGACAGTAACACCGGAATGTACGAATTATTCACTAAAAGGTTACACAATTATTAGAAGTTGAGAACAATGAAAATGAGTGTTTTATAGTATTTCATTTACTGAAACGTTATAGAGGAAGAACACACAAGAAACTAACCTGCCCTCGCCCCTGTTCCCGAATAGCTTTTTGAAATATCTGTTCACTATCACCTGTCTCAATGAGCCGATCTATTGTCTGTAGAAATAAGAAATCCATTATTCATTATAAAAATATGCCTTTATTATATTAGTCAAGATTGCTTAAGAATATAGAAAATACCACACCTCTTCATCGGCTCTGGTTCCCGTCACTGAAAATAGTCAACTTAATAATATTAATAATAATGACGATAGTAATTAATATACTGAATTTGGATAACAAATGAGATTGCAAAAACCTGTATAGACACGCCTCTCTACCACCTCGCGATGTTCTTGATGAATGCTTTCTCTTAAAGTCTAAATACATTCATTTTAAGTAAAAAAAAAAAAAAAAAAAGTTACGAATGCATACAGGAGATTAAAAATAGAGGAGAAAGATGCATCTATGATACCTGAAATTCAGTCATCTTGTCTTTGAACTTTTTCTTTAAAGAACTGCAAAACAAGAACACCATTAATTTAATTTAAATTAAGTTAATCATCTTTCACTAGCAAACATGGTAATTTACACTGTAGTTGCGGTTCGTGATCGGTCAACTCCCGTTCCTTTTCCACACCCGGGCTTCTGTCTATTAGCCAAGTTCTATTCCACAATACAAAGTAGAAATTATTGGTTAAATAACTGCCAAAGATACATTTGTTTGTTATGATAAATCATCTACGATCTAACCTCCTTGTCAAGTTCTTCAATTTTTGCTTTAATAAACCGCGCAATCTTTCCAACTTCATCCACGTCTTTCTCCATACGCTGCTTGATTGCTGCAGAGTAACAAACATTTAATCATCAACGATTTAATTCTATACCAATAGCTGAAAAGTGAAAAGAATTGAACATTACCTTTCATAGCAGCAGCTTTGGTTACAGCCCGTGATTCCTCATGAGCATCCTGTCGTAGAACATTGTTAACATAATTTCTTCGCTAAAAATAACTCAAAGAATAATAATCTTTGTGACACATAAACATGATGCATAGTGTATGAGAGGGAAAGAGGGAGACCTGTAATTTCTTTAGTAATTTATTTAGCTTTTCGTATTGTTTCTCAATGGCTTGAACCTATAAAAAAAACAAAATTCAATAATCGCCATGAGTTAAGCTAATAAAATTAGACATTTATAATTATAAAATATAAACAGTAAGTAGATTTGTTACCTTCTTGAAAAAATCATCTAACCCTAACTCTCCAGAATCGGCATTACGTTGTGTTCCCATTTCAAGATCTCCGTAGCCATGATCTTGACTCCGAGGATTATCAAATGATTCCTACAAAAACATCATTCAATAAATACGTTTCAACACATTACATTTTAAGTTGTGCACAAACCATGCATGTATATAATAATCAACGTAGAGCTGTCGAGTGTAATAATAAAGAAATCCCTCCAAACAATGGAAACAAATTCAAATTTCGGTTGATGAAAATGAACCATCATCATTCACATAAATATCTTACTACAGGCATGACATTTCAGAATATTGGCAGCATCTAACGGACAAACAAGTCGAGTCACACCGCTGCTGATTGGGCACCCTTAAACCAAATGTTTTGTATCAAAAGTCAAAACCAATAATAAGATCAAATTGCTTGATAGGCCCGTTTTAGAGTTGTCAACAAAAATCCTTATCCTATCATTCGATTTATTGGTCAACTAATAGCTTCAAACATTGAGCTCATATAAGCTACAAAATTGATACTTGTCTTTTTGCAATTTTGTTGGAAAACGTTTTGGTTTATTTGGGAACAAAAAGGGCATTGAAAAGAAGAAACAAGTATCCTTCAAGATAGGACTTTTTAGTTACTGGTTATGGGTTCTAAAAACAGGGTTGATGAGAACTTGCGGTTGACAGGTCACGTGTATGGGTTCTAAATCGGAAATGAAACCCGAAAAACGCAGGAAATTTTCAACAATGTTTTTCGTTCTCAAACCGTGGCATTCTTCTTGTCGATAATCCCATTCCCATTCCGACTTCCCATCCAACCCTACTATGAAACTCTTTACACTAACACAAACCCCTAATAACCATAAATTTATATGCACACATTCTATTTTCAAAAAACGATAACAATTCAACACGATACAAACTACTTTAAACTCCAAACTTGATTCCATTCCCTTTGATTCCTACCCAAGATTCAGTAACCACATTAAAAGTGTACAAGAATCACCAAAAATATATTAAAAAAAACTTAAATTGGTAAAAAAAAAAAAGAGAGAAATTAATCTTAAAAAATCCTCTTTAATTGTTAATTAAAAAAACAAAGCAATTCCTTAGCTTAAAAAAAAAAAAAAAAAAAAAAAACACTTTTTTTTGTTCTTTTTAAAGGGGTTAAATTTAGAGATTACAATCACTTCACTCCAAACACCAATCAAACTAAATGATCACACAATCAATGCTAACACACACATCAATTCCCAAATCCAAGCTAAATACAACCCTTAAAGCCACCTAATGTCTGAAACAAGATCCAAAACATATATTAAAACTTCACAACAACATACAAAATCTTTAGACTTGTGATCAATGTAGCTGTTCTTGATCATTAATAAGACTGACCCATTATAAAGAAACATAAAAAGATTGAATCTTTATAAAGAAACTTACAGATAAAAGATCGTTCATGGTGGATTGAGAGTAGATCTTGTTATCAAGACGAGGGTTTTTCTTTATGTTTTTATTTTTGGGAACTTAATTTTGTTTGGGTTTAGGTCTGGGTTTATTGAGAGAGAGAGAGCAGTGTATAGAGAGAGAGAGAGAGATTCGGTGACAGATTGTGAAGACAGGGTTTTCTACTTTACTTTATTGGTTAGCACTATCTTTATTTTACTGTACTATGATTTCACACTCTTTTGAAATTAAAGTGAAAAGGGTTTTAGTTTTTATTTTTGATTTAGTTTTTATGTGATATTTAATATTCTTTCAAAACCGGTTTGTATTTTATTAGCTCACACTGGAGCGCTATAATGGCGTGTTGGGCACCATAGTGTCGGGAAACACTGCCCCTCGGGTGCTATGTTGGTGCTATGGCTTGAAGGGTTATGAAGAAGGCGGACATTGTGCACATTGGGGTTTGTGATATTATCTTTTGACCGTTGAACGGTTATGAGCTTTAATACAAAAATGTGGATCTTGGATATATACATGCATCAACATTCATTCACAACCAACACTGCCATTTCATTTACAGAACACACACACACAAAGCAAATACACCCTTTCTACTTTCTACACACACAAGCAAACACAAGATGAATTCTTTCGGTAGAGGTGGTTTCGGGTTCGGTTGGCAAGAACACCCAACCCATAGCTCCGGGTTCGGTTTCAAACCAAGCAGGTTTTATGAACCTGTTAAACCAACCCATGGGTTGTGACTCGAACATGTATAACTTTAACATGGGAGGGGGTTTCGGGCCATCCATGGTAGGTGGGTTTAGCTCATCAATAGTGTTTGGGTCATCTCAAATGTTTGGGTCCTCAAATGCTTGGCAAACCCCACTTTCGGTTTCGGAGACACAGGAGCCGGTGCCGGAGCAAGAGCCTGTGCGACCAACCGGGCGAGGAAGACGGTCTCACAGAAAGAAAGAGACGGAAACTCGCGCCAAAAAAACCGTACAACCATGGGATGACGACGAGATGTTCGCGTTAGCCCGAGCGTGGGTTGACGTTTCAGATGATCCTATTGTTTGTAAGATATATATTTTTTGTTATGTTTTATTTTTTTACATATATTTTTTTAAACGCGAACTTAGATATTTTTTTGCTTTGTTTTTTTTAGCGAACTACCAATCCAAAGGGGATTTTTTGGAAAAGAATTCGAACAATATTTTTTGAGCTAGTTGGTAATGGAGAAAACTACCACCCAGAGGATTCCATATCGGTCAAGTGGACCGACATGAGCAGCATATGCACCAACTTTCAGGCCGTTTATCAACGCACCCGGAACGGTTGGAAATCTGGCCAAAGCGGCGAGTATTTTGGAGGCGGCTTTGGCAGAATACAAACAACTCCATGGGAATTTTCAGTACCTCAGAGTTTGGCGGCTGCTGAAAGACTGCTCCAAATGGTCCAACGTCCGCCCAATGGTTGGAAGTTCTTCATCTCGAGCTAGAAATACGAGCCCTTCAAAGAAGTCGAAGACCTCTAAATCGGTTGATCCCGAAACAACTACGTCTGACGCGCGTTTCATTGACCTAAACGCCGAAGAAAATGCGTATTTTGCAGGGGAGGAGGGGCGGATGAGTTGCCCAATCCGTCCAGTCAAAAGGCTACTCGAGCCGCCCGGGCGGAGTCTGTGTCAGGGGTGAACGAGTTAATCCCGGCGTTTTTAGAGATGAACCAATGCCTCCAAGACATACGCGACATCAGGGCTCAACGTATCCAAGAAAACCTAGAGGTGGTTGAGCTTATGAGGGATCGACAATTTCAACGCGATTTTGAGTTTTACACGCAGTCGCATGACCACCTAACCGGCAAAGCCTTGGAAATGTGTTTGAAACAAAAGGCCAAAATCGAGAAAAAAATATGATCTATGAGTATTTGTAATTTTTTTTAGTATTTGTATTTTTTATGGTATTTATATTTTTTTTAGTATTTGTAATTTTTATTTATTTAATGAAATATTATTAGGTATTTAATATATATCTATTATCTATCTATATAATAATTGAGGTTACTTGGGTTGAATCAAGGCCTTAGAGAGGGTTTGAGGTATCCATATTGAATATGGAGCTCCAACTTCTTTCCTATAAATAAGCTTTTGTATTTTTTTTATTTTCACCATTCTTCCATCACTCCCCAATCTTCCCTAACAATTCTTCCAACCAACATTCCTCAATCTTCTTTTGCATTCTTGCTTCGAGGCCTCTATCATCTTCTCTGATTTATAAACTGCATCTAAAATATGGATTCAATCTTCCGTTATAAATAGATCCGTATATGTATTCTAACTAAATCGTATCCCTATATATGTATTCGATTTATAAACTGGATCCATATTATCTTTTCTGATTTATTAACTTTTATTTTATGGTGTTAGTGTGTTTTGTTTAAAGATGAATGTTAGTCGAAGGTTTTAAAATGCTCCATGCTTTTAATTCTGGGAGCTGACAAAGCTTGAATGGATTTGGATGTGGAACAAGTGCTCAACGAAGATAATTCAGCATGTTTCTTTGATCCTCGACTGAAGACTATCGGCCTTCGTGGTATCATGTCAAACTCCAAGGTATGCTCATGTTTTCGACATATTCTTGGTTGTCTGGAAAGAGTTACAAGTGTTTACGGATTCTCTTTGTTGATTATTATTACTGATGCCGAGTATTATATTATGTTTGATTTGGAGATCATTTAGTCACATTGGCAAAGGATCAAAGTCCATGACTAGTCATTTTTTATTCATTCATGGTTAATCAACATAAGGAACCGTATGTTGTTCGGCTGAGTTTGATGTTCTTGGTGTTTATGTTGGGGCCGAGTTAGCATATAAGTTCACAGAGATTACAAGTAAATTGGTCCCTCATAAGTTGGTGTAATGTTTTTTGGTTGTTTGATTCATAATTGCAAATGGATGGCGGATGGGTCATGATTTTCGGATCTGGATTGATCCTTCAAAAATCGGATCTTAGTTAATGGATTAAATGCCTTCCTTATTTTGTGCATAATAAGTTTGGAAGGTGATTAATGGTCCGATTGGTATGTTTGAATGAGGAGATTTTAGTGGAGTTTGAATAGGAAGGTCTTCAATAAAATTGATTGTGATAATTATTAAATGGTTGGCGCCGAAGTTTTAAAATATGAATGATTGATTTATTATCAATCATTCCCGAAATTTAGGATTACCATAATTGACCAAATTAAATGTTATTTATTACGATTTTTTAATCTCATTAATTAATATTACTATTAATACGAAATTGATTAAATTGATTAAATTATACGAATTGATTAAATTAATACGAGATTTTTAATCTCTGATTTCATATAATTGATTAAATTATACGAATGATAATATTGATTAAATTATAATTGATTAAATTGATTTCGTATAATTGATCAAATTTATGGTTTACCATAATAACTCTCATTATTTTTATTTTCTTCTTATTTAATTCTTATTAATATGCAGATAATTCCTAATACGATTGTTGAATTGGCAAACTTAAATGAATCAATGAAGATCAAGATTAAATTTACGGATGGGTACGCGTGGTCTGCGCAAGTGCGTGTAGAAATTTTTGCTCAAGTCGCTAGGTTTGTTATTCAATTATTAAACATTATGTTTATAATATTCTTATTTTATAATTAGGCAGACATTCGGATCTGGATTAATCCTTCAAAAATCGGATATTTGTTAACGGATTAAATGCCTTCCGTATTTTGTGCATAATAAGTTTGGAAGGTGATTAATGGTCTAATTGGTATGTTTGAATGAGGAGATTTTGGTGGAGTTTGAATAGGAAGGTCTTTAATGAAATTGATTGTGATAATTATTAAATGGTTGGCGCCGAAGTTTTAAAATATGAATGATTGATTTACTATCAATCATTCCCAAAATTTCGGATTACCATAATTGACCAAATTTAATGTTATTTATTACGATTTTTTAATCTCATTAATTAATATTACTATTAATACGAAATTTATTAAATTGATTAAATTATACGAATTGATTAAATTAATACGAGATTTTTAATCTCTGATTTCGTATAATTGATTAAATTATACGAATGATAATATTGATTAAATTATAATTGATTAAATTGATTTCGTATAATTGATCAAATTTATGGTTTACCATAATAACTTTCATTATTTTTATTTTCTTCTTATTTAATTCCTATTACTATGCAGATAATTCCAAATACGATTGTTGAATTGGCAAACTTAAATAAATCAATGAAGATCAAGATTAAATTTACGGATGGGTATGCGTGGTCTGTGCCAGTGCGTGTAGAAATTTATGCTCAAGTCGCTAGATTTGTTATTCAATTATTAAACATTATGTTTACAATATTCTTATTTTATAATTAGGTAGACATTCGGATCTGGATTGATCCTTCAAAAATCGGATCTTATTTAATGGATTAAATGCCTTCCTTATTTTATGCATAATAAGTTTGGAAGGTGATTAATGGTCTGATTGGTATGTTTGAATGAGGAGATTTTGGTGGAGTTTGAATAAGAAGATATTGAATGAAAATGATTGTGATAATTATTAAATGGTTGGCGCCGAAGTTTTAAAATATGAATGATTGATTTATTATCAATCAATCCCGAAATTTAGGATTACCATAATTGACCAAATTTAATGTTATTTATTACGATTTTTTAATCTCATTAATTAATATTACTATTAATACGAAATTGATCAAATTGATTAAATTATACGAATTGATTAAAGTAATACGAGATTTTTAATCTCTGATTTCGTATAATTGATTAAATTATAAGAATGATAATATTGATTAAATTATAACTGATTAAATTGATTATGTATAATTGATCAAATTTATGGTTTACCATAATAACTCTCATTATTTTTATTTTCTTCTTATTTAATTCTTATTACTATGCAGATAATTCCTAATACGATTGTTGAATTGGCAAACTTAAATGAATCAATGAAGATCAAGATTATATTTACGGATGGGTACGCGTGGTCTGCACCAGTGCGTGTAGAAATTTCTGCTCAAGTCGCTAGGTTTGTTATTCAATTATTATGTCACACCCTCAAATTCCACGTGCGGGGTTTTACCGCGAGGCGCATGACAAACCAGGATCTAAGTCAACGGTCACAATAAACGACACTATATGATACGTAAAAAGAAATAAACAACCATCAAGTTTTCATAAATCCAATCGCTGCGGAAGCGTAACTTTTATTACAACCCAAAATGTAAAAGTACGTAAGTCTGAAAAGATATAACAATGCATATGAAACCTAGACGCCGTGTGACTCCGTGCGCCTATGATAAGCTGCTACCTCAACGACCTGAGACAAACATGCTAAAAACGTCAGCAAATAATGCCGGTGAGTTCACAGGTTTTATATTAAATGTTTAAGTAATGAAAGCCATCATGTTATTACTATGTCAGAAATGATAGCGTTAGCTAGACGCATGAGTAATACTACTACGACCGGAAACCATTACAGACAACGATATATGATTTTGCCCGAAACGATTATGCACTACCTCCAGTAGCGTTATGACCGAGACAATATGCACCCGCCCGGCTCCCAGCCGACGGATGGGGTCTGTCAGTCCCAATAGATCTATCCACATTTCCCCCGTTATGCTATCCAGCATATTCATGGTTTCCCCGGGACTTTACGTATCGTATAGTATGTAAATGAATCAACCACTAGCATAACATGATAATTTATGTAATAAGTATAAGCATGTGTCTCCCCCAAAATGTAAAGCGTAAGACGGGGCCGTGAAACTCACCTGATGTTGCTCCTCGCACTAAGACAAGTAAACCTGCTCAATAGACGGCACCAAATACCGGTGACCTATCATGACGAGCGTATAAGGTGTTAGACTAACAATCCGTAGGTTGATTAGTCCCTAGTAGTCCAGACCATAACCGTGTACATATGAAATGAGGTTTAAACGTTTAACCGACCACACCAGACAAGGTCCGACATCCCATTGGTGACCCGACATTCCACGTATTAGATAAATACAAGACATCACGCCACATATGCAATTAAACACTTAATACGCGCAACAGTTCACCTAGTCTAGCATAATATCCAATTAACGCGTAAACAGGTCCGAACACGTGTTACTAAGTCATTGGGTGTATCCCGGGGTTCCTATCATGTTCCTAGGCGTCAAATCATGTTCCGGGATGTTAAAATATACTTACAGCAGCATTACACGCGATTAGGAATCAAACTAGCAATTAGGAAAAGTCAACATGTGACTAGGGCTGGTCAACAGGCGATTACAAGGCTAATCGCCTGTATATACACACGATTAGGCTTCCCTTCAGGCGATTACACCCCTAATCGCCTATAGCATCATGCGATTAGGGTGCTACTCGCCTGCTGTAGCTGTACAATGCAATTTCGCGCGTTTAACGCTCTAAATCAGATCCGAAACATGTAAAAACATCCAATAATCATCCTAACACATTAACAAACATATTTCAAGCAAAACCCCTAAGTTTTCATCATTCTAACAGTCCCGAATGCGAGCGTTTTCCCAAAATGGCAACTTAGCATGTAAACATCACATCAACATGCAAGAACTTGCCCTAAATGGCAAATATCCAGATTAAATCACATAACCACGTTGTCCGATAGCATCCTACTGTTCTAGCATCATCCTAGAGCAAACCCTAACATCATTCAATCAACAACATGTAACATTACGCATTAATACTTGTACGTTACGCATCGACATTAATAAAAACGTCAAGTTTCATTTTATACTTCGCATTTATTTATTTTGTCGCGTTTATGGAACCCTAATATGATATATATATTGTAATATATTATGTGTGTGTTGGTTTGTTTGATAATCAAAAATAATAACAAAAACCTGCTCTGGCCGGGGTTCGAACCCGCGCCAGAGCCACCCATGCCCACATACTCAACCAACTGGGCTGGGCCATCTCTTTGTTTTAAACCCGGATTCATATTTTATTTATTCACACATTAAAACTCCCACAGTTGACAAGGAAAGTCAACTGTGGGATAGCTTGATGAGCAATCCGTCTAATTAACGCGTAATTGAACTATTTTTGGCAAATTCGTGCAATAACCGGCCTTGCACAACACGAATACACAACGATTACACGTCAATTGTTGACTTTTTATTCAATTATACGCGTAACATTCAATTGAAAGTCAAACCTTCTAATTAACCCTAACCCTAATCCTCTAGTATAAATAGATGGTCTGCGAGTCTTGGCAAATCGCTCACAACTCTCTCTCAATCTCTATTTCACTCTGATTCACTCTGATATTGATTATTTTGCTCGTGGTTGACTTTCTCTTTGACCCGACTATCAACATCAATACCACACTGTGAGTATGTTTTCTTTTGTGGGTTTAGTTCATCGGCATTCCAGCAACAATAGCCCTAACATTAATCGGGCTATTGTTGTCTGAATCATTCTATTGTAATTCTAGGGTTCGTGTGATTTGAATTGGGGATAAACCTGTATTCACGTCGTGTATTTAAGTATTTTGAAATCAGAAATCTCACAACCACCGGCCTAGGCCAAGTGGTTGTGATGTTGGTTCCTCACTGAGGTCACCCGGGTTCGAGTCCCGGCTCTGACCGGGTTTTGTTCTTTTATTTCCTTTTCTTTTTAAACAAACTATTACATTATATATATATATATTAAATCCTTTTAATCTTTTAAATTCTTTTTAAAATACCAAAACTATTTTATAAATTCTAAAAAAATTATTATTGTTTAATCTGATATAAAAGTTTTATTTGTAATTTTTATTTTTCAGAAATTCATTTATTTAATAATTATAATAATTAAATCATTTTTATACAATTATATTTATAAAAATCCATTTATATATCAAAACAGTTTTATTAAATTCCCCAAAAATTATCCTAACTTTTTACAAAGTTAAACTTTACTGAAATAATTTTTAAATCAGTAAAATCATTTATTTTATATTTTTAATCAATTTTTGTTAGATTTAATCATATTTAATTCATAATAAATCCAATTTTCATCATTTTTGCACCAAAATTTTATACAAATTATTTTTAATCATTTAGAACAGAAATATGATTTTTAAAATAGAAATTCTTTAATTTTAGTATTTTTGAATATTAAAGTTAATAATTGGCTATTTATAAATAAATAGATTTAAAAATCTATTTTAAATGAAATAATTTTATAAAAATTATTTTATTGCTTCAAACACTTTATTGTGCACATTCAAAATTCAAATTTTATAAAAAGACTATTTTTCATTAATTATCCAATTTTCCTTTATTAATTAAGCATTTTAATTTAAATCTCATCAATTGATTATCCCCAAATCAAAACCCTAGGATACATTTATTAGTTAATTAGACTTAGACTTATTACATATTACCTTATTATAGGGTGATATTTGGAAATCACTTTGGGCAACACAATTATCATATCTTTTCAACAAGTTAACATTTGCTAAGGTGAGTTTACATAGCCCCTTTTATCACCATTTTTGGGGTGAAACATGTTATAACATCTTCATTGCAATTCAATCATCAATGTGTCTATGTGTTTTCTATGTTGCATATTTCTAATATGTTCTCACATATGGGCTAGATTAACATGACACATGAATTGCACAACATTTTATTCATTTTATCATCAAAAACCTATGTAAATCTCACCAACTTATGTTGACCCAAAATACTTTCAAAATTAACATGTTTCAGGTAACAATGAAGCTGAGGCTTGAGTTAGCATGAGGATTTAACTTGAAGTTTATTTGAAGTCATTGAAGTTGTTATTTGAGTTTATGTATTTGAATTCTTAGACATTATTTCACATTTTGGATATTTATGTTTGAATAAATTATTTAAAATTTATATTATACCATGTGCTACTGAAAACAATCATCAATACGTGGCACCCCGATGTTTCCGCCATCGGTTGGGGTGTTACACAACATACCTCATATCATCCTTAATCATTCAAAATCCTTCAAATGGGTCAACATATCAAATATCAACAATACACAACCACAACCATTCAAACTCCTAGGATATCATCATACTAACTTATATCAGCAATAAACATCATAATATCATAAGAACAACCATGATTCAATCCTAAAAATCCTATCTTTAAACATATATAACACATAATACACATGTAGAGGTGTGGGTTTGTTTAAAAACGGTTTTAAATGGATTTTCAAAGATAAAAACATTTATAAGTCAGGTCTGGACGTTTAGGGAGCAAAACATAATCATTTAAAGGTTTGGGTTTGAAGAACACACCTTGTAATCAAGAGGTGATGATGGAATAAGCTTGAAAATGGTGGTTTTGATGCAAAAACGAGTTCCAGAGGGTGTTTGTGTGTTGGGTTATGTTATGGGACGGCTAGGGTTGCACAAATGATGTTTTGGGGGTCAAGGGTGGTATTTATAGGCGTTTTTGGTCGTCCAGCACGTATCATGCGAGTATGCAGACTTATACGCGATTAGGGAGCCTAATCGCATGACTGTTCATGCGATTGGGGCCTAATCGCATGAACAGTTGTGTGATTAGCCCCCTACTCGCCAGTACACACCCTCCAATCGCCCCTATATAGGCGATTAGGCAAGCCTAATCGCCTGTAACCCCTGTGTTTGTGTGTTTTGCGCGTTAAACCCCGTTTTAACACATGTTAGCACATATTCACATACCGACAAGTCACATAATGATTGTAAACATATAATACATGATAAATGACACGTTCCCGCCCGATCACCAATTCCCGGGACCCGAGACTTGCGTGGGTGCGTTAAACCCGGCGATCCCACGAATCACCGATTCTTGTACACGTGGTTATGGACCGACACCCAATGGTCTCTCGAACCATTGTAACGACTCCCGACGATTCCCGAATCATCAGTACGACTCAACTGACCCAGTCAAGTATGATGTTAAGTAGTTGTTTAAAATGTTTTCGTTGAGGTAGACTCGTATGTATGCAAAGTATGAAACGCATGTATGCAAAGTACGAAACGTATGTATGTAAAATATGAAAAGTATTAACCTAAATATGCCGGGTGTCACATCATCCACCAGTTGAAAGAATTTTCGTCCCGAAAATTTCCCGAAGTCAAAGAGAATGAAACGATAAAAAGAAAAATTTCCCCAAAAATTTCCCGGTCGTCACATCATCCCCCTGTTGAAAGGAATCTCGCCCCGAGATTCACTCTTCGACAGTGATGAGTGTCGACCTAACCAAGTAACGTTTCCCAGAATGTAAACGAAAGGATAACAACGAACGAAGAATGATAGCAACAGTTATTCTATGCCGGGGAACCGCCCTCCCCAAAGTGATTACAGAATAATGAATCATCCTGATCGAAGGCCTACTAGAGACTACTGTGATCGGTATAAATGATACACCGGTACCGTCCCAGTAGCATCTCTAAAGGACCCACATCAGACCGATGAATGCAAGCGATGATCAAATACCACTAAATGCACACAATGAATACGAATCGCCAAGCAATGTGAATGAAAATGAATACAAGTACAACGAGAATCGATAAAAGAATACTCACCAGTAACAGTATCAGGATCCTCCTGGTCCTCCCTAGCACCAATGACATACGCACGAGCCGGAGCAGTTCGACCGCCACCCTCGCCTTGCTTCACCTTGGGACAGTCCCGCCTGAAGTGCCCAGTGTCGCCACAGTGGTAACATCCCTGATTTCCCCTGGGTGCAGCAGTGGTAGTAGTAGCAGTAGTAGGGGCGACCACCTGTTGTTGAGTCTGAAGATTCACCCTGCAGCTCTGGGCCTGATGCCCGTTCCTCTTACATCGGGTACAATAACTACAATCCCCGAGATGATGGTACCCACAACGATCACACCTAGGCAGCCTCCCAGTATACCCACTCTGCCTCTGCTCAGAAGATGCACCCGTAGTCTCAAATTTCTTCGGCTGCTGCTGAGGCTGAACTGTACCCTTTCCCGCGCTCTCCCATTTCCTCTTGTTGCCATCAGAGGTCTTCACCACAGTACCCTTAGGAGGCAAAACACCCTCCTGAACCTTCTGCTTAGTCAGCCTATGAGCCAACCGAATGGTATCCCGAAGTGTAGTAGCATCATTCGCGGTCACCAACCCGCGCACCTCAGGCACTAACCCACTAATGTAGAATTCAATAGCCTTATATTCAGGCGTCACAGAATCCGGGCACAGAAGTGCCAACTCATGGTAGCGAGTGGTATACTCCTCTATCTCAGATCCCACCATCTGATGGTTCCACAACTCATGCTCCAAACTCTTGATCTCATCCCTAGGGCAATACTCCCTCTTCAAACGAAACACAAACTCGGTCCATGGCAACGCATGGGCCTCCAGTAAACCAATGGTCTGCACCGTCGAATTCCACCATGTCAAAGCGCGTCCCTCAAACGTCCCCGAAGCATACTTCACACGATACTCCTCTGGGCAGTTACACATGGAGAAAGCAGACTCGACCTTCTCTAACCAACGAAGTAGTCCCACAGCTCCCTCAGTCCCACTGAAGTTATGGGGCTTGCAGTCCTGAAACATCTTATAAGTACAGTGGACTGGGGGAGGTGGAGGTGGTGGAGGTGGAAAAGCATCCCCTAATACC
Source organism: Ambrosia trifida (assembly GCA_028751855.1). NCBI lineage: Eukaryota > Viridiplantae > Streptophyta > Magnoliopsida > Asterales > Asteraceae > Ambrosia > Ambrosia trifida. The sequence continues at coordinate 34,826,794 of CM054126.1, forward strand.
AACAAAAACAACACGGTCAGAAAACGATCATCACACGACAAAAGATAAGGAATGAGGGTAGGAGTAATTAAATTACCACCATGGCCCTGGTGGGCGGCCTGCTGCGCAGCAATAGCAGCTGCCACGTGCTCCTGGATCAGATTATTCAGCTCCGCCTGGGTCATGCTGATGTTGCCACGACCCCCATTACGTCCACCGCCATTCCGGCCACCAACACGACCACCAACGCGACCACCACGACGTCCTGCCATCTTCTGTCAAGATCAAAGACAAGACATCAGATTCCAGAACAGATAACAAGGAATCATGAAGAAATTATAAGCAAAAGGTCAACCAGAGAACTGGATTCCATCATGGTTATTAGATCAAACACAGAGTCCACCAGGATTTCCATGCATTTCAACTTATTACTTCGTGTGCACCCGAAATGATAAGTCGCTCTACATGGTCCTCGAGGCGTGCTCCTAGCTTGACTTTCAGACCACAAGGCTCCCATATTCAAGAATAGGTAAGGACTCCTAGGTGATACAACACCCAAGATATAGAACAACAAGTACAAGTATGAGATGATGTGTGCGAGCAAGTGTGTCCATTGGAGTATGGAAAGGGGAGATGTCCGAATCTTGGACAAATCTCCGAAGGATGCCGAAGCCACTCCAACGTACACCACTGCCGTGCAAGGGTAGTAAGGCCCCTCGTCTTCAGCACGAAGATGAAGAACAGGATAGGAAATAAGAGTAATAGATAGATGATGTAAGCATAAATGATAATAACGAGTGTAATACAAACACCCCGGCAATTCCCACATGACATGACTTATATGAATGTGACCGTCTAGTGTGTGCGACTCGGCTATAGACTTGACTCAACATGCAGTCCTAGTTCACTATAACCATTGGCTCTGATACCAATCTGTCACACCCTCAAATTCCACGTGCGGGGTTTTACCGCGAGGCGCATGACAAACCAGGATCTAAGTCAACGGTCACAATAAACGACACTATATGATACGTAAAAAGAAATAAACAACCATCAAGTTTTCATAAATCCAATCGCTGCGGAAGCGTAACTTTTATTACAACCCAAAATGTAAAAGTACGTAAGTCTGAAAAGATATAACAATGCATATGAAACCTAGACGCCGTGTGACTCCGTGCGCCTATGATAAGCTGCTACCTCAACGACCTGAGACAAACATGCTAAAAACGTCAGCAAATAATGCCGGTGAGTTCACAGGTTTTATATTAAATGTTTAAGTAATGAAAGCCATCATGTTATTACTATGTCAGAAATGATAGCGTTAGCTAGACGCATGAGTAATACTACTACGACCGGAAACCATTACAGACAACGATATATGATTTTGCCCGAAACGATTATGCACTACCTCCAGTAGCGTTATGACCGAGACAATATGCACCCGCCCGGCTCCCAGCCGACGGATGGGGTCTGTCAGTCCCAATAGATCTATCCACATTTCCCCCGTTATGCTATCCAGCATATTCATGGTTTCCCCGGGACTTTACGTATCGTATAGTATGTAAATGAATCAACCACTAGCATAACATGATAATTTATGTAATAAGTATAAGCATGTGTCTCCCCCAAAATGTAAAGCGTAAGACGGGGCCGTGAAACTCACCTGATGTTGCTCCTCGCACTAAGACAAGTAAACCTGCTCAATAGACGGCACCAAATACCGGTGACCTATCATGACGAGCGTATAAGGTGTTAGACTAACAATCCGTAGGTTGATTAGTCCCTAGTAGTCCAGACCATAACCGTGTACATATGAAATGAGGTTTAAACGTTTAACCGACCACACCAGACAAGGTCCGACATCCCATTGGTGACCCGACATTCCACGTATTAGATAAATACAAGACATCACGCCACATATGCAATTAAACACTTAATACGCGCAACAGTTCACCTAGTCTAGCATAATATCCAATTAACGCGTAAACAGGTCCGAACACGTGTTACTAAGTCATTGGGTGTATCCCGGGGTTCCTATCATGTTCCTAGGCGTCAAATCATGTTCCGGGATGTTAAAATATACTTACAGCAGCATTACACGCGATTAGGAATCAAACTAGCAATTAGGAAAAGTCAACATGTGACTAGGGCTGGTCAACAGGCGATTACAAGGCTAATCGCCTGTATATACACACGATTAGGCTTCCCTTCAGGCGATTACACCCCTAATCGCCTATAGCATCATGCGATTAGGGTGCTACTCGCCTGCTGTAGCTGTACAATGCAATTTCGCGCGTTTAACGCTCCAAATCAGATCCGAAACATGTAAAAACATCCAATAATCATCCTAACACATTAACAAACATATTTCAAGCAAAACCCCTAAGTTTTCATCATTCTAACAGTCCCGAATGCGAGCGTTTTCCCAAAATGGCAACTTAGCATGTAAACATCACATCAACATGCAAGAACTTGCCCTAAATGGCAAATATCCAGATTAAATCACATAACCACGTTGTCCGATAGCATCCTACTGTTCTAGCATCATCCTAGAGCAAACCCTAACATCATTCAATCAACAACATACCTCATATCATCCTTAATCATTCAAAATCCTTCAAATGGGTCAACATATCAAATATCAACAATACACAACCACAACCATTCAAACTCCTAGGATATCATCATACTAACTTATATCAGCAATAAACATCATAATATCATAAGAACAACCATGATTCAATCCTAAAAATCCTATCTTTAAACATATATAACACATAATACACATGTAGAGGTGTGGGTTTGTTTAAAAACGGTTTTAAATGGATTTTCAAAGATAAAAACATTTATAAGTCAGGTCTGGACGTTTAGGGAGCAAAACATAATCATTTAAAGGTTTGGGTTTGAAGAACACACCTTGTAATCAAGAGGTGATGATGGAATAAGCTTGAAAATGGTGGTTTTGATGCAAAAACGAGTTCCAGAGGGTGTTTGTGTGTTGGGTTATGTTATGGGACGGCTAGGGTTGCACAAATGATGTTTTGGGGGTCAAGGGTGGTATTTATAGGCGTTTTTGGTCGTCCAGCACGTATCATGCGAGTATGCAGACTTATACGCGATTAGGGAGCCTAATCGCATGACTGTTCATGCGATTGGGGCCTAATCGCATGAACAGTTGTGTGATTAGCCCCCTACTCGCCAGTACACACCCTCCAATCGCCCCTATATAGGCGATTAGGCAAGCCTAATCGCCTGTAACCCCTGTGTTTGTGTGTTTTGCGCGTTAAACCCCGTTTTAACACATGTTAGCACATATTCACATACCGACAAGTCACATAATGATTGTAAACATATAATACATGATAAATGACACGTTCCCGCCCGATCACCAATTCCCGGGACCCGAGACTTGCGTGGGTGCGTTAAACCCGGCGATCCCACGAATCACCGATTCTTGTACACGTGGTTATGGACCGACACCCAATGGTCTCTCGAACCATTGTAACGACTCCCGACGATTCCCGAATCATCAGTACGACTCAACTGACCCAGTCAAGTATGATGTTAAGTAGTTGTTTAAAATGTTTTCGTTGAGGTAGACTCGTATGTATGCAAAGTATGAAACGCATGTATGCAAAGTACGAAACGTATGTATGTAAAATATGAAAAGTATTAACCTAAATATGCCGGGTGTCACATATTAAACATTATGTTTACAATATTCTTATTTTATAATTAGGTATACATTCGGATCTGGATTGATCCTTCAAAAATCGGATCTTAGTTAATGGATTAAATGCCTTCCGTATTTTGTGCATAATAAGTTTGGAAGGTGATTAATGGTTTGATTGGTATGTTTGAATGAGGAGATTTTGGTGGAGTTTGAATAGGAAGGTCTTTAATGAAATTGATTGTGATAATTATTAAATGGTTGGCGCCGAAGTTTTAAAATATGAATGATTGATTTATTATCAATCATTCCCGAAATTTAGGATTACCATAATTGACCAAATTTAATATTATTTATTACGATTTTTTAATCTTATTAATTAATATTACTATTAATACGAAATTGATTAAATTGATTAAATTATACGAATTGATTAAATTAATACGAGATTTTTAATCTCTGATTTCGTATAATTGATTAAATTATACGAATGGTAATATTGATTAAATTATAATTGATTAAATTGATTTCGTATAATTGATCAAATTTATGGTTTACCATAATAACTCTCATTATTTTTATTTTTTTTTCTTATTTAATTCTTAATACTATGTAGATAATTCCTAATATGATTGTTGAATTGGCAAACTTAAATAAATCAATGAAGATCAAGATTAAATTTACGGATGGGTACGCGTGGTCTGTGCCAGTGTGTAGAAATTTCTGCTCAAGTCGCTAGGTTTGTTATTCAATTATTAAACATTATGTTTATAATATTCTTATTTTATAATTAGGTAGACATTCTAAATTTACTATACATAATGCTTTTGTAAAGGTTTACTGTAGTGTTCAATCCAACACATGCTATTTGTTACTAAGGTTGCACCATAAGAAGTTATTGATTTTAAAATTTAAATTACGATCTTTTATGTTTTTAATGTAATTTATTTGAATTATTGATTACGATTTTGAGGTTATTTATTAAGATTTATAATCTTAATAAGATTTATAATCTTAATAAGATTATGATTATTCTTATTGCAATAAATAAGATTTATAATCTGACCATGTTTACGAATTATGAGTAGTCTTGATTGCAATTAATAAGATTTATTAAGTTTAAATGTTATTTATTAAGAAGTTTAATATTATTTATTGACATTAATAATAATTGACCGAGTTTAATGTTATTTATTAAAATTTTTAACTCTAGCTCATCCCCTTAACTTTCTCTCTTTTGATTCATGTTAACATGTTAACTTAGTGTCACGTTAATGCCCCTTAACATGGGAAGGGAGTGATGTACAACGAAAGTTAAAATTCCACGTCATTGTTAACACCCTTGGTATGAAGGTACACCCCATGGCCTAATTATTCTAAATATGTTTTTAATGTTATTTGTGGATTGGTGTATATTGGTAATGACATATCATTTTATGTGTTTTTATTTATATGTTAATACCTTATTATATTATAATATATACTATTACAGTTTATTATAAGTAACAATATGAACTATAAACCAATCATAACCATAAATGGTTTTCATTTTAAAATTAACATTATCATATTATGTTTACAATAAATAGACCATCATTCAATTGTCCATAAATGCTTACGAATTCAATAATGCACTAATTAAGCATAATGGTAATTTTAATATATTAATATATTTATTAGCATTGACCCTCATTCAATTGGCCATAAATGATAACAAAATCAATCAATCAATCAAATGTCAATAAATTAAAAAAGTATAAACATTTTAATGGAAGTTTTGTAAACCATTTCCAAAGATAAACACCGATATTTAAATTAATAATAAATATAATTTACTATTGATTAACAGTTTCCTACAATATATAAGATATTTAAATAGATAATTAATAATAATAATGTTACTATTTTCATTTAAATATATTAAATAAAATTTAAGACATTTTCTTTATACAATCTTTATATAAATAAAAAAAATAACATTATTACCATAATACAATCTAACCAATCATTGACCCTAACAAAAAAACCTTATCTGTTTTTAATTGTTAAGCACTATATTTATACAGTTTAAATAGTGACATTTTATTGGCGGCGTTTTGTAACATGTCAAAAGTTGCCTAAAGTGTGTGTACAATAGGTCCTTTTGGCTACATGTTGAAATGGGTCGGGGGTTGATCCTTTTGGTGTCTATTTTTTAATAAAATATAGGAAATTTATATTACAACATGTGGCATTGGACCCATTTTCTTATTAGTTATTTTTTTAGCTATGTAATCAGTTTGAACCATTGGAGAGATAACATGTAAAATTTAAGCGACCCATTCAAGTAAATGGGTTAAGGATTGTTTCTTGATTTACTTATCACTTTATCCATATCTTTACAACAACTATATTTTATGTAGAACACAAATATGGAAAACAGTGGTGGAATCGAGACGGACTGAAGATGTTAATATTAGACAAAGATGAAAGCCTTACGAACAAAACAACTAATGCTGTGTATGAATAAATATTTGGAGCTTTATGAATAACCTTATAAGATTTTAAATTATCTGTTTTTTATGTAAGGTTTTTAATGTTGCTTCAAAAGTTTTAACGGTGAAATTTGTTTTTATTATTATGTTGTATGTTCTGGAAAACTATATTTAGTCACATTGAATATTCATATTTATTTGGCTTCCATTAGAATAAATTCGGTATTATTTATTTGATTTCAGTCTTTGTTTATAAGTTTTGTCAAATCAAACTTTACTTAGCTGATATATCACTAATTACGTTACATTAAAAGCCTTATATGATATTTTGCATTTAACAACGAAATCCATACCAATTGAACCACCAAACATTTAGTAAGCAAAACGACTTACATACTACAATTGATTCCGGTCTTTGTTTATAATTTTTGTCAAATCAAACTTTACATAGTTGATATATCCATCACATGGGCCGTTGTATGTTTCGCTATCAAGGGTCAAAAGTCGAGATGGACTGAAGATATTAATACTAGATCAAGATGGCAACCTTACGAACAAAACATCAAACGTTGTGTATAAAGAAATATTTGAAGCTTTATGAATAACTTTATAAGATTTTGATTTGTATGTTTTTTATTTTAGGTTTATTAATGTTGGTTTAAAAGTTCGAATAATGGATTTTTTTTATTATTATTATTTTCAATGTTATGAAAACTATTTAGTCACTTTGAATGTTCATGTTGATAATAAATCCTTTGAATAAATACAAAAGTATTCATTTTATTCAATTATTTGTTTATATTTTTTTTTGTCAAATTAAACTCTACTTAGTCGATATATCCATCATTACGTTACATTAAACTGTTAGATGACATTTTGCATTTAACATTAAAATTCATACATATTGCATTATCAAACATTTAGTAACCAAAACAACTTGCATGATATAATTCTTATTTTCCTACTTTTTTTCATTTTACTTTCGGTTGAACCGTGGGTTCCCACGGGACTCTAACCTAGTTATTTATATAAGAAATAAATAATTAACCAATTATTACCCAATCATTTATAAAGCCTCATAACACCCCTTCCCACTACACCCTCTTTTCCATTTCTATATTACTTTATAATATTTTAATCCCCATAACGTCCTATAATGCCCTCTACTACACATGCCCTTAAGGTGCTCATGGTTCGGTTATTTCTCTAAACTTTTGGATCGTCAGTTGGTATTTGATAATAAAATCTTCAAATCTTTTTAGTTCATCAATTTTAGGTAGAAAATGATAAAACAAATGAGAATGATTAGAAGGATGCAAAAAATAAAGTGGCCACAAAATATAGCACAATGAATTATAAAATATAACACATATCCGGGAAAAAAGACAAAATAAACCGCGAAAAATTTACAATGACGAAAAAAAAAGACACGATGCCAAATAAAAAGACACAATAATATAATAAACATCTTAAAATCTAAAAGCTAAAAATCAAAAGCGAAAACTTAAATATAAAATCGTAGAGTTTGATGAGATGGTTCCAATACCATTAGAATGAGTCAAAACAGAATCCGTTTAATACCTTTCGTACGACTTTCTATCTGAAAAACTATGTATTTAGAACTTCCATTCTCTTGTTCCTTCATGTATTCGGTTCTTTTTTTGAATGAATACATAAAGGTGTAAATGGAGGGCGTTCTATTGCTTTCATCATTGTCACGCACATCTTCCTCCTTATCCCATCTTCTCCAAATCCCCCCTCCCTCTCTCTCTCTCTCTCTCTCTCTCTCTCTCTAACCAGACACAGACACACACAGATCTGGTGCCGGATTATTGCCTCCGTCACCAGTCACCTATCCGGCTTCTCTCTTTCCACAACGTTTGAAAAATCAGAAAAAGGTGAAAAGGGGAGAAAAGGGAGGACGGGGAGATGTTGTCGTTGTCACCGAAATTGGGACCGGAGAGGGCGGTGTTCACCGACAGGGATGGACAAGGGCGTAGCTTTATAGGGCCGGGGAAGGGTGCCTGACCCCCCGAAATTTTTGCTCAGAAGTTCCAATTATATGATATCCGTGTAGAATTTTTTTGGTATATACGGTTTCGACCCCCCATAACCGGTGACTTCCGACCCCTTGAAATTTCCGCTCAAGTTTTTCCACTATGAGCTCCCCGGCCCCTTTCCCGTTTCCACACCCATTTGTCTTAGGAGTGATATGTGATACACATAATATAAAATATTAAATAAACCAAGACATCTATCTAAAAATATAGTTAAATTGGTTGTTACTTATTGTAGAGAAGTTTTATATATTATCGTGCTTATTCTTAAAAGATTACGATGATGTTAATCGCGCTTTAGTGGTTGTTTGGTAGCCTCTAAAAATTGCATTAAAAGGCTACCTCCGAGTCAGTCAGCATTAAGTATGTTTGGTTTATTAACTGCATATCTCTAAATCAGCCAATAAGTCTATTACGCGTTAAGTTTCAATGTGATGTTGAATAAAATTTTTACTATTTATCCATTCACGTGTGTTCATAACTCTTAGTCGACGACTCGCGCACCAGATCCTCAATCGATCACCATCAACTAGTTGGGCCAGGCTAAGCCATATCTCTTACTGATTTAGGGTCTCTTACCTAATCATACATCTTAATAACATAACAATTTAAAAAGAAATCAAGTAGCCTAAGATGATAAGGAAGTCAAAAGACTATTCACACCATTGAAAAGTGTACTTATGAACGTGATATCCATGGGCATCCATTCATTAAAAGATTCCATGGTGACTACCTCCACAAACTCAAGAACCTACTTAACATTAACATAGTGTTCAATCAACATAATAAATATTTGACTTCCAAATGTAAAGTTACCATTTACAAAGTTACGTTAGGTAACCCTTTTGGTACATACTCCATCAATTGGTCAATGGGAGAATGCTAAACCAACTTGTATTGATACCAAAAACCATAAAATGAATACCAGTAACAGCATCGATGTTAAGACATTATCGATTCGGTCAAACTTGATATATTGGAAATCATGTTCGTTGGAAATGCATAGGAAATCATGTTCGTTAGAAATGCATAGGAACTTTACTAGGAAAATCAAGCAAGTTTCTAATAGTGAGTGGCGCAATCAACTAAAAAAAATAAGAACCAAGTATAAATTTGTTTCCATTCATGGTCATCACACACATTGGTTTATTTGTTATTTATTTAAAAAGACCTTAACCAAAAAACTTTTAAACATCAACATATACAAGAAGCTCTTTGTTCTGTTGAAAGATCATCATTTCTTCTTCTGGAAGGCTCACTATTGCTTCAATACCATCTTTATAAGGAGTGTCCATTAAAACAAGATGCTTATTATCCATATTTGGCATTAAATGTTTTACTTTAATAGGCATGCCCCACCCAAAATCCACTTCATAAAGAGGGAACCAACAGAAGCTTGAAGTCCAAAATATTTTTAGACCACCATGATCACCACCAATCAGTTTAGCAAGTTTTTCACCTATCTCTTGCACATCTCTAATTTCTTCACTTTCCATTTTCATTTTCCTTAACTTAGCAACAATCAGCACAATTTCGCGCGAATCTATTACCTTTTCGGCCACCGTCAAGACAATGTTGCCTACTGCCTTTTCAGGATTGTTCTTGATGACTTTGTTTCTCATGTTCACTACATGGGTCAAAACTAATGGCTGAAAAGACCCTGACTTGGTTGTGGCTGCATCTACCGCGCATTTGAATATTAGAGATGTCAATACCTCAACTCGGGTAAGAGGAGGGCTTGTTACACCTATGTCCATGGAGCTCGTAATCTTCTTCTTGAGCTCATTTAGTTTTGAATTAGGGAACACAAAAGTCCTATGTACATACTTAACTTGATGTGGACTCTTAGACAAAAACACGGGTGGTTTAACATTATTAATATGACCTATGGAAGACGTAATAAAATTTGGTTTGAAAGGTGATTCACCACGGGTAACTTTTGCCCATTGATTAATGAAGGTAGCAAACGCGAACCCATCAGCGGCTTTATGCGATATGGATACGCCCACTGCGACCCCACCGCCCTTGAAATGGTTCACCTGGACCCCGACCAAGTTAGGGAAATTTTCGCCAACATTAGGAACAAGTTCGTGTAGGCTTTCGCCATTGAGAATGAATTCCTCAAGCCGGCCATCGTGAGAAGCTTCCAAGAACTCAACTCCTTCATCGTTACAGTCAATGTGACTCATGGAAGGACTTAAGAACCTACCTGTGAAAGTATTGAAGTGAAGAACAAAACGATATTGGTGAGTAATATTCTCTATGTGTCAAACAACTAAAAACCAAATATCTTTGTCTAGAGGGTTTTCAATAAAAAAAAATGATGACAAAAACTAAAAAACTAACCAACTTATGATAACAACAAAAATGTTACTCATTCCGTTCCTATTTAAATGTCATGGGCTCAGATACACACATATTAAGAAATGTTTTATTTGTATGTGGTAAAATGACAATAATATCCTCAAATCTTTGATTGTGTTTTGCTTTTTATGGGCAAAACTGAAAATTGCATTTCTATTTTTAGAAATGGACATTTAATTTGGGACAATAAAAAATGGAAATATGCACATTTAAATTGAAACGGAGAGAGTAATATCTATTCTAATATTCATAGAGATAAAATAACAACTAACAAACAAACTTAAAGATAAATGATAGATCAAATACTAGTAGCTATATTATATAATAAACTCAGTTAACAACCTGCGAATGGGTAGTATTGTGTCAAACATTGTGATAATGACTTCTTGAGGATGTTGATGTCACCATCGTCGTAATTCTTGTAGAAGAACACAAATGGCACAGGCATGGCAGGCATATAGTAATCGACGGATGTGAGGACATGAGTTTTGAGATGAGAAGGTGTTGGGGATGATGGTTTAATGGTTTCTTGAGATATAATCTTCATTTTCGTTACACAGGTTCATGTAATATCATCAAGATCAAGATGATATATATATAAACACACATACATATCATCCTTTGCTTTCTAATATAAATTACCTGGTCTTAAATAACGGCCTCATCTATATATTATTTAATACAATATGTTTTTCAAGTGGTTAAATTTTTTTTGTTACTAATAAGGGTGGATAGGGTGGTGATAAATTTATCATACTCGTCACACTATCACACCCAATCATCTTATGACACCTCATTTCATCACATTCTATCACATTTCATCACTAAATCCATGTGACGGTGTTCACAATTATCACTAAAACCATCACACCCAATCACCTTGTGACACCTCATTTCATCACACCCACCACTATTTTTTATAAATAAAAATCAAGAGAGAGAGTGTGTTAGTGGTGGTCCCCCACCTACTTTATCTAATAAAAACAAATTCGTTGTTGCAGCAGATGGTCATGATATATATATATATATCACGGTTTCCTTGTCTTTGCGATCGTGATTCGGAAGGGGGGCGGTGTTTCACGCCATTGCGGACATCACGGGTAATTGTTTATAAATATGACCAATTGTTCGTATTACATATCATATTACATGTATGTAATATATGTATAATATGAACAAATACATGGGTACAAATTTACCCAATATGGTAAATAATTTTCCCATCAACACTGATATAACACAAATATTGAAAAAAAAACTCTCTTTAAAAGTCTTTATAATGCCACAATTGAGATGGAGTTACTTCTAGATATAGGGTTTTAATGAATGTCTTTAAGATGCATTATTTACCTCTAGATGAACGGTTTTAAGAGGAAATAAATATGAAGAAGATCATGAAACACCCATTAATTTATTCTAAACTGCATTTGAATATTATTTTTCATATTTATATATTAACAAACATCTATAATCTATAATCTATAATACATTATAAAGGAGGAGTTATGTACAACAAGGTAATTTGCATTTCCGTACAACTTAACAAGCAACATGTACAACATATTTAAGCAAGAAATTTAAGGGTATTATGGGCATAATTAGGACAATTAAGACACTTAAGAGGGTAATATAGACATTTCATCCACCTCCTCCTTTACAATATCAAAAGACTTTTACAATACTACCCTCCTTCTTCCATCCATACCCTTCAATCCTTTGTCTTCTTCCTTCATCAATATAGATCATTAACCTCTTGTCCCTTCAAGTTCCGTAACCTTAAGGATCAAATTGAATGAGATTGATTGTGAAATTCAAGTCCTCCTCTTATAACATTCAATTGAAGGCCACATGAACTATCTTGCCTAAAAAAAATGCTTTTGTAAGAACTATTACATATTTTACTATTTGCATTTTCTTTGTTTGTTGCACAAAGTTTGCAATGTTTTATATTCTTTTTTTTTATTTATGCACCTAGATTTGGACAAGCACATTGCAACGAACAATTTTGACTGCAAATCAAATTGCTGGATTCCCCAAGGTTAGTTTTACATGTCACATAAATTGCTTCTTTGATCATTTATCATTTGTAAAATTTGTGTACTTTCTTTACGTTATAGATACAATGGCGTGCACTTGATGAGATAAATGTTGGTGTATGTGACGGTATGACGTATGAAGAACTAAAGAAGAACATGCCTGAAGAATACGAGTATGTTAAATATGAAATATTCGATTTTTTTTTTTTTTTTTGTAATTTTATACATTTCCATTCAATGGTCTTTTTTTTAAAGGTCAAGGAAGAAAGACAAACTCAGGTATCGATATCCTCGTGGAGAGTCGTATCTCGATGTGATACAAAGGTATTGAATTCAAATACAAGGAAAAATCTCTGTTGAAAATATAGAAAGTAAATAATTAAAGTTTTGGTATTTTAAGCAACGTCAAAAGTTTGCAGTTGTGCATATAACAGGTTGGAGCAGGTTATTATTGAGTTAGAACGACAACACGCGCTTGTTGTAGTCGTATCTCACCAGGTAAGACAAGGCAACCACAAAATTTTACCTCCACAAATGGGTAAAAAAAACTAAAAATAAAACGGGTTAAACGTGTTTGTAAAGTGTATTTTAATACATGTGTATGTATCAATATAGCTTTTGAATAATATTTAGGACATTAGTTTTTTATTAACATTTTTAAATCAAATGAATATTATTTTTGGTGGGCGTGGCCCAAACCGTATGTAAATTACCTGTTACCCAACTCATTCATTGAAAGATTTGTGCAATGCAAACATGGGTTTAATGAATTTGTGCATTGCAGGCTATTATAAGAGCTTTATATGCCTATTTTGCTGATATGTCATTGAAAGAAATTTCACACATAGAGGTAAACAACAAAACATTAGATCAATCTTTTCGATCTTTTAATCTTTGAAAACACGTTAACACGTTTGAATATCGGGAATTTCAGATGCCGCTTCATAGGAAGTTCTGATACAAAAAAAAGATACTGACTATATTTTCCTCGCATAACAAACCCGCTGCAACGCGCGGGCATTACCACTAGTATTTATAACTTAATTGATTTTAAGCCATTTGTATAAAGTATTTAAAATACTTTTTATGTAATTGTAACTAATTTATCATTGATGAACTTTTTACTAATGAGTCTTTCTATTGATATAACTAAATTCATATCGACGATTCAAATTGTCATTTCTGAATCTTTCACGAATATTTGCAACGTTTCATTAAATCATCATGATGATTCCCTATCTATAAAAGACCAGTCTTTGATCTATTTAACATATAATTTATACACAAATTATGGTAAAGGAATTTGGAATACATCAAAATACTTGAATCAGAAAACTAATACATTATCATCAAAATATTTCCAAACCACAACACCTTCAACGTTTATATACGTGTATATTATAAGAGGGAAGAGAGGCCATTTATCAAGTGGTATCCCTCTATGTATCAACTAAACTAATATTATACATTATATATATATACACACACAATTGGTAGATTCAGGTGTGAGGGGGCGTTACTGTAGCTATCACACGGCTGAACGCCCCCACGCGTCCCTGCTGTAGGTATCCTACGACCTTCCACTGCCCACGTGTTCGCATCTCGCAAACGGCTGCTGACGTGTCCGCATCTCGCTATCTCAGGCCAGTTGACCACCACAATAAGACAAAGACAGTCACACGACGTCCGTCGAGTGGTCGTACGATGCTTCTTCACGAGGTTTAACTTCCGGTGACAGGGTTTCGGTGATTGATGAAGACCGGCGACTGGTATAGATGTTTGGAAGCAAAGTCGATTTTCTAGAGCCGTGACGGTGGCGATTTGGTCTGGATTTGCAAAAATGATGGTGGCGCGTGGTGGATCTAGGCTCATGACGTTCGTCGCTGTTGTCTTTTCCGGTGGTTGTCGTTTTTTGAGATAGAAAACGTTGTAGAGACATAGGGGAAAAGAGATTACAAGAAAACGTTGAAGAACGATACTGTTGATAATGTGGTGGTTGTGCGGCGGATGGCGGTTGTGGTTCTATGGTAGTCATGTATTAGTAGTTGGGTATGCCGTTGTGAGAAAGATATACTCCGTAATAGAAAGTAGGGGTGAGCATTATGCCAAAACCGACCCAACCCGTGTAATACCCGACCCGAACCGATACCCGAGGTTGTTTAAAATTAGGAACCGAAGACTGGACCGTATGAAGAAAGTCGGGCATCGGTCCATGGAATGGTATACCCGAAACCTAACCTCACAGGTATTGAAATACTTCGTTTTGGTTCCAAGCATGGGGTATCATCTTCTAGATTTCAAGGTAGGTGACCTGCAACTTTATTATGCTTCAGTATGGTTCCAAATATGTGATATCATCTTCTTTTGGTGTTGATGTTGCTTGATGTGTGTGTGTGTGTTGATGCGTGTGATAACGAAAACAGCAGTCAACTAAAACAATTACTTGATGGATTACATCCTAATCCTATTAGTATGGATTGTAGATTGTATTGCATAGAACTTGAAAGATGATCTTTCATGTCGTCATCCATAATTATCCACATGGGCCCATTGTTTTGTTTAAAATTTGGGTTCACATGTGATGCTTTCGGTTATCTTAGGTCCAAGACCAAGAACCGACCCGAACCCGAAAAGGGGATAAAATCATAACCGAGCAACTACTTAATCACCTAATATCAGTTCGGTTTCGGGATATTTTAGGTCCAATTCTCGGGTATTTTTGGGCCAACCCGAAATTTGCTCACCCCAAATAGATAGCAAAGATGAGTTGAAAACTTCAAATATGTAGTACAAGTAAAAGTGTGATGTAGTAGTACAGGTAAAAGTGTGTAGTAAAAATTGTATATCAGTATATGTGCCACTTTAAACCTTTATTTTCTTTTTAAATTTAAATGTTTCGATTTTTTTATACAAATAAAAATTACTTTTTGCTTTAAAATTAACACCATTTATGATGTATTGTAAAGTGCTTTGGCTATGTTAAAATTCCGTATGCTGTAGTGTTATTTTTTTTTACAATAATGGTATGTTCGTATGTCACGCATATAACAAAGCCTTGCAATCACTAGGTTGTCGTCGCAACGCGCGACACGCATAAAATACTAGTTATACACATTTAAAATACTTGAAATTTAATAAAATAAATAGGTTTAAAATCTCATTAGCACAAAACATTCTCACAAAAACAAAGAAAGATCGTGTATAATTGGTATTCCTTCTAAACTATTTACTAAAATAGTGTTTTCCATTTCTTTTTTATATAACTTTTACTTTTTAACCAACATATTAGATTTCTATTCAATTAATCCATTAGCTAAGTTTTTTTCTTTCTTCTTTTATCATATATATTATTTATAATTTATCTAATTTATCTATCTATTCTATATCTATATATATACTATATTATAAAGCATTTCCCAAAGACTTTTTAAAATTTAAGAGGTACAAGTTTGATTTCTTATGATACAACACACAATGCATATAATAACTATCAAATTTTGAGGTTAAAATTGTCTTTTAAACACCATATTTAATCAAAAGTCATGAGATGTTTATGAGACCCCATGACATTCAATTCTATAATTATTTTAAACACACTAAATAGAACAGATATTTAAAAAAAATAATTCAAAATGCTACATGTTTTGTGATAATCTTTATAAAAGTTAAAGTTTTATAAACCTAATAATACTATATAGAAATCGAGAAATCCGTGTTTTTAATTATGAGATAACGATTTGAATTATGAAATTACTACTTATGGCTAATCTAATCTAAACTATATGGTCACCGGATTCTATGATCTGAGAAAGCTTTTGTTTATAATGAATTTCGAACAATGATATTAAGAAATATTCATATAAAAGGAGTGGACAATAACAGACGAATAAATTAATTAATAATAATGGGTTATTCTTCTTAAGTACTTCAACTCAAGTCCACATTTCTAGCTCAAGGAAATTTTTCGGTTATCTATTGAAAACCAGTTGGACCGATGTTCATAATCGATTAACAAAACTGGAACAAATAAAGAACTAAAATCAATCAGTTTTTGAAATATCTTAATCAAAAGTTTTGGTTTTGGTTATGGCTCGATATGGAAGTGAACCGAACAACAGCTTGTACACACCCTTAAAATCACTAATTGGAGTGTTGTGATCTCTGCCGCAACGCGCGGGCACCCCAATAGTATATATTTTAAATCAACCTATTGCTGTTTGTTTTTCTATTTTTTTCACCAACTACTTATAAACCTTTTTTTTTCATTCAACTTACGTTGAATCCAAAATATAAATATCATCTATAGCATAACTGTCAACCTGTTATAAAAAATCTTTTACTTTTCACCTTCTTGAAACCTCATACATTGTAATTGCTAAAGATTATCACTAAAATTTTATAAAAAAAAAAATACTTCAAAAGATTAGAGAAAAAATTACAAACACATGCCCCTTAACTTAATTTCTTGATCAGTTATGGTACAAATAGGGGTGTTAATTTATGACACGATCTAAAAACATGGCACGAATCTAACATGAAATTTGTAGTTTAGCGTTAGTCTAAACGGGTTCTAGTCAATTTTAGGTTGAAACTGTCAACCGTTTAGCAAAACAGGTTAGTTTTAGGTCAACTCGTTTGGTAATTTATGTTGTAGTTATAACTTAAAAAAGAACTGACATGGGAAATAACAATAAAATAAAATTGTCTTTATATACATTTGTATTTTTGTTGTAAAATTTTAATTCTAAAATAATATTATATGATTAAATGAGTTGTGTTCGGATCAACTTGTTATTATTCGAGTCGTGTTAGAGTCAACTCGTGAATACGTTTTATTGTTAAACATGGTATAAATTGAAAGACTTCAATTAAGAAAACCACGCACCAAAATGATTATATAAACTATGAAATCACTAAATAAGTTACTGAAATGTTATGTTTACGTAATTTAATTCTTTTAAATTTATGCTTGAAGATATTTATATTTCATATTTGACATGGATTATAAAAAGGTTCATAACGAGTTGGTGAAAAATAGAAAAACTTAGTAACGGGTTGATTGATGAAAAAGAAATATATAAAAATTTAGATATTCGATTAATTAGATAAAAATATGACATATATATATGATAAAAAAAATTAATTAATGGATTAATTGAATATGAATAAAAATATTAAAATAGAATTCTAATATCTTGGTTAAAAGTAAATGTTATAAAAAAAATAAAAAACACTAGTTTGGTAAATAGTTTTGAAATAACACCAATATGGTAAATAATTTTCCCATCAAAAATATACGCCTTGACGTTAAACGGGCTTATGCCCTCAGGGACGATGCGGAAATAAGGATTTGAAACGGGGGTACCGAGGTGATGTCCTTAGCTGATAAAAAAATGCCACAATTGATACGGAGTTACTTCTAGATATAAGGTTTTAATGAATTCTTTAAGATGCATTATTTACTTCTAGATGAAGGGTTTTAAGAGGAAATAAATATGAAGAAGATAATGACATGCCTATTAATTTATTCTAAACTACATTTGAATATTATTTTTCATATCTATATATAAACAAACATATTTTATTAGTTAATTGATTTTAAGCATTTTACATAAAGTATTTAAAATCCTTTTTATGTAATTGTAACTAAGTTATCATTGATGAAGTTTTTACTGATGAGTCTTTTTATTGATATAACTAAATTCATATCGACGATTCAAACCGTCATTTGTGAATCTTTCACGAAAATTTGCAACATTTCAATAAATCATCATGATGATTCCCTATCTATATGTAACGACCCGATTTTTACCGAGTCATTACGGATTGGTAATCATGACATTAATCATTACTTAATTCCATCATTTTTATTTAGGAAAACATCATGATTTATATTACAAACAACCGTTCAAATACATAACATCATTTTAAACAAACAACTTTCAACTACAACTTGGGCCGAAGCCTGTTTGGACGCAATCCGGCCCACTGGGCCGGTTATTTATCAACTTTGCATCGACTCGATTTTTGTCTACTTAGAGCTCGGGTTTCCTTTTCATTCCTCAACCTGAAATGCATGTCGAAAATACGTTAGCGACGCTAGTGAGTGGTGCCAGAATGACCGATTACACCTTTTTATAAACATGCAAATTCGTATGGATCGATCTTTTCTAAGGTAGGATGCATATCGATGGAACATTTTGACATATGTTATATGGTCCGATCCTCTAAGTGGTCGGAATACATCCTTTTTAATACCGAATGGATCCACTCTCGTTATTTCTATACGATCGAGTTCTATGGTATGATCATGACACAATGCAATTATAACACAAGACAAATTCTTTTACTCGACCAACATGCATTTACCCCGAAAATAGTAAGACCAAAAATGGGGTACACACACTCACATTTGTTACTTCCGATTGTGGTGTTTCACAAGCCGTAGAGGTGCTAGTTTCTCCGAGTTCCTGTTAATGTCAAATCATATTATAACAAGAAATATAATCGTATAGCTGGCCGTTACAGCTTAGGCGTTTATCTAACTAAAGCTGGCCATCACAGCTTGGCGCTTGGTTCCTAAAGATTTGATAAAGTACTTACCCGGATGGATCGTGTTCTTGATATAATATAGTCGGCCGGTTGTCTACTTGGCCTATTAACCTTATATAACTCTAAAATTGGTATTAAGATTTAATGTGATGGTGGATGAGGAAGATGGATCATCGCTGCATGGATTGGAAAGAGAAGAAGTTGAGTGGTTTTGTTGGTTTTGTGCGGATTGGAGGGGTGGTTTATCTCCGGCTCATGCAATCCAAAGGGGATCTTATAGCCTCTAGAATGCATGCACATAATGATTACCTATATCTAGATTGAGTGAGGTGGAGTGGTGTGAGATAGCTTGAGTGTTTATAGAGGAATCTTGATTAATGAGGTGTAGGAAGTGGCGGCATCCACCTCTTCCTTTGGTGGGCCGAGTAATAGATGAGATAGATAATTGGACTTCTTCAAGGTTTAAGCACTATGGGCCTCAATTTGATTTCATAGTTTCTAGTCCATCTTTGGTGATTTATCCTAGCCCACCTTTCAACCGGGTACATACTACGGCCCATAATCCTTTATGATCTTTCTTAATTATCGGGCTTTGGTTAATGGGCCGGCTATTGGGCTGGTCTATTATCCGGGTAACGTTATTAATTAATACCCTAAGATGTCCTAATTTTATTTAATTAATCGTTTTATAATTACGTTTATGTTAGAGTTGTTACAATCTCCCCCCCTTAGGAAATTTCGTCCCCGAAATTTTTAATAATTTTTACCTGATTTCTGAATAAGTGAGGGTACTTTGCTTTCATGATGTCTTCTCTTTCGAATGTAATTTCAGGTCCTTGTTTGGCATTCCATTTTACTTGTACTATAGGGATCTTGCCTCTTCTCAACTTCCTTTCTTGTCGCGATAGAATCTCTATGGGTTCTTCGGTAAAGTGAAGTTGAGGGTTTACTCTGACCTGATCTAATGGAATAATAGCTTGTGCATCGATCACACATTTTCTAAGATTAGAAACATGGAAGACATCATGAATTTCACTTAATTCTGGGGGCAATTCCAATTTATAGGCCACTGGTCCTATTCTAGCTTTCACCTGATAAGGTCCTATAAAACGGGGATTTAACTTTCCTCGTTTCTGAAATCTTATTACCCCTTTCCAGGGGGATACTTTCAACAGGACAAAATCTCCTTCTTGGAATTCTAGTGGCCGTCTTCGATTATCTGCGTAGCTTTTCTGACGACTTCTTGCTGTTTCTAAGTTTTTCTTAATCTGAACAATTTTGTCGGTTGTCTCTTGGATAATTTGTGGGCCCGTGAGTTGGGTTTCTCCGATATCGTTCCAGCATATCGGGGATCGACACTTCCTACCATATAACGCTTCATATGGTGCAGCCTGAATGGAAGCGTGATAACTATTATTATAAGAAAATTCTATTAATGGTAGATGAGTGTCCCAACTGCCACCAAACTCCAGGATGCAAGCTCTTAGCATGTCCTCTAGTGTCTGGATGGTCCTTTCACTTTGGCCATCTGTTTGTGGGTGATATGCGGTGCTCATTTTTATTTGAGATCCTAATGCATTCTGGAAGCCTTCCCAAAATCTGGATGTGAAACGACTGTCACGGTCCGAGATTATTGAGAGGGGTATTCCGTGTCTAGATACTATTTCGTGCAGATAAATCCTAGACAGTTTTTCGATCTTAAAATCTTCTTGTATAGGCAGAAAATGAGCAGATTTGGTCAGGCGATCTACAATCACCCAAATAGTATCGTAACCTCTTTGGGTTTTTGGTAGCTTTGTTACAAAATCCATAGTGATTTGGTCCCACTTCCAGATTGGAATTTCTGGTTGGATTAACAAACCACTAGGTTTCTGATGTCCAGCCTTAACTTTAGAACAGATTACACATTTGGCTACAAACTTGCCCACATCTCTTTTCATACCGGGCCACCAAAAATTTCCCCTAAGGTCTCGATACATCTTATGGCTTCCTGGATGAACAGAATATTTGGAACCATGCATTTCTCTTAAAACAATTTCTCTTTGATTTCCATGCTGAGGTATCCAAATTCTTTGATTGTATCTTAGTATCCCATCTGTTCCTTCTATTAATCTTATCTCTTCTCGGTTGAGTGATTCAGTTTTCATTATGGTGGGTTCTAAGGCCTTTCTTTGAAAATTCCTTAATTGTGTCAGAAATTCATTGATTATGGAAATTTTATAACCTTTTGCTCTTAAAGTTCTATCCTTTCGGCTTAGAGCGTCGGCTACAATGTTACCTTTTCCTGGATGATATTTTATATCACACTCATAATCGCTTAGAATTTCTACCCACCTTCTTTGTCGCATATTTAGGAGTTTCTGATCAAAAATATGTTGGAGACCCTTATGGTCCGTGTAGATGGTACACTTGGTCCCATATAAATAGTGTCTCCATATTTTTAATGCAAATACTATGGCTCCCATTTCCAAATCATGAGTAACATAATTTTGCTCATGTCTTTTTAGCTGTCGGGAAGCATATGCGATAACATGATTTTCTTGCATTAATACACAACCTAATCCTTGTAGGGAAGCATCACAGTATACTGTAAATGCTTTTCCTTCTTCCGGTAAAGTTAACACGGGAGCTTCACATAACTTTTGTTTCAAACTTTGGAATGCCTGTTCTTGTTTTTCTTTCCATTCAAACTTAGAAACTTTTCGGGTTAAGGATGTGAGAGGTAATGCTAATCTAGCAAAATTTTCTATGAATCTTCTATAATATCCTGCTAATCCTAGAAATTGTTTAATTTCTGTAGGATTCTTGGGAGTTTCCCATTTTTGAATGGCTTCTACTTTTATAGGATCTACTTGGATTCCGTTCTCATTGATCACATGTCCTAGAAACCTTATTTCTTTTACCCAAAATTCACATTTGCTAAACTTAGCATAAAGTTTCTCTTTCCTTAGGGTTTCTAGAACTTCTCTTAAATGTTGTTCGTGTTCTTCTTCAGATTTTGAATAAATTAATATATCATCTAAGAACACAATTACACACTTATCTAAGTAGGGTCGGCAGATCCTATTCATTAAATCCATGAATGCTGCTGGAGCATTTGTTAGTCCAAAAGGCATAACTAAGAATTCGTAATGTCCGTACCTCGTTCTAAAAGCAGTTTTTGGTATATCTTCTTCTCTTATTTTCACTTGATGGTATCCTGATCTAAGATCGATTTTTGAAAAGTATTTTGACCCATGTAATTGGTCAAAAAGATCATCTATTCTAGGCAATGGATATCGGTTCTTAATAGTTAGCTTATTTAATTCCCGATAGTCTATACACATTCTCATTGACCCATCTTTCTTTTTAACAAAAAGCACAGGTGCTCCCCAAGGGGACGTGCTTGGTCTAACAAACCCTCTTTCCATAAGTTCTTCCAATTGGTTTGTTAATTCTTTCAATTCCGTTGTGGCCAACCTATATGGAGCTCTCGCAATAGGTGCGGCTCTAGGAACTAGGTTGATCTGGAATTCTACTTGTCGAGGTGGGGGTAAACCAGGTAATTCGTTTGGAAATACATCTCTAAATTCCGAAACAATCTTAATTTTTGCCATTTCTATCCCTTGTTCCTCCTTTCCTAGATTTATGTGGACTAAGAAGGCTTGATGTCCCTTCTTTAAATATCTAATCATTTTTGCACTCGAAATCATGTTTAACGTTCCCTTAGGTTTCTCTCCATAAATGGTTAAGAGTTCTTGATTAGGTAATGGGATTTTCACTAATTTCTCCTTACAAACAATTTCCGCTTGATTAGCGGCTAACCAATCCATCCCTATTACGATATCAAATTCTCCTAACGTCATAGGTATAAGATTGATTTCGAATTCCCGATTTTCAATAGTTAATGTAAAATTTTTAAATACTTCTGTGGCTTTCAAAATTTTACCATTAGCTATTTCAATATCATAGGGTTGATTTAGTGACTCTGGGGAAACGTTGAGTTTATCTATAAAGGTTTTTGAAATAAAACTTAGATTAGCCCCAGTATCGAATAAAGCATAAACGGGTAAGTGGTCGAGATGGAACATACCCGTCACTAAATCTGGTTCTTCCCGTGCTTCGTCCGCATTTATAACAAAAGCTCTTCCCCGTGCTTGCTCTTTCTGTGGAGGATTCTTGAGTTTTGGACAATCAACCTTGTAATGGCCTGGTTCTTTGCATTCATAACATACCCGTGGGCGATCGGGATCGAACCTACAATCCTTGGTTTGATGTCCTACTTTGTCACATTTTTGACAATGAGGTCCTTTACACTCACCAAAATGAAATCGTCCACATCGACTACACCTTTTCTTACAATCTCCCGTATGGTAAAACTTACATTTTTGGCAAAATGGGTTGCTTCCCCTATACGGTTTCTTTCCTGGGTTTCCCTCTTCTCGGGGGTTTTCTTGGCTTCTACCGGAAGTGTTATAATTGGCGGGACGGAAGGTTTCACTCCAGCCTCTTTTATTACCTACTTGTACCTTATCTTTTTCCCTATGGCGGATTATGTCATCGGTTAAGCTTAAGGCTAATTCACATGCAACATCGTACTTAGTAGGTTTAGCACCTCTGACTATGCCCTGGATTTGTGGATTTAAACCCCAAATGAATCTTCTTATTCGCTTAGTTTCGGGTGTTACCTGGTGTGGTACTAAGCGAGCAAGTTGATTAAACTTGTTGATATAGCTTACACAGTCTAACCCCTTCATTTCTAGTCCTAAAAATTCCATCTCCATTTTCTCCATTTCATTAATAGGACAGTATTTTTCGGTCATTAGGGTTCTAAATTCTACCCAAGACATATTTGCTACCGCATTTTTCCCTCTTATTTGTCTAATCATATTCCACCAGTTTAAAGCTTCTGCTTTTAGGGAATGGGTGGCGAATTTTACTTGATCACTGGGTGCACAATTACTTATTTCTAAAATTGCTTCTATTTCTTCTAACCATCTTGTGGCTCCGGTGGCCCCTGAACTACCGTCAAAAGACTCGGGTTTACATGCCATAAAAGACTTATAATCACAAGGTTTTCCTGAATTATTTTCTGGGTTGACATATTCTCCTATTCTATCAAAAACGGGAGTTTTTGAAGTAGGTTGCTTTTCTATTCCCAACATGTCCATTATAGAGGGTAGCGAATCATGAATCCCATCTAATACTAACTTTTTCATCTTTTCTTCTAACTCGGACGTTTCAGTTGAGGTAGGGTGTTCTTCTATGATTGGTTCCTTGGTAGGTTGTTTAGACGAAGAAGCGTGATTTTTCTGTTTAGTCTTTAAATCAATTTCAACTTCTGGCGTGGTGTTTGTCTTTCGCTCGGATCGTCGAGGCATGTCTCTATAAATACAAGTTCAATTTAATTAGTAATTTCTTTTTACTTGTAATTATTTAAATCACCTATTATATTATGATTCTACTTAAAACATGTAAGATAAAGCATCTAGATATATTATAACAAAAGTCTAGATGTTACATCCAAATTTTGTCTAATTGGATTACATTACAACCTTCACTTCTTACGCTTCATGCATACTACCTAAACAACCATTTCCTACGGTTCTTATTCTACTTCCACTACCACCATTCGGCCTTCTCCTCAAAGTACCGTAGGGTACTTTGGTTCCTCCATGATTTGCCTAGTTTGGTGTCCAAACCTTCTTATCACCCTCTTGAGTTCCTCCACCATTTCCCATGCTTGGTCACGTTGAGCTTTCACCTTGTGGTATCTTTCTACCAACGCCATATGTTCTTGTTTGGTTACGAAGTCTTGAGGTTGCAAGATCAAATTGGTGCGATTGACTATAGTGGCTTCTAAGTAAGGATCGATTGCGGGAGTCATTGGAGGGTAAATCGTATAATAGGCAGAAAGGTATGGGTTTGATTGGCTTGATCCTTCGGCTGAAAAACTACTAGAGGAGCTAAGAAAGTCTCCGAAGGTTGGGTTGGGATAATAGTGGGAAGTTGGCTCGACATACGGGTACGAGTGGATGGGTTCGGAAGGAACATAAACCGGCTCGGGTAGTGGCCCGATGATGCCGATGGTTCCTAGGTTTAGCTCCACCCCATTTTCACTCCACTCTAGTCCCGGTATCTCTCTTACCAAGTCTTCTAGGCTTGGAATCTCTTGCGCGTCATTTTCCATGACGACCTCTTGAATTTCTCCTTCTTCAACTTCCATGACTTCAACTCGTTCTTCCACGTTAGCCATTCTATTACACACAAATTTTTCAAACAATTAATTCAGTTAGTTCTAATTATACCCACTATATCCGAACCCGAGCTCTGATACCAACCTGTAACGACCCGATTTTTACCGAGTCATTATGGATTGGTAATCATGACATTAATCATTACTTAATTCCATCATTTTTATTTAGGAAAACATCATGGTTTATATTACAAACAACCGTTCAAATACATAACATCATTTTAAACAAACAACTTTCAACTACAACTTGGGCCGAAGCCTGTTTGGACGCAATCCGGCCCACTGGGCCGGTTATTTATCAACTTTGCATCGACTCGATTTTTGTCTACTTAGAGCTCGGGTTTCCTTTTCATTCCTCAACCTGAAATGCATGTCGAAAATACGTTAGCGACGCTAGTGAGTGGTGCCAGAATGACCGATTACACCTTTTTATAAACATGCAAATTCGTATGGATCGATCTTTTCTAAGGTAGGATGCATATCGATGGAACATTTTGACATATGTTATATGGTCCGATCCTCTAAGTGGTCGGAATACATCCTTTTTAATACCGAATGGATCCACTCTCGTTATTTCTATACGATCGAGTTCTATGGTATGATCATGACACAATGCAATTATAACACAAGACAAATTCTTTTACTCGACCAACATGCATTTACCCCGAAAATAGTAAGACCAAAAATGGGGTACACACACTCACATTTGTTACTTCCGATTGTGGTGTTTCACAAGCCGTAGAGGTGCTAGTTTCTCCGAGTTCCTGTTAATGTCAAATCATATTATAACAAGAAATATAATCGTATAGCTGGCCGTTACAGCTTAGGCGTTTATCTAACTAAAGCTGGCCATCACAGCTTGGCGCTTGGTTCCTAAAGATTTGATAAAAGTACTTACCCGGATGGATCGTGTTCTTGATATAATATAGTCGGCCGGTTGTCTACTTGGCCTATTAACCTTATATAACTCTAAAATTGGTATTAAGATTTAATGTGATGGTGGATGAGGAAGATGGATCATCGCTGCATGGATTGGAAAGAGAAGAAGTTGAGTGGTTTTGTTGGTTTTGTGCGGATTGGAGGGGTGGTTTATCTCCGGCTCATGCAATCCAAAGGGGATCTTATAGCCTCTAGAATGCATGCACATAATGATTACCTATATCTAGATTGAGTGAGGTGGAGTGGTGTGAGATAGCTTGAGTGTTTATAGAGGAATCTTGATTAATGAGGTGTAGGAAGTGGCGGCATCCACCTCTTCCTTTGGTGGGCCGAGTAATAGATGAGAAAGATAATTGGACTTCTTCAAGGTTTAAGCACTATGGGCCTCAATTTGATTTCATAGTTTCTAGTCCATCTTTGGTGATTTATCCTAGCCCACCTTTCAACCGGGTACATACTACGGCCCATAATCCTTTATGATCTTTCTTAATTATCGGGCTTTGGTTAATGGGCCGGCTATTGGGCTGGTCTATTATCCGGGTAACGTTATTAATTAATACCCTAAGATGTCCTAATTTTATTTAATTAATCGTTTTATAATTACGTTTATGTTAGAGTTGTTACACTATAAAAGGCCAGTCTTTGATCTATTTAACATATAATTTTTACACAAATTATGGTAAAAGAATTTGGAATACGTCAAAATACTTAAATCAAAAAAGTAATACATTATCATCAAAATATTTCCAAACCATAAAACCTTTGCCATTTATCAAGTGGTATCCCTCTATGTATCAACTAAACTAATACTATACATTATACACATTTAAAATACTTGAAATTTAATAAAATAAATATGTTTTCTCATTAGCACAAAACATTCTCACAAAAATTAAGAAAGATCTTGTATAATCTTAAATATTACCATAGAACACCAAATAAGCAATGTTCATGTTTGATCCCAACCAAAAAGCGACACATTATATATTTATGTGGTCTTGGTAGGTTTTGTTTCGAGTCCAAATCCAAACGGGTATAATGGGTCATAATGTGGGTCCCCAACGTTCATGGGTAACTGATTAACTGACTTAAACCAAGTCCGTGCTAGCTTTCCTGTGAAAGCATAGTCACCAAACAAAACATCTGTCACACCTTGGCCTTCTGTCCCAGGAAGCCAAGCAGCTACAAGTGCATCTATAGTATCAACAAATGGCTGCACCACCACTGGTCGTCCAGTGACTAGAACCACCACACATTTCACTGAGCCGCATACATTTCTTATAGTGCTTGGGCCCGGCTCAGGGATCGTAAGATTTGAACTGTCCCCAAATGTCTCTGCATAAGGTGGTTCTCCTACTACCACTATAGCAAAGTCAAAGTTGTTTGACTTTAGGAAGTCTTGGTTGGGATTCTCATTGTAAATAACTTGAGTGTTTGGATCAACTGTTTTTTTCACTGCTGAAATGATTGTGGTACCTGTAAAAGTTGGAAAAATGGTGGGTCATCAATTAAAATTGGTATCTCTAAATTTTAGGACTTCTAAGTGATCTGAAATATCATACCTGAAGTAACATCGCCCGAAACTCCTTGCCACTCAATGGTCCATCCGCCACATTGATAGCCAAGATTATCAGCATGTGATCCTGTAACTAATATTTTTGATGCCTTTTTCGGAAGTGGCAACAATGGATGCATTGAAGATTTACCATTCTTTAATAAAACAAGTGTTTTCCTTACTGCTTCTCTTGCTAGATCTCTGTGTTCCTGTTTTCACTAGAGTTAATATAGTAAAAAAAAAAAGAAGAAGAAGAAGTTTGCTGATTTTGGTCAAACCGAGCAAGTTTGAGTATGTTACCTGACATCCCAAATATTTGGTCATGCTGTAATCAGCCAATGGGTTTTCAAACAGACCCATTGTAAACTTCACTCTTAGAATCCTCCGAACTGCATCGTCTATTCGGCTCATGGGTACAAATTTATTTTTGACCAGATAAGTCGAACCATCAGTAAACTCTTTATACTTCATCGGAACCATGAACTGCAGTATTATACCAATGCATTAGGTACATGTGCAGAATAATTAGAGGTGGCAAAACAGACACGTTGAGCAGGTTGGGAAATGGGTCAAACATGGTGGGTGGGTCGACCCTTGTTCATAATTTTGAACTTTCTAATACACAAGTAGGGTGTCATTGCAAAGTGTATTACCTTTGAAAAAGATTTGATATGTTTTATGGATTTAAACTACACCATTGGTGACTTTTGACCCGTTTGACTTGCTCAACCTGTTTGACCCGTTTTCTTTCCAACTAGTTTTTTTACCCGTTTGATATAAAACATAATTTTGATAAGAAAACGAGAGAGAAAACAAACCATGTCAATGCCAGCATTAATTCCAGCTAAAATGGAGTAAGTATAATTAGCATGTGGAGGATTGGTGATCCTATCAATGCCCTGCCAATCTGATATGACAAATCCCTGAAGTACAGCGCCAAAAAATTCATTTTAATTGCATAATTTTGTAAGAAAAAAAAGGTATGAATTTAAAAGTATAAGTGAATATACTTTGAATTTGAGTGTGTTTTTGAGGTAGCCAGTAACAAGATTACGATTAGCATGCATTTTAACCCCATTCCAACTAGAATATGAAGTCATAATAGTGGCCACACCCTTGATCACTGAATCATTGTATGCCGGCATGTGTATGCTGAATAGTTTTTGACTGTTTAGTATTGTGTTGCCTTCATTTGTGCCTAGGTGAGTTCCTCCATCTCCCAAATAGTGCTTAGCACATGCTGCAACTTTTTGTCTGTACAACAAAAATATTATCAATGTGTTGGATGAGTTATATACTTCCCTTCTTATTAAGTGATTATATGATATTAAGTGATCAAATCAAATAATCAGTTGTACTAAAACATGTTGGAGGTGATAAGTATTCGATGTAGGGGTGTTCATGAAATGTTGAAATCGGCCAAACCATCCGGCGGTATACAGATGTATACCATTTACCATTGTGAAAGTTGGACCAACGGTGTAAACATAACCACTCGTCAACCATTGTTATTTGATGGATATGTGTTTTAATTAAAAAACGCAAATTAACGATTTTGAGGTAAATAAAAAAACCGGTTCAAAACGCCAAACCAAAGTGTTGTAGCCGTCTAGCCGGACCCAAACAACCCAACCGGTTAGCTTTGCCGTTTATTTAATCCTTAGAGCATTCACAACCCATCCACCAAATTTTCTCCATCAAATTACATTAAAAATCACTACTTCACCCTTAAATTTTCTCTCTCCTCACTCACAACTACTTACAAAAATATTAAAATATATATAGGGGTGAACAGTAACTTTTCATATTAAGGGTGGAACAGTGCTTCCACCAAATATTTTCTCTTTCCTCCACTCACAACCACTTACACTCACCTCATATAATTTGGTGGACACACTCACATACATTTGGTGGATGGGATGTGAGTGCTCTTAGTGGTCCACCCCATAAGTTTTATCAAAACTGATCAAGTGTGATCACATCTACTTGGATTAACTTTTGTTTTTTGAGATTGTAACAACTACATAATTGAAACCAACCACCACTTTTTTTTTTTTTTTTTTTTTTTTTTTTTTTTTTTTTGATAATATGATTTAAAAAGAGTCATTGAATCTTGAAAAGATACATGCAGTATGTTGTAGGAATTTTTTTTTTTATTATTATTTATAATATATGGTTAGTGGAACCCATGATCTATGTCAATTAAGATCTCTACCAAAGTACCAAACACAAACAGAAAATAACCTAGACTAAAAAGTCAATTATCCATTAGATCAAGATAAGTTAGATCTCTTAAATGTAAGACAAATAAAAAAAAAAAACTGATAATCATGTCACTTTGTTTTGTGTTTTGTTTTTAACAAAAATAATAAATAATAAATAAATAAATAAAAACTCTTTATCTTATGTTACTTTGTCTAAAGTCGAATTAGAAAGCGACCAAAGTGTCAAAATGGACGGGTTGAATAACATATCTTTACATGTATTTTGGTACAGGCTGGGTTGGTAACGTAAGCTGTGCTTTACCGGTCACAACGAATTGGTAAGGCCCGTGAGTTTTCCCTAACAAGTTCTCATGGTCACTCACATTTTTTTAAGAAAAAATACCATTGCACAAGAATATGATAACCACATATTATAACTTACCGTCCATTAACAAAAGGGACACCCTTTTCGGATCCATCAGTGACATCTCCTTGCAAACCTGGTATAATTTCAGTCATTAATCTAACAATTTCGGTATCTTCACTATAGCTTTCGTAACAACGCCCCCATCTTGGATCTCTACAAACCTGTTTATGTCAAAATTACAATTCATTTAAACATTAAATTAACATAACTTACCAGCAGTAAATAATAACTGCATGAGCTTTTAACTACTTACTGCAATACAAGGTGCGAAAGCATATTGTATACCAGTTGCTCTAACTTCAAGTGCTGTAGCAGCCCCTATCTTCTTAACTAATACAGGATCCCTATTCATATACAGTGCATAAAATGGTTGTTTATAACATATGTTTATATTGCTTGCTTGCATTGGTTACTTGTGTTCTACCTGGTAACTCCAAGGCCAACGTTATGAGGAAATATTGTAGCCTTATAAACATTATTATGACCATGAACAGCATCAATTCCATAGATTAAAGGTATCCCTAAACGTGTTGATAATGAACCCTTTTGGAAATCGTTGACCATGTCGACCCATGCCTCAGGGGTTGCTTGCTTGGATGGAACACTTCCTCCACCACTTAATACACTCCCTGGAATCGCAAGATAATTGTAATAAATATGTGTTACATAGTACGTTGCGTCTAAAGGAACCCCACTGGCACACCTTATAGATACCATTGACATGTCATACGAGCTGTATGACATTGCAAAATGGTCATACAGGTCGTATAATGTGTTAGACTGGTATATCACTCCATCATACGTAGCACTCCATCATACATGCCATAATGTTTTATACAGGCGTATGAGTGTATGTTATTTATAAAAGTGTTTATGGTATAAATTTCTGAATCAATATTATTGAAAACAAAGGCTCATTATATAGAGCACATTACAAGTTAACCCTAGCTATATTTAAGGAAAGGATATATACAATTAATCCTATACAATATTCATTCTATAATAAAACCAATAACATATATTAATATAGTCGGCTAAGAAATTATACGGCTCGTATATATGACGTGGTACACTAATACAAAATTGACTGGCGTGATCATTGACCAAGTCATGCGGCCCTTATGACCATTTTTGCCATGTCAACTTCTTGTACGATGACGTCAAGTCATCACTTGATGTCTTTGTAGCATCAATGGTATAGATACATCTCTCTCTCGATATAGATACATGGAGACAATGATTAACCCTAATGGACTTAACCGAAAGTGGCATACTATTTTTAGTACTAGAAGTGTACAAAACCTGGTTTGAGCCCAAACTGTCTCGGTTTATAAACCAGCCCGTTTTTTTAGTTTGGTCTCAAACCAGTTTTTTGTACACCTAGATATATTACACGCACACATATATAACCTAACCCAAACAGGATTAGCTCTAAATTACATACTACATTTATTAAATTGATTATTAAAAAAAATCAAGAAAAAGTGAATGCATAACATGATTTGGGTTAGATTGATCTGCATACCTATCAAATCCTTCTTCATAACCTCATTTGATGCAACAGACCTTTCAATTTGAGTCATTTGACCAATTTTTTCCTCTAATGTCATCCTCTTCATCAAGTCATTTACTCGAACACTTATTGCTTGTTTCGGATCTTTGTACAACATATACTCTGCTTCCACCATTGAACACCAGCACCACATTACCAACATCAACAAAACCAAGAACTTCCCCATATTATTAACTCCCATATGCACAACACTGCTACATGTAATAAACATAAAGTCAAATCAGGTCATAGTATACAAGATTCATATATACAATCCAAAATAAAACAAAATGGCTTCTGAATGTGATATAGCATTTGTTCACATGATATTGCATTAAAGTTTGAACACTTTAATAAATTCTTGAGGTGGGTTTGGTGCACCAAGACTCTAACCCATGACATTATGGTAAGATAAGGTTCAAGCTTTTATCCCAACTTAGTGCACCAAGACTCAAGAATACAATAAACATTGCATAAATATTGTGCAAGTGACTCAAACCCATGACATATGAATGGTACAAGAAATATTATGACCTCATTGTTAGCTTCAAGCTATACAAACTTATATCAACAATGGAGTTCTTTTTTTCTTTTTTTTGTTAGCTCAATGTTGAATGGGCAGAGAGATAAGTGAATACTTACAAGATTCAGAGAGAGAGAGAGATGCGGTTTGTCTTGTAGATAGATGGGTATATTTGTAAGAGTAATGTATTTTTTAATTTAAAAAAAAAAAAAGAAAAGAAAACATATTTGTAATGTTGCACGTTGGATGTTTGCTGGAATTTTTTTATTTTATTTATTTTTTTTTTTTTGGGGGGGGGGGGGGGGGGGGGGGGGGGGGGGCACTACATTAGTACATTATCTTGGAGGTTGTCTTGAATGTTCAGACAAGTATGATATTTTTTTAAATCCAAATATTCTTTTTTTTTTTTAGATAAAAGTGTATTTTTTAAACTTGTTAAGTTACATAAAAATATATTTTTTTTTAAGTATATTTAAATCAAATCTGATAAGATTACACATGAAAAAGTTTCAGTATTATCATAAATTAAAATATATAAATTTAAAAGAATAAAGTAGATATATAGCGAATTTTTTACGTATAAACAAGTTAAAGATAAGTAAAAATCAAGTCGGTTTATTACGTTTTAAGACATTTATGATAAGACGGAATTATATAATTAGAGTAAAGATTAAATACAAAGTATTTTTTGGGAGAATCAAATGGGGTAAAAAAAAATTTTTTTTTTTTTAGAATTTTTTTTCCATGTGCTTAAACATACTTTCTAGATGAATAATACAAAAAAAATTAATTTTTTTTAATGTAATTACATCATTAAAATAAATATATTAGTTTACAATTTACACTAGAGTAATTATGTAATTACTCTACACGTAATTACTCTACACCAAATTTTTTTTCTTTTTAGTTTTCAATACTATAATACTTGTTTAACAATATGGGGGGAAAAATTTTCGAAAAAAAAATACCCTTCTTTGATTCTCACAGTTCTTACTAAAAAACACTTTGTACAGGATTTTTCCTCTATATAATTATTATATATTATTATACATGTATGGCATGATTTTAGTAGGTATGGTTATTGATGTATTTAACAAGTATTATTTGTTTTCTCTACACAAAGTTAAGGTAATAAGTAATAGACCCGTTTTTTACTTTTATTCATATCATATGTATTAGGGCTATGTATTAAACAGTCTTCGGATTCTTATGATAAAGCAAATTGGAAAGAATGATTAAATTTTGTCAAGACCCGAAAACGTGTTAACCATAATAGAAATTTCAATTATTGACATAATGGAAACAATAGCCACACCAACTATTTCAAGATGTTTTCTTAATAATATAAGTTTTTTTTTTTTTTTTTTACTAAAATGCATTGTGGATTCATATTGTGACACAAAAGAGAAAAAGGGGTAAGATAGGATGTAAATCCAAATAAAAAAATATATATTATCATATTAAAAAGTTTCTTAAAATTACAAATTTGCACTTATATATGACTATTTTACTAACCAAACTTTAAGATCAGTCAAAGTAATAAACAACTAAGGGCTTAAATGAAAAAAAAAAAAGTTAAACAAAACATCTAAAATAAAACACTGATTATAGAATTAAACTTTAATTTTTAGGAGCACGAGATAGTTTTTCACTCTTGTTTCACAATCATATATGAGCTAGTCGTTTAGTGACATTCTTATCTTTCACCTGAAAATAAGTCATTATCGATTTCTTGGAGTATGAAGCTTCGGTTGATGTGTTATGTAGTTCCATAAATCTCTTGATATCGTTCACTATGAGAACATGATTGATGTCATGTACTTCTATGTCAATGTTCTCTTCACAATTTGTTTCCTTGACTAGAGTTTACTAACAAAAAGAAAAGAAGAGAAAGGGAATTTAGGAGAGAAAAGAAAACATATGACTTCATTTCGTGTTCCTGAGTTTGAAGGAAAGGAAAAGAAATTAAATACTTTATGTGTTCCCGAGTTGAAAGGAAGAGAAACGAAAGTTTTAATTTTACAGTTATACGCCTATTGTATATTGTAATAATTTAAGTATGAGGGTAAAATAGTAAATGGTAAACATTTTATTTTGTCAAATTTCATGGTTCAAACAAACTTTATACCAACTCAAACCCAAATGATTTACAGTCAAAGAAGAATATTTCCAGATCTAAAAAAACTCTCGACAAATTTCTCACAAACCAAAGATCAACACGATCTAAATAACCTAGACAATGATCAGGATACAAAGACCAAGATTTAACATAACGATCTTACGATCTAGACACTGAAATACTAATCGCCTAATGTGTGAGAGAGACTCAAATAAAAAAATAATAAAGGAAAAGTAATGACTCCAGAAACTATGAAATGTAGATGACCAAACCCTTTTCTAGGCTGTCACAAAGCTTCAGGAAGAAATGTGCACCGCTAGATCAGACAAAAAGAAACACAATTTGATATGATCTGCACCGTTAGTTTCTTCCCACACGGATTGCCACAGTTGACTCCTTAAAACACCATATTATTAGTTGGACTTGGGCTGGACTTGCTGGACTTCTAAACTGGGACCGAACAATCTTCAATCCATTAGCTTTATTAACTTAGTCCACGATTATTAGCAGCCTCTTTTGCCCAACAGCATCTCATGAAACAAAGCCACTCCTTAAGCCCACTTGTACGCAATCTGCTACAACTTGAACCCGTCCTTAACCACGAACTTCTCGTCCTGGATAATACTTATGCAACATGATAAAATACGTTGTATAATATGTATAACATAACAAGTAATAAAAATGAAATTAGAGAACAATTATTTTCAACATCCCCCCACAATTTTATTACTTGAACATTCAACAACTAAAGACACATGATCTGCATGAAAACACACAACACAAATCACAAGACGGGCTGAACAATGACTTATGAGAAATTCCATTTTTTTTAAAAAAAAAACATCAACCTGTTGTTTATGTGAAACTTTTCTTAAAAAATTGATTACAAAAATGTTTTGTTTTACCAAGAACACAAGTATCAATCAGAGGTCATGAATTATATACAAACCAACGTTTCTGTGATTGACAACGTAGTATCATAATCATATAATAAAGGAATATAAATTCTTACCTGCACGGTTAGCACTAAATTTGTTACAACACCAAAAATTAAATGTTGCAGCTCATATAGCATGATATACAGCTTTTGAGCCGTAGAACGTTAAACCATGAACTGCCTTTTTCTTTTCCAATTTTCTTAAGAATTTCCAAGAAATATACAAAACATTTTTCCAATCATATACCTTATTTAAAAAACCGCATAGAGTATGAATTATTTGTTGAGCAATACGCATATCATTTTTAACCACCAAACTTAAATAAGTTGGACTGTTAATTCAAAAAACTTCATCTTTAACTCTTGGTGAAAAAACTATATGATTTTAAATCAGGTCTAGCCAAAAAAACAAAATATCTTGAGACAGATTTTTATTGAGGCAAGCATAAAGTTAATTACTTCAATATCTAGAAAATGTTTTAAAAATTCTTAGAACTTCTATAAAAAATTTGGATTTGAGAAATTTGTTTTTTTGACATTTCATCATTTCTACATCATGTGACAAACTTTATTATCTATATAAACAACCAGCATACCAACCACAGAATCCTTCTTTATAACCAAGAAATGACCACATCTATTTAGATAAAACTTAGTTCAAATTGAACAACAAAAAACATTTTGAATAACTCACAACAGCATGACTAGACCTTACGAACAAACATCAATCAATGATTATCAACTAGAAAATATTAGAACCAATCTAGCCATCATAAACATAATCTGATTAAAAACAACAGAATCACTCAACAACAGTCATGTCAACAATGCATACAACAGACTATAAGACAGCAAACTATGCTCCGATAACACATAATCACATGATTATCAATAAGAACATTCAAGACAAATAGTATTCATGTTAAAACCTTGAAAAGAATGTAAACATTCATTTGATTTAACAAAAACTACAAATTTTAGCAAATCAAATATTTACATCTTAATAAACAAGAACTATACAAACTAAATCACATGATTCAAAAACATGTAAGCATCGTTACAGCCTAAACAAATCTGATAACACTCGGAATCACAATATTTCAATACCAGAATAAAATCTTCCACACAGAAGAACACACATAAGGCTGCAACACCTACTAGATGTAAAATACAAAGAGAAACCAACCGGAATCTCTTACAATCTCTTCTTTAATCTCTACGGTTAGGTCATCAATAAGACAAGAAGACAAAAAAAACACTAACACGATCTAACGGACTTCCTAACTCTACATCTAGTAGATTTTATTCAAGAATCCTAGATCTAGTGCCAATACCAGAGATTACAATAGAAGAGATACACAAATTGAAACACACAGGTTGCCAAATCAAGCACCATGTTTCAATACCAGAATTATCAGCCAAAAACATCTAATTGAATAAGAAACATCACACGATTTTACAATTAGAAAGACATCCTACAAAGGAGTCAACAAGGCTGACAAAAAACACATAAAGACTTGAGAAGAACTTAAAGACTAATTTGCATTGATCAAAAACTTTTACAACTTTACAAGAAACATATAAAACTTGTAAAGAACATAAAGACTAATTAGAATCAATTTGCAAAAAACTTTTACAACTTCACAACCAATACTCAACAAATATTGAATCACAAGATTCAATACGCAAGTCTCATAACAATAAGAATCATAAATCATATGACTCCATCAGACTATAAAGACACAACCAGACAAACATTGATTGAACACAAAATCACACGATTTGTAATCAGAAAATCTAACAAGAGACAATATACAAGGTTGTTAAGAAATATAATCTTGACATTAGCTGGTTAAAATACGTCTACCACATGATTCGACTAACCAAACAACAAGATTATACACACATTACATATAGACCACACAAAACCATCATGATACGAGTTCAAATAACAAAAAACCCATCAAGACACGGTTAAAGCCTATATCAGAAACAAGAACCGCACGATTCTATACTAGTAAACAAGGTTACACAATTAAACAAAGATTTGAGAACATAACTAATATTACCACTACTAGTAACATATAATAAGTAAGCAAGTTCTCAACATAGACAGATCATCTAACAATTTTCAGCCATATTACCAAGTATAGACCCTAGATACAATAGAATCTACAAAATACCATAGATAAGAACAAGATGACCTAAAACAAATCTTCATGATTAACACTTAAACCAAGTACAAAAACCTTGATAAGTTCATTAAACACATTTTATGTGACTAATAGAATAATGAATCTCATAATCAAAGACAACAATTCTGATAAAAGTTAGAGTCACACAATCCTTTACTGACATAAAGAAGATCGACTTTGTTCAATTAGAAAGCATTTTCTGCATAAAAAACCCATACGCGATTGAAGTTTTTTTTTTTTTTTTTAAGAAAAACCTTCTTAACCAAAAAAGGTAACACAATGTCTAGACCAAATGTTATCGGAAAACATTAAAATTATTGATACAAGATTAACAATCAGTATCAACACACTACAATAACAGACTTACATTGTCAAGTTAACCTAAACACATATTAAGAAAGCAATTAAAAACAAGACAAAGAAGCAACTCAAAAACAAATAGATCAGCGAAGCTACAAGGGTGTCCCGAATCAGACAATAAATTTTATTATCTAAATCCAAAACCAAGATTAACACCATGATAATCTCAAATGACTAGACTAGAACACCTTTGATACTACGCACAAAATGACTACTAATAATCATGAGGTGCTAAATCTCAAAACCACAAAAAACCAGTTATAAAACAAAAAAGATAAAACCATGGTGACATGTTAAAACCCCAATCTATATTATCATTATCACAGATCAAATACAACTAGGATATGTAACAGCAAAAGAATAATCAGCTCAACATACTAGCAATTAACAACAATACAATTTACAAAGAAAAACACTTAAATGCAATGGCGAAGCCAAGCTAGTGTTCCCAATCGTTGGTTCGTAACTCTTGGTGCCAACGCAGCTCTTAGCTTTGGAGCCCCTAGAACACTAAGACTGGCACAATAACCACTTAGTTAAGTCTCGCCCACCGGTACCCCTAACCCGGCCAAACGACTTATAGACACAAATACAAATAAATAACACTTAAGATAAGGGAACAATCTCACCAGAAACCACCAGGTTAGGGTAACTCCATCTAAAGCAGGTTAGACCAATAACCTTCACTTAGGGTTATTGAATCTAACAGAAGAATACAGACCCACAAGCTCAAAACAAGATCCGCACCAGAATATTCAGATCTGACAAGTCGTCTTGAACCAAGAACATCTGAACCGTAATACTTTGGAACAACTTCCGACGAAAGAAAACGAAACAGCGGTTTCAAGATATAAACCCCAAAACCATAAGAGATGAGATAAAACCCTTGAAGATAATAATAAATTGTGGTAACAAGCGTCACAATCCACATACTATTATCCTTGACAAGATTCGATCTCGATACAGAGTCACGGATCGTGAGAACCAAGATAATCAGCCATATATAGAAGAACAAATCCACTATCGATTTTTTTCTGAAAGATAACGAGATAGATGAATCAAAAGACGGACAAACCTTCAACTTCGACATCAATCTGCAGATTCATCTTTGAACAAGGTTGTAACTTCCGTTGATCATGAAATTAAGACTTTATATAAAGGGCAGGGCTTCTTTCTTGATCTGTGTACGTGTTTCATAAACAAGGATAAACAACCACACGAACGCACAGCGGAAGACGAAGGAATCAGAACCTAGGGTTTGTAACTTGGGGAAGATGATGGAATGTTTCTGGTTTGATTTTTCGAGTGTTATCTATATATTTTTTCCAAGAAAACTCCAAGTTCAATAAACTAGATCTATCTTGTTAAGATCAGATCTATTGAATACAAGACTAGTAGAAAATAACTAAGTAAAGACCAGACAATTAATGTATAGCGATTTTTATTTTAAAAACCAGTTAAGCAACGGAAGCAAGAAAAAACGTACTCAAAAAATCAAAGACCAAGAGCCAATAGCTCTGATACCATGTCAAATTTCATGGTTCAAACAAACCTTATACCAACTCAAACCCAAATGATTTACAGTCAAAGAAGAATGTTTCCAAATCTAAAAAACTCTTGACAAATTTCTCACAAACCAAAGATCAACACGATCTAAATAACCTAGACAATGATCAGGATACAAAAACCAAGATTTAACATAACGATCTTACGATCTAGACACTAAAATCCTAATCGCCTAATGTGTGAGAGAGACTCAAATAAAAAAAATAATAAAGGAAAGGTAATGACTCCAGAAACTGTGAAATGTAGATGACCAAACCCTTTTCTAGGCAGTCACAAAGCTTCAGGAAGAAGTTTGCACCGCTGGATCAGACAAAAAGAAACACAACTTGATATGATCTGCACCGTTAGTTTCTTCTCACACGGATTGCCACAGTGGACTCCTTAAAACACCAGATTATTAGTTGGACTTGGGCTGGACTTGTTGGACTTCTAAACTGGGCCCGAACAATCTTCAATCCATTAGCTTTATCAACTTAGTCCACGATTATTAGCAGCCTCTTTGGCCCAACAGCATCTCATGAAATAAAGCCACTCCTTAAGCCCACTTGTACGCAATCTGCTACAACTTGAACCCGTCCTCAACCACGAACTTCTCGTCCTGGATAATACTTATCCAACATGATAAAATACGTTGTATAATATGAATAACATAACAAGTAATAAAATTGAAATTAGAGAACAATTATTTTCAACATATTTGTTTTCCTTTCACTTCCTTCTACTTACTTCCATTTTGGGAGGAAATTTATAGTAAAAGATTTTTCTTTTGCTTCCTTCCCCTTCCTTCCGCTCCCTTACTTTAATGAAACTCTGAAACACACCAATTTTTTACTTTCTCTCCGCTTCCTTCGAGTTCTTTCCACTTCTTTCCTTCAATGAAACTCGAGAACACAGTGTAAAGGGGCTCTAAATGGGCAGACGTGGAATGTTTCGCGCTACACTATTGTTCCTTCTTCCAATCAACTTCTACCACTTCATTTTTATTTATTTTTTTTCTTTTTTAAATTCAAATTTAATATCTTTATATACACACATTCACACCACACCACACCACTACACCCCTTGTGAAATTCAAGCCATTTCAAACTCCTAGTGAGACCCACATGGCACTTGTCAAAAAATGCCCAAGTGAGAGACTCTAAATTTTACCACCACTCCACACAATGGCGAAGGATAAGAAGGGCCAGGGGTGGCCCTGGCCCCCCCTGTTTTCTGGTGCAGTGGTATAAGTTTGTGATTTTCATAGGTAAATTGAGCCCGGGTTGAGTTCGGCCCCCACCGATTTGCCACTACCGATCGAAAAAAATTGAGTTCGGCCCCCACCAATTCCAAAACCAAGCTTCACCACTGACTCCACATGGTCTTAACGAGGACTAATATCTTTGTGGATATTTTTGCCACCTATCATTAACAACATTTAGTGATGTCGGTTGTTTCAATTTTATCGGCCCTTGCAGAGATACCCTCAAATACATACCACAAATCATCAACCCCTACAATATCCACCATAATTATGAGGAGGTGGATTTATTCCAACATAGCGTGTCACTGGGATACTAACAAGAACCTAATGTAGGACGAAAAACGAAAAATCTAAATGTACTTCTAACAAACATTTTTGTAGAACCAAATGAGAAAGTTTTTTCTTTACATATCAAGAGTTATTCCTTAATCATTACAAATAGATATCTATTAATACGCACTATTCTAATCATCGAATCATTATGTTCGATCAAAGTAACTGACATAGTAACTAAAGGCTCCAATGAAAAAAATGTAACCAAAATATTAACTTTTAATCTAAGCAACTGAAACAGTAAAAAATAATAAATTTGTGAAAATATTTATTCTTTTTTAGGAGTTACGGTATCATTTCTATTTTATTTTTATTTTAAATATAGTTTATTTTTAACTAAAGGTAGTTTGGTTAACCGTCTTGCAAACAAAAGATGCGAAAGTGAGCAGAAAAGCCATATAACAGCATATAGACACATCTATAGATAATAAAGTGACATGCAAAGTCTACCTAGACTAAGGGACAACCTAAGCCTCTAAAAGTCTCTAACCTTAAATCCTACGTCTCCATGAATTCCTGTCATAGACCATGTCCTCAGCGAGATGCAACTCTATCAAATCTTATCTAATTTGCTCTTCCCAAGTCATATAACCTTACAAATACATATGAGATACCAATTGGAACTTGTGTTGGGGATATGCAGTAGAAATCTGAAGGCACCTAATCACTTTCAAATTAAACCAATTCGACGGTTCAATTGAAATACGTAATCGGATACAATTAGAAATTGAGAATTTTCTGTATGTTATGTTTGAGAGAAGAACCAGAGAGTTTTTGACCAAGATCAAAAAATGTAAATTAATTTAGGCCCATTAACTGCCTTTTAGGTAGTTATTTTCAAGGTTTCAACATTGCCAAATTTAGTCCCTCTAATTCGACCACAGCCAGAGGCTCTGCCCCTTGGACCCTGCACCCGGGGGCGTTGCCACAGGCCCCATTTCATTAGGGGCTTCGCCCCTAAGTTCATAATAAATTCAAATATGCGTACACTCCGCACCTCCAAACCTATATGATGTCTTATTATGAAGATATTTCAATCAGTCAATCCAATTACACTAAAATACCCAACAACTTGCATATCCGAGTTAGCCGTTGTGGTTGAAAGACCCACTTTACTAACTTAAAAGATTATGAAAAAATACAGTGCTTATTTTGTTCATATGAATAATGTAAATTTGTGGTTTTTGGTTAAAGACCAGAGAGCACTGTTCATACTCATAGTGAAGGATATGGGCTAGCCCATCGAAGGGAGGATCCTCACTTCAATCATGGCCCATATAATATTGAAATCTAAAATATGAAACATATATTTTTAGCCCCATCTAATAGAGATGAAAAAAAAAACCCGGTTTGGGTCAGCCGGCCCAACCAGTTTATAACCCGATATGTCACAAACAAAAAACCGGTTTGGGCTTTGGCCTGGCCTAACCCGTCAATTCGTAGTCTCGTTCCGTTAAAGTGGTTTGGACCCGATCTAATTTGAAAAACATGCCAAATAACCAGTCTAAACCCGAACCCAAACGATTTGAAATATTTGAACATTTTCTCTTCTAAACCGGGTTTATAACCCAAACCGATTGTTTACCAATCGACTTTTGCTTTTGTTGAACAATCTGGTTCGATTTATAACCCGAACTGGTTTGACAGACAAAAAAAAAAAAGTACACTTCTATTCCTAATAAGTGCATGCACGCTGCTCCCAAGCCTCAATCTAAGCCTTATATTCGATACTTCGATTGTTACATCGTTTTATTATTTTAACAGATTAATACATCCTTGAGCTTTTGTACCAAGTTATTTATCACAGGTGATAATACAAATTATCTATTCCTTGTCTTGTAACAGAACACAAAATAAGTAATGTATATTAGAATATTATCATATATTATCATATAGCAAATTCATCGTAACGTGATTAAAAAAAAAAAACATAGCGCACAACCTCAGATGCATTTAGTACAAGCACTGTAGTTACTCAACTTTCAAAAGTTCACTCATGTCACCAATTTATACAATATAAGTACTGGGCAATGGGCAAATGAACCGATTGATCCTACAGCATACGATCTGCTAACGACGGCAGTCTTCGGAAAAAGTTCAATGCTGGGGACGGCATCCGATCTCTAAAGATCGGGTGCCGCATAAAGTAAAACCCGAGCGTCATCGCTACCATTTTCGATGGTACTAGGTACAACACGATTGCAACCACTAAACACATCACGACAAAGATCCCCGTGGCACGCGGGTCACGCCACGTGACCAACGCCTGCACGCGTTCCCCTTGTGTTGCGATATCACCTAGCACGCTTTGCACTCGCGCTCCTAACATACGTAGCTTGTCATATCTTGCTCGCACCATTTCGTTAGATCTATTACAAGGTACTGGGTCGAATTCCTCGTCG
This sequence comes from Ambrosia trifida, assembly GCA_028751855.1. Classification (NCBI taxonomy): domain Eukaryota; kingdom Viridiplantae; phylum Streptophyta; class Magnoliopsida; order Asterales; family Asteraceae; genus Ambrosia; species Ambrosia trifida. The sequence goes on from CM054126.1 coordinate 34,870,516, forward strand.
AGCTCGTTACCATCAATTGTTTCAGCCAACGAGAGCTTTGGGTCGAAGTGTGGGGGCCGGGCTCGGGCTCTAGCCTTGAACCGGTAGTTCCACACCCCGACCGCAAACATGTAAAACGCCAATGTCGGGATGATTAGGTCCGGGAACCACACGAGCATCATGAGCAATACATGAACCAAGATTGTAGCTGTCGGATTCTTCCACGAACGCGTGTCGTCCAACCATTTAACCATGTCGATGACCCCGGATAAAACATTGACTATCCTTAACCAATTAGCACGGACCTTCCTCATACTGAATGCATGCGAGTCTGCATCCAGCATGTAAGTCACCACTTCACGACGAAGTGGTGGCTCAGACCGGGCAAAATGAGCAGCGGTTATCTTAACCGCTATTGTTCTAAGCACCTCTTGTTGCACAACACCTATCGGCTTGATATGGTGCATTATTGGCAACAAGGGTTGCGCGTACACATTCAAGAAATCGATCGTTGGTGCCATACGTACAAACCGAACCGCTACCTCTAGCTCGCCCATTTTCTTTAGACCGCCTACGTTTAGTAACATCAACGGGTACGAGTTCTTGTAGACCTTCCCTACCTCTAATGTAGACAACCGTATGCGCACTTTTCCCATACGAAAGTCCGGCCTCGCGGACTCTTTATGACCATCGGATCCATACGCCTCCCAACTATCGAAAACTCCGATTGTTAACACCGTGGACGGGTCGTATACTCTCCACGTGTACTGCTCGTTCCATTTCGGATCTAAATTATCCGATATAGCCCGTGTTCGCACCCATTTGTTACCATACTTTGCGACTGCATAAGCATCGGTCGACCCCTTGCCATCAATAGACTTCATCGGTAGCAAATTCTTGCACCCGATTATCCCTAGCTCGATTGTGCCAATCGGCGGTTTCCATAGCTGCTTTGCAGTGGGTCGATAGTCGCTACAAACATTAGCCGATTCGTCCATCACATGATATCCACCATCGAAAAATATTTTGACTTGAACCCGACCGCGATAAACTCTCTTCTCCTCGTTTGGATCTTCAAAAGTTAACCATCTTGAAACCACTTCGCGGTCGTCCACACGTCGCTCGATGGTGACTAAAGGGATGGTCGTAACCCCTTTAACCGTGGTTTCTTTCGAGCCGCGCTGTTCGACCAAAAACAACAACAATGTATTGTCAGTGAACGGTTCAGCTGCTACAAACATCAAGTCTTCGTTCCATGAAGCAGATCCATTATTGGTAACAATGGTTTTGGTCTTTTGAACTTGAAACCCGAGTTGCGCTTTGATTTGAAACGACGACGAGAGGGCGACGTCTTGAGCCTCGATGACAACCGCTCGCAAATACCATAACTTTGGTGACTGGTAGATTTTCGACCGAGAGCTTGGATTACCAGCCGTGTCGGTTTTCCATGCTTCTGGAAACGACTCATCGGCTTGTGTACCTACCCATGTAGCCAACATGAGATCTCCTCTGTGAGCCCCACCTCCTTCTAGCCTGTACCACTGTGTGGCCAACGGGCTATCAGGTGGGTCTCGCAATGGAATCTCAGTAGTGTCAAAACATATCCCACCTAGAAAGTTATGGCCCGCCACATCCGACATTGAGCTAGAGATTAGCGGGTCCCACACGGAGATCTCGAGGATTGAACCCGAATCATGGTTATCTCGTCGAAATGCGAACGTTTGGTCCCACTCGAAATACATCGTTTTCCTAGCCGGTTTTGATATCACCTGACAACCCGAAACCACTATCTTGGTCACCGGGTTGCCCGGTGTAGGTAAAGACCGGGCTTTAACTACCTGAACAAAAAGGTAGTGCATTTTGTCCACTAGATCAAACGTAGACCGTTCGATCGGAAACCGATCCGATGCATCACTAGTAAAGCTACTTATCGACGACACCCGAGGGATCGGTTTAGGACCGACCGGTACATCACCACCGAGTCGTATATCCGGCATAGATCTCGAGGTCCTTAATTGATCTTGAACAACCCGCTCTTCCTTCACGGGTGTACCCGGTTGCACCTTACCACCATCACCATCACCCGGACCTTCGTCATAGTCCGAATCTTCCTTCGGTCCCACCTCTGACACCGGCGGCGGTTCTTCATTCCCTTTTTCTTTATCCGTGGGGACCACATCCCCTTCCGGTTTCAGTTCACCCTTAACCTCCTCCTTCTTCTCCTTCTCCTCCACTACCGGCTCTGGCGCCGGTACTGTCACCGGCGCCGGTGCCACATCATCAAAATAAATTTTTAACCCAATTTCCCCTTGAACCCAACTAAACAAATGCTTCTTTTCCAACGGATAATAAATCAAAGCCTCTTCACCTTTCTTCACAAACTGCCTTGAACTCAACCTGACCCGACCCAAAAAATTATTCCGGGTCGTCGGGCCAAGGGTCCGGTCATGATTAACATCAACTTCAAGCATATCACCAAACACATCCGATGGTTTTCCAACATTAAACTCAAGAACCTCATTCCAAACCGGGTTTAAATCTCTAGCAACAACCCGAGTTTTTCGCCTTTGCCCGTAGAAATCGAGCATCACATACGGGCTAGATGTACCATGACCATCTTTAGGAAGAAGGTTACGGGCATCTACTACTTCTACTATAAGTTTTCTAACGGTTGTCATTGATGTTTTAAGGAAGTGTAGGATGTTTGTACTTTGTAGTGAGTTAGTGAGTTGTGTTTTTGTTTACATTGGTTAAGATTTTGGTTAAAGAAAAGGTGGTGCTTGCCTTCATGTGCAAGGAGAAGCTTTTGTTCTCTATTTGTTGTTATTATTGGAGGGAAATCATTCTTTATTGCTTTTGTTTTTAAATTACAGCTTTGTTTGCTTTTTCTTTTCTTACTGTGGTAGTGTTTGTAAGTTCTAATCTAGCTAGGTTACCACTATGGTACGGGGCACCATCGGATTTCGTTATGGGTATCCTGTTATTAGCACAGTAACACCGTCATCGATAGTGCTGGTAGGGGTTCCGTAGACCTTTGTTGGTTTTATCTAACGGATAGTAACCCGTGATATTAAATGCAACGGTCCAATTTTTTACTATTAAAATATTATTTTCTAATTACAACGGTCATATTTTTTTAATGTTATTTTCATTTGACCGTTTAAAATTAGTTTGTATATAAAAAACATATCCACGGTTTAAGATAAAAAAAAAACATAAATTCTCTCATATTTTCATCCATACCTTAAAAAAAATGAGTGACGTTGAAGAAGATCAAATTTGCATTCCCCCGCTCGAAGTGCACCCGATTTTAAACTCAACCGATAGTAGCCTTGAATTTTTCATGAATCTTGCCAAGCGAGCCGAAGACGAAAACATAACATCTAAAAAAAGATATGTGACACGTGATCGCGATAGAGGCAATAGTTTGTTAATTAATGATTATTTTGTCGACAGACCAAAATACACCGAGACACAGTTTAATTCGTTTTGTATTTACTCTTTAAGTTTTTAGTTGTAGCATTGACGATGTGCCTCTTGTTCATCATTGAACAATGCCTTCTTTGTTTTTTGCTCTAGAATGAGCGTTCATTAATCTCCTTCCGCTTACTGCGAGAGGCATTGGATAAAATATATCCGTTAAGGTAAGATATAATATATCACTTGTAAATTTTTGTTCATTCCACAAACATTACACATTACATGAGATGAGAATAATGGGCAACAAATATTTAGAAGCACTATATACATGGATAGTTAATGCGTAGCTTCATATTCCGGTTAATTTTGTCCCTACTTTTTGAAAATTATGTGTTTGGTTCTCATTGTTCTCCTACCGATAACACATTTATACATACTATAATATAAATCTTCTCAGTGTAATATTTTTATATAAATACTTTTAAAAGTAATGTAAACATAAATGAATATATATATTAAACATGCATAATTTGAAATGGTAATATTCTTCAATCAATATACCTATGTATAAAAAAGGCTATCAAAATTAATAGAAAGAATATTTGTTTGGGTATGAAATATGAATGATCTTGAGTGGTATGTTAGAAAAGAATAGAATTTCTGTTTTTCCATTGTCCCGAACAATAAATAAATACTAAAATGTATACTTTGCTTCATGAAATAGACCTCTTCGCTTCTTTAAGATTCTCTAATCCTATTTTTAATATTTTCAACTTAATAGATTTTTTATTATAATTACATTCGCTAAAAGAAAGCTCCTCTATGGGTGAATGGTGTTGTTTGTTTTTTAAATGTATGCAGTTTGTAAATCACATATGAAGACTCTGAAGAAGATGTGGACCAACTTTTATAATTTGCAAGAAGAAGAATGTTTGTTTTTAAAGTCTGTAGACTGCTAAAATAAACTGGTGGTGGTGTACGAACGGTGGTGGTGACTGGTGGACGATGTTGGTTATGGTGGACGGTGGTGGTGGTTGTGGTTGTGGTGGATGGTGGTGGTGTTTAACCCTCTGCGACTTTAGAAGATTCTAGAAGTGGTTCGGCCAAGTTTGCACCAAGAAAAACTCGTGCAGACGTTTTTGAATGAAAACGTCTTCGAAAAAACAAATACTTTGCATATGACAATGTCTGCACGTGATATGTGCGGCATAGATAGAAAAGCATGCGCAGACCTTTTTTTAGAAAAACAATAATGCCTAAGCGTATTCAAACGCTTATTAATCTCGTTGTTATTGTAATATGATTTTATAAATTATATTAATATATAAATATATAAAAAAAATTAAGAAATTAATGAAAAGGTGATCCAACCTATTTAACGTTAACTGAAAAAAAAATGTTTTAATCCGAATTAATTTTACACGCAGCTTACTCAAAATGCATGTTCGATACACATATTTTCCCAATCTCTACGAATGACGCGTAAAAACTTATTTACACTACAAAAGTATGTAAATGAGAAACTAAAAAGAGAAAAGATGACGCCAAAGTGGAGGCGTAGCGATGGTATAATCATGGAATCAGACCGAAGGCAATGCTTTTGACAAAGATGGTTCTCTTTTGTGTCACCGACCTTCTTTTCCAACTCACTTTTTTGACTTATTTCCACAAATTCTGCAACAATTGTTTGGATCTTTGTAATTCAGATCTAACAAAAATTGTTCTATATATACAATGTATGTGGTCTCACCGATTTACATTGCTAAAAGAATTTTAATTGGAGTCAATGATGCAGGATATAGGGGGCATGGTCACCCGACCCTTCCCCTCCCTGAATTTTCGCTCAGAAATTCCAATTATATATTATTAATATAAAAGTTTTTTTTGTATATACAATTTCGATCCTCTGGTTTTTTTGGAAAAAATAGTTATATACTTCCGACCACTCGTTCTGAATTCTCAAGCTTCGACACTGATTGGAGTTATAATAGACATTTTTTACATTACTTTGAACTATACCGCTAATAACTCTTTAAGAGGTAAGACGATAAGAAACTGATGAAATTAGATACTGTTAAAATGTTAAGGGTAATCATTTATAACTAAAATAAAGTGGTAAAAATATTTTGTTACTTAACATTTTTGCTTTACAATTTTATCTTATGTTTGTTTTCTATATGTTTGTTTTTTTATGTGTGCATGTTACAATGGGCTGGAGATAATATGGTGCAAGTGTAGATTTTGTCCAAGTCAGATTTAGCCCAAGTCAGAGTATGCTGGTGGCCCAAGAAAGTCCAGTAGTCCATGATCATTGCTGAAGGTCCAGGTCCGGCCCATTGGTCTTGCATTTATAACAGAGAGTATGAGGATTGCCAGCGTGGCAATCCCCATTCCTAAATCAAGGGTCCGGATTAGTCATATGTGTGTTTCTTGAAGTCTGATCGTGTGGATATCCTTGGCTCGGGTGTGTTTATACCCGAGCCTCACTCTTGGCTATATAAGCTGGTTCTCGAGAACTGTTATCAGTTTAGCTATATAGGGTTCCTGATTGTTCTTATTTCCTTATCTCTCTGTACTCACAAATCCTAGGGTTTAGATTGTGTGCTTGATTTGTTCATCTCGAATATTTCAAGATCGTCTGTAGATCTGTTAGGGTTTAGTTTTCAGATTATCCTGTTGATAATCTGTGAGGGTGAGTGTTATTGTAGTGAGGTTTCCATTGTAATAGTTGATACATTGGGATAATATTCTTTGAGTTGGGTTCTTAATAAAGAGTATTTTTAGTTATTGATCCATGTTTCTTGACATGGTATTAGAGCTATAAGGTGCTCTGTGATTGAGATCTGTTGTTTCGCTGCGTATACTTTTCTCTGGTTATTGGGATCGATTGGCCTTCTTCTTGGATTATTATTCTGGAGTGTATCTGGCTGGTACTGGAACCCTAAAGATAAGGATCAGGAGTGCTGAAGTTTGGTCTTCTTGTTCTTGATCTCGTAACCCTAAGTGAAGGTTACGGATCTTGGACTGTTAAGGAGAGCTTGGTTTTCTTGTTCACGATCTCGTAACCATAAGTGAAGGTTACGGATCCTGGACTGCTAAGGAGCTTGCTCTCGGTGAGATTGTTCCTATTTTATCTTTACTGTTTTTGTTGAGTTTGTGTGTCTAAGAGCATTGACCGGGTTAGGGGGACCTGTATTGGCTCAAGTACTTGGTTATTTGTGTCTGTCTGTCTAGGTCTTAGAGGCTCCCACAATAAGACATGCGTTGGCACCCTTGAGTGATGAACCAACGAACTTGATCACTGTTGTGGTTTCACCTGAGTCTGTCTGTGTTATTTTTCTTGATTACGTGTGGCTTGTGAGTGATTGCATTATCTGTTTGTTCCTGACTGTTGTTTGCTTATTGTGTGCTCTGTGTTTAACTTCTGTGAATTAAAATGGTTAATGATCAGGTTGTTACACAAGGGGGATGGGGTAACTCTGACCCTGGACCTAGTGAGACTTTAATAAGCAAATTAGATGCTAGTGATCCATTATACCTACATCCTTCAGATTCAAGTAATCTGACTATTGTGTCAATAAAACTAAAAGGATCTGAAAATTATAATGTATAGGCTAATGCCATGCAACTAGCATTACAGGTTAAAAACAAATGGGGTTTTATTGACATGTCATGTATTAGGTCTAGTGACAATGATGTTTTGGGTAGACAGTGAGACAGATGTAACTCTATTGTACTAACTTGGATATTAAACTCTATTAGTGAAGATTTATACATGGGACATGTGTTTTCTAAACTAGCTAGTAGTGTGTGGTCTGAATTAAAAGAAACCTATGACAAGGTTGATGGATATATCAATAGTGTTTGATTTATACCAAAAAATCAATTCATTCACTCAAAATGGTTGTTATGTCTCTGAGTATTATCATAAATTGAATATTATGTGGAGACAACTTGATCAAATATTGCAATTACCTGCTTGTACATGTGAAGCTGTTATTGAGTTCAATAACTTTAGTAGCATGATTAAACTAATGCAGTTCTTGATGGGTCTTGACAGTGTGTACCAAAGTGTTAGAACTAGTTTGTTAATAAAAGATACTTTACCTTCTGTTAAGGAAGCATTTAGTGTCATTTCTAGGGAAAAATCCCATAGAAATGCCAGTAATGCTAATAGGAAAACTCAAGGCATAGCCTTATTTTCTAAAACTGATCAGAACCTAGAATTTAATAAAACAAAGAGAAAATTGCTCGAATAGTTCCTGTGGTTTACTCAGATTTCACCTTTAGTCCCCAACTTTTGAAAATTACAGGTATAGTCCTCAACTTTTGACATTTTTTAACTCGGATAGTCCCGGGAGTTAACGGAGGTTAGATTATCCAGTTAAATGAGTGTAAAATTACTAAACTACCCTTATTATTAAAAAAATATAATTAAAAATAATTAAAAATTATGTGGGCCCCACCACTTCTTCTTCTACACTTCATCTTTCCCACCATCACCTCTACACACCACCACCACCACCACCCATCTCCACTTTCACCACCACCACCACCACCGACTCCCTAAACCCTAGCCACTTAATCCATCTTTTTCAAATGTTCTTTTATTCATCTTTTTCGTAGGATTTAAAGTCGGTCCCTCCAGCAAATTACCCCGATCTTCCAACCGAGCCGTAGATCCACACAGCCGGAATACAGATCTCTGACAGTCTCGTCACTCAAAATGTTCAACAACACTCTCTCCCTCCCGGTTACAGACGACTAACCAGATGACTTCTCCGGCAAGATTCGCTATTGTCCTCGACGCAAACGTAGAAAATCAGAGTTCAGAGGATGTACTGATTTAACTAACGGAACCTGCAATCAAATAACCAGATATTGGCCACTGTTCCTCTTTCTTTTTGCATTATTATTACACGCTTTTGAAGCTTACAAAATTGGGTGGAGATCTAGAACGAGTGAATCGGAAATTGAAATTGTTGAAAATAAACCTAAAGTTGTAGTCTCAGTGATTCTCCACGTAAGTTATTTTTTTAATTTCTTTTAACATTTGTTACAGCGAATTTAAAATAATTTAGATTAAGTGGCCTTAAGTAGTTTGATGCATAATAGTTTTGGGTAAGTGTTATTATATAAGGATAATATGACAGTAGACCTAAAGGGTGGTGGCTGTGGTGGTTTGAATGTGGGTGGTAATGAAAGTGGAGATGGGGTGGTGGTGGTGGTTTGTAGAGGTGATGGTAAGGAAGATGAAGTGTCGAAGAAGAAGTGGTGGGACCCACATAATTTTTAATTATATTTTTTTAATAATAAGGGTAGTTTAGTAATTTTACACCTACTTAACTGGATAATCTAACCTCCGTTAACTCCAGGGACTATCCGAGTTTAAAAAATGTCAAAAGTTGAGGACTATACCTGTAATTTTCAAAAGTTGGGGACTAAAGGTGAAATCTGAACAAACCACAGGGACTATTCGAGCAATTTTCTCTAAAACAAACAAGGTTTCCAAACAAAATCTTAAATGCACACAATGCAATAAGATTGGTCATACTATTGAAAGCTGCTTTGAGATTATTGGGTACCCATCTTGGATGAGGTCAATGGGTAAACAGGGTAAAAGGGTCAATGTGAATAATGCTTCAATTAGTGATAAACCTGAGAATAATCTAAATACTTTGACTAGTGATCAAATGAACAGGTTACTTAGTCTGTTGAGTGAGAAAACTAAGGATGGTCCTCAAAGCTGCAATGTGTCAGGTAGCTTAATAAGTCCATTATGTGCTAGTGTTTACTGTAAACCCATATTTTGTTTTTCAAGTAAGGATGGAAAAATAAAGATTAAGGGTTGGATATTTGATTCTAGGGCAAATCAACACATGATTAAAGATGAAAAGGATTTAACTGAATACATAGATGTGTCTGAGTTAAACATTAGAGTTAAACACCCTAATGGTACTGATGCACTTGTAACCAAAATAGGAAATGTTAAATTAGGAGATAAAGTCGTGTTGTTAGATGTCTTTGTTGTGCCTGACTATAATATCAATCTGATTTCCATTCATAAATTAGCTAAAGATAATAAGGCTCATGTATTTTTTGAGGAATACAAATGCTATGTTCAGGACTTAATAACCAAGAAAGTCCTGGTGACTGGTAGCCAAGTAGATGGTCTGTATTTCTGTGGCAACTCTGTTGTGTGTAATAAGGTGAGTAATGATAATAATATAAGAAGTTTGTGGCATGATAGATTAGGACATCCTTCTGAAAATGTGATTAATATTCTGAAAAATAAACTTGACATTGAAATTAATGTAGAAGTTGATCCCTGTGAGGTATGTCACAGGGCCAGGCAACATAGGGAACCATTTCCCTTGAGTAATCACAAAACTACTCATCTAGGAGAACTTGTTCACCTAGATGTGTGGGGACCTTACAAGGTCCCAAGTAGGGAAGGTGAGAAATACTTTCTCACTATAGTTGATGATTACTCAAGGGTTGTATGGGTCAGTCTTATGAAACAGAAAACTGAAGTTTTTGATAATATTCAAGAATTTGTTAATCTCATTAAGACACAGTTTAGTAAGAATATTAAATGTTTCAGAAGTGACAATGGGACTGAATTTGTTAACCATAGAATGAATAACTTTTTTAAAGAAAAAGGTATTGTACATCAAACTTCTTGTGCATATACACCACAACAAAATGGGATTGTTGAAAGAAAACATAGGCATCTATTGAATGTGGCTAGGGCTTTGTTATTTCAAAGTTGTGTTCCTATAAGTTTCTGGTCTGAATGTGTTCTAACTGCTTCATACTTAATCAATAGGACTCCTTCAAGTGTGTTAGGTGGTAGAACTCCATATGAGCTAGTTTATGGTTTGGAGCCCTTTCTAGGTCAGCTAAAAAGGTTTGGTTGTTTGTGATTTTGTACAGTGTTAAATGATTCTGATAAACTAAGTTTTAAAGCTAAAAAATGTGTTTTCATAGGCTATTCAACTGAGAAAAAGGGTTATAAAGTGTTTAGTCTAGATACAAAAAATGTTTTTTATTCAAGGGATGTAAACTTCTTTGAACATATATTCCCTTTTAAGGAAAAAACTGTTTTACAAAGCTATGATAGATATGATCATTTAAATATTACAAATTTGAACTTTTTTGATCTATATGAAAGCACAAACTCAAACCTAGTGGAAGATCCCGATGATGAAGGAAAGGGCCTAGGTAAGGATGAGTTGGGGACACTTGGGACTGTCCAACCTGCTAAAACTTCAACTGAGACTGATGGCTTGGCTTCCGATAAGCAGCCCAGTATCAGTGAAGAAGGTGTTGGGACTGACCTAGTGATGACTAGCAATGACTTAACTTTCAATTCTGAGGGAAGTAACCAAAATCCACTATAACAGACCATAACTAGAAAGTCATCTAGGAGTACTAAGCTACCAACTAGTTTGAATGAGTTCATTATTGAGGGAAAAGTTAAGTATTGTTTAGAGAGAACTGTGAACTATTCAAATCTGTCTGTTAATAATAGATGTTATGTTGTTGCTTTGAATAAAAGTTTTGAACCTAAACATTTTAATGAGGCTATAAAAGATTCTAACTGGATAAATGCAATGAATGAAGAAATAGAAGCCTTACATAGGAATAATACTTGGGAGTTAGTTGAATTACCTAAGGGTAGGAGTCTAGTTGGGTGCAAATGGATTTATAAAATAAAGTATAAAGCAAATGGTGAAATTGAAAGATACAAAGCTAGGTTAGTGACTAAAGGATATAGTAAAAAACATGGAATAGATTTTGAAGAAGCATTTTCACTAGTTGTTAAACTTGTTACTGTTAGGTGTATATTGTCCATTGCTGTTCAACATGATTGGGATTTGTTTCAACTAGATGTCAATAATGCATTCTTGTATGGAAACTTGTATGAGGAAGTGTATATGGCATTGCCTGATGGATATTATTCTGAACATGAAAATAAAGTGTGCAAGTTAAAGAAATCATTGTATGGGCTTAAACAAGCCCCTAGAATGTGGAATGAGAGACTTGTAGAGGTTCTTAAAAACTTAGGATTCATGCAGAGTAAATGTGACTATTCCTTGTTTTATAAAGTGTCTAATTCTGTTATTGTTTATCTGTTAGTTTATGTAGATGATATAGTTTTAACAGGAAACAATATAGATGAGATTAAAACTGTTAAAGAATGTCTTAAACAACAGTTTTTAATAAAAGATCTAGGAGAATTGAAGTACTTTTTAGGAATAGAAGTCATTAAACAAAAAGAAGGTATGTGTTTGCCTCAAAGGAAATATTGTATAGAACTGTTAAGTGAGTATGACATGACTGGATGCAAACCTCTTAAAAGTCCTATAGTTCAGAATCATGTTCTCACTTCAGTTTGTAAGGAACATGATAAGCCTTTGGTTAATGTCACAGCCTACCAAAAAATGGTGGGAAAGTTGATATATCTGGCTCATACTAGACCAGACATATCATATGTTGTGCATTATTTAAGCCAGTTCATGCACAACCCACTAGATGGTCACTTGAAAATTGGTTTTAAGTTATTAAGGTATCTTAAGAAAGCTCATGGAAAAGGTATACTAATCAAAAAACATGAAAATTTTGATTTAGTATCTTATTCAGATTTAGACTGGGCTAAGTGCCTTGAGTCTAGGAAATCTATAACAGGATTTTGTGTCTTTCTAGGAGGTTCCTTAATATCATGGAAAAGTAAGAAACAGGCAACTGTTTCGAGGTCCTCAGCAGAAGCAGAATATAGAGCCTTGTGTTCTGCTTGTTGTGAAGTAATGTGGCTAAAAAAATATGTTGTCTAAATTGAGCATTGATGTTAAATTACCTATCAAAATGTATTGTGATAATACTACAGCCTTGTCTATAGCTGCAAATCTAGTGTTTTATGATAAAACAAAACACTTTGATCTTGACTTATTTTCTTAAGAGATCAAATCTCTAAGGGAATTGTCAAGCCTGAGTATATCAAATCACAGAGTCAGATTGCAGATATAATGACTAAAGGTCTGCTTGTTGACCAACATGAGGTAATGTGTTTAAGTTTACATATGTTTGACCCATTTAACTGATAAAATTGTGGGGGGGGGGGTGTTAAAATGTTAAGGGTAGTCATTTATAACTAAAATAAAGTGGTAAAAATATTTTGTTACTTAACATTTTTTCTTTACAGTTTTATCTTATGTTTGTTTTCTATATGTTTGTTTTTTATGTGTGCATGTTACAATGGGCTGGAGATAATATGGTGCAAGTGTAGATTTTGTCCAAGTCAGATTTAGCCCAAGTCAGAGTATGCTGGTGGCCCAAGGAAGTCCAGGAGTCCATGATCATTGCTGAAGGTCCAGGTCCGGCCCATTGGTCTTGCATTTATAACAGAGAGCATGAGGATTGCCAGCGTGGCAATCCCCATTCCTAAATCGAGGGTCCGGATTAGTCATAAGTGTGTTTCTTGAAGTCTGATCGTGTGGATATCCTTGGCTCGGGTGTGTTTCTACCCGAGCCTCACTCTTGGCTATATAAGCTGGTTCTCGAGAACTGTTATCAGTTTAGCTAGGGTTTCTGATTGTTCTTATTTCCTTATCTCTCTGTACTCACAAATCCTAGGGTTTAGATTGTGTGCTTGATTTGTTCATCTCGAATATTTCAAGATCGTCTGTAGATCTGTTAGGGTTTAGTTTTCAGATTATCCTGTTGATAATCTGTGAGGGTGAGTGTTATTGTAGTGAGGTTTCCATTGTAATAGTTGATACATTGGGATAATATTCTTTGGGTTGGGTTCTTAATAAAGAGTATTTTTAGTTATTGATCCATGTTTCTTGACAGATACTCGTGTTAGTAGAAACTTAAAGTTTTTGCCAAGACCTCGCATATGTTTGCAAGATGTTTAACAAAACATAAAACGGTTGTATTTGTGCATACATCAAACCTTTGTACTTCAAAGGTTTATACTTCTCCCTTGGCTTTTTGACGTTGAACTCTACATAAAATTTAAGAAAGGAGTTTGCGATAATTCATGATAGTGTTGTGGTTCGTATGACGAACACGAACTTCATAGCTCTTCAATTTACTTTCACGGTCAAATATTAGCCGTAGAAAGCTATGAGTTAATAACATGCCAAAACATGTGTATTTACGCAATGAGGTAGAAACTAATTAATGAATTAAATTTGGTCGACCCAAAACACATTTTTCAGTCACATTTTTTTGTATTTATATAAAATTAAAAAAAAACAATACGTGAAATTTGATTAAGAAAGTAAATTTTTAGTTATACATTAAATCAGCTTATGTTAATATAACAATTTACCCGGTCTAACGCATTTGAACACATTTATGATGATTTTTTATTTGTTTTCTTTGAGTTAGATCTTTTAGCTTAATGCAGTTAACATGTTAAATTGGTTAAATCACCCCATATAAGTGACTAGATTCAAGTGACGAGTGATCGATTTATCGAATAACCAACTCACATTTACATAGGTAGAATATGAAGAAGAAGAAAAGGCGGTCCATAATTTACAACAACAATCATCATAAAATATTTTGAAATTTAAGTTTTTATTTCATATTGTTAGTTTTTTACATCGTACCTGTAAGCCCATGATTGCGTTCCGGACCGTAATCATCGATTTACCGTACACTAGGGTGTTATGCTTTTCCATAACCCTAACATGAAATAAATGCGTGCAAACAATATGTAATAACTACTGTAATGAAATAATGTTCAATCATGACATGGTTACAGGTCATTCCCTTCCGGGTTTTCCCTTTAACCGTAATGAGAATAACATGTAACTATAAGACATGGTTAGAGGTTCTTCCCTTTCAGGTTCACCCTTAACCGGTAACTTATGTTCACATCGTTGGCTCTAAACACCCAGATTGATAAACTCCGAGAATTTCACCGTTCCCCTCGGGTTGGAATATTCTAACCCGAGTCGTATGTGGTCAATGGCTTAGATCTCATACGAGTTACCAACTAGTATGTTCATTGGCCATGATGATGAACAAAATAATGTAAGTATAACAGGGTTTTGCTCAAAACAGGAAAGAAAATGTGCATACCAAATATGCGCTCATGTAAGTATATAAGTATAGCATAAAATTTCGATTGAAAGAATAGTATAGTATAAATCGAGTAAGTCGCACAATTTGCACAAAATGAAAGTAGACGAGTTAAGTTAATGATCAAAATCAGTGTTGTAGAAATAACTACTAATAACTAGCGCAAGAATAGTTGCGAATAACACGTGAAAATAGCCACCAATAAAAGAATAATACGAGAATATTAAGATAATGTGCGAACGTGACTATAAATAGAATGGTGTAAGAATAAAATAATGAAATTTGCTGTAAATGAAAGTGCACGGTACAGGTGTATAGCCTACTGACATGCGAGTTAAAATTTAGTAATTTTACATATATGCGTTAAACCAAAAGTTTTGCGACTGAAAGTGTACAAGTGTAAAAAGTAAATTTTCGCAGTTTACTCGAACTTTGTGATATAGTTGAAAGAATATTAGTAATGCATGAGGATAACTTTTTAGAAATCGAAGGGTGTTTTAGATTCAAAACAGGTTCATTTGAAAATTTTTCGTAAATATACATTTTCATGTATTTACGAGAAGTCGAGTTAAAAAAAATGTTATAAGGCTTATTATTAGTTGCAAATTTCACCCGAAAACATATATTGGATACGTCATATGAAAACAAAAGGTTTACATTTAACTTGTAAAATATGCAATACAAGTTTATAAAATGCAAGATGAAACCATTTCATGAAGTATGTGTAAATCTATTGTGTTTCAAAAGACCAAGATTTAAAATGGAGTGAAAGTTGTGAATGATCCCAGATGCCTTGACGAATTTTGGAAAATAGAATTTTCTGTATTTAAACATTTATTTAACTTGTAGGTTGAAATCTCATTAAAGTCGAAATTTTTTAATTATTATGAAATGTTGAGAAAATCTAAGTGTTATTGGGGCAACTTGAAACCTTTTAATTGTCAAACTTCTACGAAAATTTATACATAGAAAGATCGTTTGTTTGTAAGGATCATTAAGGCATCTCTTTGGGCTCATGGCGGCTACTTGTTTCAAGACACAAGGTGTATATAAAAGTGTGTTCTAATTTGGCGAATAAGCTTTATGAAAAAAAAAAAAACTTATAGGATAAGTTGTCAAATTAGTCGTTTTAGAGATTTAAGGATATACTGTGACTTTGATCAAGTAAGTTTGTAAACATGGAGATATAATATAAGCTTTAATGTGAAAATAAAACAAACAAAAAGTTTTAATAATGATGATAAGGAATTCAAAAGCGAATGATCAATGAATAATGGCATATGAAACATCATGTGATTAAATTGAGTCTTCAAATGATAAACAAATATAAATATTAATGATATAAAACATTGGAATTGTTTCCATAGGAAACTTTGACTAACTCAAGTATTTGAAATTTCCTAGTGACTTGTGGGGGCGTACTTTAGCCTATAAGTGAATGCTCACCCTTCCAGATTGCACGTGCCCCATCACTAGTGAATTCCAAAGCTTTAGCGAGTTGAAAAACGAGATACAAAAATAGATCCTTGAGATATGGATTTCACTCCTTCAAAAATGTATTTCAAAATTGAAAACTATTGTGGAATGAAACCAATCACTAAGTTAAGGACATCACTCCCAGCTTAGTGGTTAAGTTCTTTTTTGAAGGAAATACTTTTTGAGGTGTGGATGTCACTCCTATGTCAAAGATATATTCCTAAGATATATTCCTAAGATATATAACATATAGAGGAGTGAAACTAATCACCAAGGTATGGATACCACTCCTAACTTGGGGATATCGTTTCGTTTGTGAAATACGGGTGTCTTCTTATCCAAGCAAAATATCGAAAGAATAACGTGAAAGAACCATAGCGAAAATATCTTGAAAGAAAATATAAGAATAAAGAGAAATATACACGAGAGGACTCGTTAATGTAAGCTTAGTTATAGACTAGGCTAAAAGGCATTCTAATAACTTAATTCCCTATAACCTGGCTCTGATGTGACATCCGTCACTTTCTTATTCTTTTATATAATAATAATAATAATAATAATAATAATAATAATAATAATAATAATAATATTAATAAAAAAAAATATTCAGATTAGATATATATATATATATATATATATTTTTTTTCTTCTTACCATCCCTAAACCATAACTAAACCACAACCAAACCATAATCAAACCATAAGCCCCTTTGTGGATTCAGCCCAAGAAAGTCAGCCCAAACTGAGCCCACACATCAAGCCCAAGCCCAGCTTCTCCTTCCCTTTAGTCAAAAAAGAAAACAAAACAACATGACTGACCCGGGGATCGAACCCGAGTCAGTCCTGTCACATACACGCGTCTACACCGTCTGGGCCATAGCTCGTTTCTGAAACAAACCCCCAACCCTAATAATACTTAAACCCATTTTCGCGTCCCTTTTTCTTCTTCCCCTTGAACTGTTACGCGCAGCAGCAGTAGCAGATTTCAAGCACCACGGTCAACGACCCTTGACCACTAATTGAGCTCTTTCTTTGGAAATCTTGGACCGATTGACTCGCTGATTATAATCAATCAATTTTTCACGAAAACACAGCTCATCCGAGCATGATTCGCGCATTTTATACTTCAATGGGTCAAAACATTCTAAAATAATTAATCAGTAAGACTCCTATAAATTGAACACTTCTCTTCATTCTAAATGTGCCGAAATACAAACCCCCACTCTCAATCATTTCTGTTTTGCATTATAATCAAGTAATCGAGCTACGTTGACTTTTTCTATTGACTCGTGTTCTTGCTTCAATTCGTCATTGTAAGTTCAATTATTGTCGTGGGTTTTACTATTCGGCCGTGTACGAGCATTAACCCCAACTTTACAGGGGTTAATAAGCGTCGAATCATTGTATTAAGAAAGCTAGGGCACGATCTCTATGAATTGGGGAAGAACACCTTTGCAGATGTAGGCTTTTAAATAATTGCTTTATGTTTTAAACACAAACAAGGGCATAGCCCAGTGGTGGGAGTCAGGTTGGATAAGTATTGAACCGGGTCTGGAACCGGGTTCGATACTCACAAACATCAACATTTTTTTTTCTATCCTTTATTATGTATATATTTAACATAATAATTTTTTTTTAAATTAGTTTTAAAATACTAAAAGTGCTTTATAAATTCTATACAAATTATCATATGATCTTCAAGTGATAAAGTTCATCATCCAATTTTTAGTTTTTCAAGAATAATTTATTTAATATATATTATAAATATTACAAGTTTATTCATTTAAAATTATTAAATTCTATAAAAATAACTAAAAGATTTTATTAAATCTCACAAAAATTATCCTAAACTTGTACAACAATATACATTTCAGAAAATATTTTTGTTTCAGAAAAACGGTTTATTTTATATTTTTATTTAATTTTTGTTAGTTTAATCATAATTAAATCATAATAAATTCGTTTCTCAATATTTTTGCACCAAAATTTTATACAAATTATTTCTAACTATCTAGAACTGAAATACAATTTTTAATTCAGAAATTATTGGATTTTAATATTTTTAGATATTAAAGTCATATTTTGACAATTTAATATAATTAGATTAAATATTCTATTTTCAAGAAAATAATTTTTATAAAAATTAGTTTCGTACTCAAAACCTTATGTTATGATTATATTCAACTTAAGATTTTACAAAGAGACTTTTATTTACTTATTTATTAAATTTCATATATTTAATAAACAATTCATTAATGAATCAAATAAACGTTTATCCCCAATTCGAAACCCTAGAAGTACATGTATTCTAGAGTTATTCCCTTACACATTATCAAATTCTTTAGGTTGATCATTTGAGATAATTTCCAACACATATTCCGTTGCCCAAGTTCAATTTCAAGTTATTACGTGAACTGTGAGTACTTCCTATCCCCTTTTTGCTTTTATACATTTTCGGGGTGTTACATGTACACTATTACAATTTCAAATACAAGTTTACATTTTTTTACAATACAATTCTAGTACTATGTGCATTGCTTACAACGTGCTTTATGCTTAGACAATACATGTGGATTACATTTGTACTTAGTGAAATCATTAACATGGTACAAGCCGACCTTAACATTGGATAGCGCTATTTGGATTGACAACCCGCCTAGATTGATTCTCCCCCTTTTTCATCGGAGAATCCGTGGCCAGTGTTAAGCTTTTATCCATTTATTGGATAAGTACACTACAGTTCATACAGTACATTATACAGTCACAGGGTTGATTTCGCTCATTTGTATGATACATAGTTTACATAATTGCACTGTAGCTTGCACTTGAATTGTATATCTTTCAACCTACTATATATATCAAAACTAGGAATGCTCACCAACATTTCTTATGTTGACCAAATCTATTTTTGTACATGTTTCAGGTGCAGTTTGATCTTAGTTCCATTGCATTGGATTTTAGTGCTTGCTTTTAATAAGTTATTTCAGTTTCCATGTTTCGTTCAGACTTTTGTATTTTTTTTCCATTTCATCTATGTAAGACAATTTAAATTATTCAATAATATATTTACATTTTAGTACCATGTGCTTTTGAACAATCGTCACTACGTGACACCTCGATGATTCCGCCATCGGTTGGGGTGTTACATCTGATACCAATCTATAACACCCCAACTGATGGCGGAAACATCGAAGTGTCACGTAGTGACGATTGTTCAATAGCTCATGGACTAAAAGTGTAAATTTTGATATATTGATTAAGTAGTTTATTACATTGAAAGAAAAATACAAGATACAATGATTCTAAAGTGACAACTAAAACTGAAATACAATGAATCCAAAATCTAAATAAAAATTCCAAAAGCTTAAAAGTCATCTCATAAATAACCTGAAACATGTACGAATATAGTATATGTCAATACAAAAATGTATTGGTGAGCATACCCTGTTTGAATACATATAGTAGAAAAGGAGTTTCACAATTCACGTGTTATACTGTCTACAATTTAGTGTTCAAGCTATGTACAAATGCTACCCAAAATCAAACCTTTGTTCAATGAATCAAGAGTCACATATATATAGTATTCGCTCATAGTAGGCGATGAATAATCGTTCACACATAACAATAATCAAGTACTATTTATTGCTATGCTAGGCCGCCCAGCGGTTAATGATTAAGGCATAAGTACACACTATCAGCGAATCAACAAGTAAAACACATACAAGAATTGCGATTGTGAATATAGAATAAACCATGATTAAGTGAGTGAGGTAATAAGCGTACATGAGTCACCCCAAAAGTGTAAAACATGAAAAAGGGGAAAGATATACTCACAGTTTGTGAAAGCGATCAAAATCCAACTTAAGCGGTCGTGAGCTAAGTAATGGGAATTCCGAGGAATTCAACCTATAACATATAAGAATACTAATAAGGGAAAAGTCTAAAAGTCTATGGTATCTAGGGTCTAAGGCATTAGGGTTTGCTAAGTTGATTTGGGGAGTTAGAGTTTTTATGATAAATCGAATTAATGTAAAAGTTGTATATATAAAGAAATAATATACCAAAGTTTGTAAATGTGGTTTAGGTAATATAATTATTACCAATTGAATATTTAGATCGAAATATGTTTGAATAATTACGACAAAATAATTTAGTTAATTACTTTCACTAAGTTATTGTAAATAAATACAATAATCATAAATGTTTAAATAAATAATCATGAGTTACACCATGATCCAACAAATGGTAATTAAAATTCTCAAACATAGGAATACTTCTATTTTATAAAAAAAAATATTAATAAAATAGATATTAAATAGTATAAATAAATAAATGTTTAATTATGTCTAATTAAACGTAAATGAAACTAAAAATACAAGTTATGATCCAAAAATGCTATTTTTATAGAAAATGGATACTTTCTGATGTAAATCAATGAAAATAATTTTCCTATAATTTTTATAAACTTATTTATATTTAAAAATGATTTAATGAATTTAAATCATGTTTAAATGATTAAAATTAGGAAAATCAATAAAAATAATTGTTTTCTGGACCAATAATTTTTATTTAAGTTCATGATGATTAGAAGTAATTCCCCAAAAAGTTTGAGATTACAATCATTAAAAATGAATTTTTTATCAATTAATTATGATTAAAACAATTTAATTCAATAAAATATAAACATAAGGCATTTTCCAGAAAATAAAAGTGTGGTAATTTTCTATGAGGTATCAAGAAGCTACTCCTAAATTTTCATAATTTTTGGGTAAAAAATGAATTTGTTATGAATTCTTAAAGATCCTAAGTATTTATGATATTTGAAAATTAAATAAAAAAATTAATAAATAAAAGAATAGTAAAGGAATAACTGAAAAAAAAAACTTCACATCAGTGGGACTCGAACCCGAGTACACAGTCCAGACCAATGATGCAGCAACCACTGCACTTTCATGTATTTTGTTGTTTAGAACCCAAATGAAACATATTTATAATAATCAATAATCTTCATCTTCTTCCCCAAATCAACCTAAGAACCCTAACCCTAAGCCCATTCTTTAATAATCTGATTTAAACAAGTTTAAACCACGAAATGATAGGGCTTTTAAAGAGGACACTACGAGGATCAAAATGGCATAAAAAATAGAGACTCACATCGCGTATTATGGCCGTAAACTAAGCTTCAATTCCCGAACAGAAAGATGACCAATTGGAAGCTATGCGACGCGTTTAAGAAGGGTTTTTTTCGTGGGTTTTGAACCGGAATGGGTGCAGAAAAGTTTTGGCGAGGTGAATTTATATATTAGTCGTCAAAAACGCCCATCTTAATGGGTTTTAAATTTCCGATCGATTACTAACTCAAAATTCGATTAATTCTCATTTAGAACGCGTTTATAACTTATTTAACGGATGGGGAAACGTTTACAATTATTAAAAATGATGTTGAAGGCCATTAATACATGTTCGCCGGAAAACTTGAAACTCGCCGGATCCGGCCACACAGCTGCCGGAAAAAACGTGCAGGGTGGAGGGGAGTTATTATTTTTTTTAAACTTTCAAAAATGACAGAACAGCCCCTGTAGTTAGTTTGTTAGTTGTATAATAATTTGGTTAGTGTACCTAAAAGTTTTAAAAACGTAACTTTTTATTCTTGAAACTTATCAAATAACTAATCAAGTTTGTATTTCGTAAGTTTTGACAAAGAAATTCTCACATTCAGTAAACGTTTAAATTTTTGACTTAAAAGTAACTCATGTTTTAATAAATTCAAAAACGTTGAAAAGTATAGGGACTAAAATTTGACAATTGATTAAAGATGGAGGTGACGGATATCACACCTATCCATAGTGATCGAAGGTTGCGGGATGGTTTACAAAAATCACGCTGAGGAGCTGATCCAAGAGCTTACGGATTCTTACATGGATGAGCTGGATAATGGGAAACAAGGCAGAAAGAGCCCAAACATTAAACGAGAATAACTTGGGAATGGCTGGAGTTACGGGCCACGAGTGGGTGAGAGAAAGGTCTCAACGAGCCGGATTATATGTCAAACACGAAACAACTGTTAGACCCAAATTTCTTGATCTAAGGCATCAATTTCGTCAACCAATAATTTTCCCTAGATTTTGTGATCTTTTGCACTTTCCTTTTACAACTTAATATGTGTAAATATTTGTTTACACTATGCGTAATGGACATTATATGGGCATGAATGAGATCATCGATGCAGAACTCGGTTTGGGCTTGTATTCGTCCGACTGGGGAGTTGCGAGTGCTCGGCCTAATCGGGTGAGTACTCGGGGGGTCAAATCAGCCTATGCGTGGAGTACTCAAAGTATTCGGCCAACTCGGCTATACTCAGTGACCTAACGAGGAGCGAGTATTCGGCGATTCCAAGGCCTTGGAGGCCCACTTTTGCAACCTTGAATGAGCTTCGTAACGCCCTCAACACCGTCCGCCTTTGACGTAATATGGGCATGAAGAGTGAGTGACATTTCTAATATAATGCCTAAAGAGGAGAAAAAAAGTATAGAGAGTAATGATTAAAAGGATATTAAAGAGCATTAATCATTACACAATTTTTAAAGAGGTATTATGATGCTGAAGTGGCGGAAAATGACAGTAACCCATTACAGATAGACTTAGCATATGTAATGCCTTTATTTATGGTGTTAATAAGTTAATTCCATAAAAGGGTACTCATTGCCCTGGTGTTTCTACGATCTAGACATCCATCTCGACAAGCTAATTTCATTGGATGGCTCATCCGTAATTTCAAACGTTTTAATCATTTGTCCCAAATTTTCGCTGCAACTACACAAAATGTGAAACCCTAATTTTATTCGATCCAAACTTCTTGCCTCTCAACTGTATATCGAACTAAAACGATAATCAACAGCAAATCAATACAGGAAGGGAGACGGAATCAGTGGCGGATCCAGAATTTTTTTTCCAATGATGTCACTGTTTTTACATGTTCTAATTTCATAGAACCTGCCATAAAATTTCCGGATCGTTTTGACGGTTCGGGTCATCAGATAATATAAATACGATACAATAATTTAAAACACATCGTCATTAGAAATTAAAAACACATAATATAAACGCGATGGTCTTTACGAATTAAAAAAAAATACTTAGAGTTGTTCCATACAAGAATTCATTTTTGAAAATGTTGTATTACATCTTGGAACGAAACTTGCAACGTTGCAACAATTCTTATTTAATAAACAAGAAAACTTTAAAAATATACAACTAACCTCTTTGATTAGCCATCGTAATGAACTGTGAACCATTTACGACTTAACCGTTCAGCTTGATTAGATTTGGGTGCACAACAGCCTAATTAAATTCACTTGGTTAATTCTATGTAACCATAAATTAATTCTTACACACAAAATATTAATTAAAAGCCCTAGCATTTTTATTTTATTTAAAGTTTATTGCTTCACATATTCAATAAATAAAAATTAGGTGGATATGAAAATTAGGTGAGTATAAAATATCACCATTTACCCATGGATTCATTATTACAGGTTGTAATCGGTTATGCCTCCAAACTCCGAGTTCCACCTCCTATTTTATGCTTCTAAACTCCCACCATGGCACCATTCACCAACCTCATTCAAACCATTAAACAACAAATATGTAATTACAGTCCACAGATCACAGTGTTACTGGAATTTGGAGACAGTGGCGGAGCAGCAATAGAGCGCTCAGCACAGCAGCAGAGCCAGGTGCACAGCAGAGCCTCAGTGGAATTACGATAATGATGAACGGTGAACCGGAATTTGGTGATGACTTATGAACAGGCGCACAGATAAAGCTACATCGAGGGCTGTAGGTTTGACGTTTATAATGTAGTCACCGTCGAAAAAACGTTGATGTCACACAGAAAAACCACATATACATGTACATATACTATTGAAAAATGACTGTTGTCCTGTGACAACATTTACATCCACATACCTCCGCCACCGGACGGAATATAGGTGGGACGTTGTTTTTTTCCCTTGGAATAAAATATGGAAACATTGGGTATTTCCTGTAGGGTTTCTTGACTTTAGTAGGGAAAATAACCAATATGCCCGTCACATAACAGGCATATAGGTTAGATTTAACATGAAAATGGATGGTATTAGATGTGTTGATAAAATTGAAACAAGTAAGGAATTTTTTGAAGGCAAAACAATATATTTAATCTTTTAAAGAAAAATTGATGTTTTTGTCAAACTTCATTGAGCAAAATTGAATTCAACTCTTCTGTATAAAACCAGTTTAGGTTTTTAGTAACTTTTTTTAGAATAGAAAAAGTAATTAATAAATAAACATAATACACATGCAAAACTACATATTATGAAAATAATAAAGGGTTTAACGATCACGTTCCAAACCGTCTTGTGAACCACTGATTTGGTTCTATTTAAACAGTCACATCGGGTTCCAACAATTTAGTAACACACTAGTGTCAACTTTAATTACTAGATTACACACGTAGTAAGTAAAGCATGTGTGTAAAGAAAGATTCTAAATTTTACTTTTATAAACTAACGAGCAATACGCGCAAAGCATGATACCAGTGGCAGACAAGTTGCTTGGTTTGTTATCGCGAGGACTTGGACTAGAAGATGGTGAAGTGAAACAAGGATTGGGTGGAGAAGACTTGAGCTACATGCTGAAAATAAACTACTACCTATTAGCGGGAGTATTATTATTCAAATAAATTCATAGTCAAAGACCATAATTATCTCTTTTATTGTTTACCATGTATAGATAGCCTAATTATTATCTCCATCATTATAGTCTTTATTGTTTACCTTGTATAGAGAGGCTCCCTTGTATCTATCCCCTTATATAAAGGGTATTCTTGTTTCAATGAAATCATACAGATTATTGCAATACACGCTGTTGCCTTTATGGTATCAGTCGCCACCTAAACCTACCGCCCCTTTCATCTTTTTCTGATCCGGTGACCTGTTCTTGTCCTTGTTTCGATGGGCGACCAGGCAGACACCTCAATACCACCCTCAAAACCCACAAACCTTCACCCCGCGTACTCTGTTTCGAACATAAACTCCAAAATTCGACAGCTTGATGGAGTGAATGTCACATATTCTGCCTGGACAAAGCTTTTCAGGCTCCACGCCATGGCGTATAAAGTGTTGGACCACATTGATGGCACTCCCGGTCCAACCGAAGACTCCGGAGACTATCCCGCATGGAAGGAACTGGATGCACTTGTTCTTCAGTGGATCCTCAACACGATCTCCGACTCGTTGGTTGGTCGTGTCATCCACTCTGCAACCACCGCCTATGAAGCCTGGGTGCACATTGAAAAAGTGTTACTCAGCAACAAACAGGCACGCGCTGCCGCATTGGAGACCACTTTTGTTAATCTAACCCTTGCTTCTTGTTCGTCTTTAGACAATTATTGTACTCGTTTGCAGGACCTCGCTAATCAGTTGGCTGACGTGGATCATCCAATCACGGAATCTCGGCTCGTACTCCAGCTGGTCCGCGGTTTACCCGCGGAATATGACACCACTACTGCACTGATTCACCAAAACAAGGCTGATTGGGACACTGCCAGGACTATGTTAAATGACGAAAAGATTCGCCTTGAAGCCTGCCAACAACACCAATCATCCGCCCTCGCTGCTGCCACTACTCCTCAACAACCATCACAACCGGCCTCTGCTTCTGCCTACTACTCCAACCGGGGTAGAGGTCGTGGCCGGGGTCGGTCTTCTCGTGGTGGTCGTGGCCGCGGTGGTGGGTATCGCCCCAACTACCAAAACACCCCTCCAAATCACAACACACAACCGCCCTGGAACAACAACCCATCACAGCCTTCAAACCCCTCGCCTACTACTTTCCCACATTGGGCTTGGTGGTTTCCACCGCCTTGTCCTTACCCTACCCAGCCAAATAACCCCTCTCCAAACTCCTCAACCAATCAGCCTTCCTCGGCCAATTATGCGGCCCATTTCCCACCACCCGGTTTCGACCAATACTCCGCTGCACCCGATCAGACCCACGGATCTGTCACGACACAAACCGATCAGCAGCAGCAAACTACTCAGCCTACTGGGACAGCAACTTTTGCACATGCTCATTATCACTCAGCTGGCCACACTCAAGATTTCGATGCCTTGCAGCCCTCGGACATAGGGGTTGCGTTCACTACCATGGTCCTCAATGAGCCCGAGCCAACTTGGACTATGGACACTGGTGCCACCGAACACCTCACCGCTCACCAAGGTATGATCCATGTCCCATCTTCATTACCCGTACGTACTAAAATTTTGGTCGGTGATGGCAATTGTTTACCCATTCTTGGATCCGGTACGGGCTATCACACCTTACCTAACCGTAAATATGTCTTACCCAATATACACTATAGCCCAAAAGTAATTAAAAACCTTTTGTCTGTACGTCGATTTACTCGTGATAATCATGTTTCAATTGAATTTGACCCTTATGGCTTTTCTTTGAAGGACCTTACAACTGGCGAGCATCTTTCGCGCCATAACAGCGAGGGAGATCTTTACCCATTCACCGCACCTGAACCATCATCTTGTTTAGTGGCGTCTTCATCTTTACCATGGCATGATCGACTTGGACATCCCGGTGCTCAAGTCTTGGACACGCTTATTCGTATTTTTAATTTTCCATGTAATAAGAACAAGGTTTCCGCATTTTGCGATTCTTGTCATATTTCCAATTCTAAACGTTTACCATTTTATGCATCTACTTCAATAACTTTTGCACCGTTTGATATTATACACTGTGACCTATGGACTTCACCGATACCTAGCAAACAAGGTTATAAATATTATATGGTCCTCATAGACAATTTTACACATTTTGTTTGGGTCTACCCCTTAAAATTTAAATCCGAAACCTTTCCCACATTCACTAAATTCCACCGTCTAATCCACACCCAATTCAACCGCAAAATTAAAACTTTTCAATGTGACCTTGGAGGTGAATTTGACAATAACGCCTTCAAAGAATTTGCAAACCAACATGGACTCCTTTTTCGATTTGCGTGTCCTCACACGTCCTCCCAAAATGGACGTGCCGAACGAATGATACGACGCCTAAACGATGTCATTCGATCCCTTCTTATTCATGCCAACCTCCATCCTACATTTTGGGTGGAGGCTCTCCACACCACAGCCTATCTTCGCAACATTTTACCCACCAAACGGCTCAAATTTTTCACCCCCACCTTCGTCTTATACCTCCGTCACCCATCCTATGACCACTTACGTGTGTTTGGATGTGCTTGTTACCCCAACACATCCTCCACACAACCCCACAAACTTAACCCACGTGCCACCCGTTGCATTTTTCTCGGATACCCTCCCGACTTCCGAGGCTACCGGTGTCTAGACCCCACAACGGGCAAAGTCTCAATCTCTCGTCATGTAACTTTTGACGAGAACACCTTCCCCTATGCCGCACCCCAACCTACATCCTCGTTTAAATTTCTTGAAGACCCCGTCCCACCAGGCTTCACCTTCAACCCCACCCCACCTTCCGTTACAACAGGCCCAAACACTTCTGTCCAGCCCGGCCCATCTCCCACCCCACCTTCCGCTACCACAGGGCCTCCCTTTCAGGATCCCACTCTTTATCGAAGCCTTGCGGGTGCTCTTCAGTACCTGACGTTTACTAGACCAGACATATCTTATGCGGTACAACAGATTTGTCTCTTCATGCATGACCCACGGGACCCTCATTTTGCGTTTATGAAACGCATCATTCGCTATATACAGGGCACACTCAACTATGGCATTCGCATTCTACGTACCACCTCTCAGTCACTTGTTGCTTACTCAGACGCCGATTGGGGAGGCTGTCCAGACTCCCGTCGATCCACCAGTGGCTACTGCGTCTTCCTCGGAGACAATCTCTTATCCTGGTCATCTAAACGCCAGCCTACAGTGTCCCGTTCCAGTGCTGAAGCGGAATACAGAGGGGTTGCCAATGCGGTTGCAGAGGTCACCTGGCTTCGCAACCTCCTTCTAGAGCTACATGTGCCATTACGTCATGCTTCGGTCGTATATTGTGACAATGTATCTGCAGTTTATTTGTCAGATAATCTGGTCCAACATCAGCGAACTAAACACATCGAGATCGATATTCATTTTGTTAGGGACAAAGTTCGTGTTGGTGATATCCGTGTCCTACATGTGCCGTCCTCGTTACAGTATGCAGACATTTTTACCAAAGGATTGTCAAGGGAGCTGTTCACTTCGTTTCGATCCAGTTTGACCGTTTGCTTACCCCCCGATCAAACTGCGGGGGGCTATTAGCGGGAGTATTATTATTCAAAGAAATTCATAGTCAAAGACCATAATTATCTCTTTTATTGTTTACCATGTATAGATAGCCTAATTATTATCTCCATCATTATAGTCTTTATTGTTTACCTTGTATAGAGAGGCTCCCTTGTATCTATCCCCTTATATAAAGGGTATTCTTGTTTCAATGAAATCATACAGATTATTGCAATACACGCTGTTGCCTTTACTACCCACCATGCCCATGTCCTGAGCTTGCTCTAGGGGTAGTACCCCATACAGACATGTCTTCCATCACTATTCTTGTCCCAAATGAAGTTTAAATGATTTCTCACACCCTTATCTGACTTAACCTCAACATGACTTATGTCACTAAGTAACCAAAGAAATAGTTACAAAGGTTATTATTACCTTGGCAGATATTGAGCAATGGGAAGTATAAGAGTGTGTATCACAGAACAACAGTGAACAAGGAGAAGACAAGAATGTCATGGCCAATGTTCTTAGAGCCACCACCAGAGTTTGAGGTTGGACCAATTCCAAAGCTCATCAGTCAAGACAATCCAGCTAAGTACAAGACCAAGGATTATGTTTATTGCAAGCTCAACAAGCTTCCACAATAGATACATCATCCCAACTAATAAATAAATTACACATGTGTTACGTGTGTGTAGATCGCTTTACTTAAATGTGTAGTGTAATAATTAAAACCTGATCATATGATCGAGACGTATGTTTGAGTCGCTTTTGTCATTATTGTAGCTCGGTTTTCATATCTTTATGCATTGTTCTAAGAACTAAAGACACTTGTTCAACTTGCTCTTTGGTAGAGCAAGACGAAAGAAGAACTCTTGCGGTACCTCCATCAGGATAACATCCATCGCTGATCATTTCTTCAAAGATTTGTAAGCATCGCGTGTATTGTTTCTTCCTCGAATATGCTCCAAGACGAGAAGTCCATGTCACCACGTCCCTTTGTAAATTCTTAGCTGGCAACAGTCTGAAAATTTCTTCCATTTGTTCAAAATAGCCCGCTCGTCCATACATATTGATCAAGATGTTGTAAGTGCTGATATCGGGGGCATACGGCCTGTTTTCCATTACTGCTAAAACTTCTTCCATCTTTTTGAAATGACCCATTCGCCCGTAAACATTTAGCATTGTGTTGAGCACAAATGTATCTGGCTCAAGCCCTGACTTGTGCATTTTACTCAATATTTCTTCACATTTTGACACATTACCGGCCTTGGAGTAGGCTGATAGAAGGACCATGTGTGACTTCATAGTTGGTTCGATTCCTAGCCTCTTCATCTCCTCAAATACCAATCGAGCATCTAACACAATCGCCAGTAAGATTACATTACTTTGATAGCGTTCTAGAATGATCATCATAAACATAATGTTGGATGAGGCTCTATTGATTATCTTTTTTTTTCTTACCTTCATGAAGGCCGGATCTTCCATACGCATCAACCATAATGTTAAATGAGGCTCTATCTGGTTCACAACCCATATGCTGCATAAGCGAAAAGATTTCTGCAGCACCATAAGGGAAACCTGCCCGGCTGACGGAAAACAAAACATACTTGTTATGTCAATAAAGATAAAAAAATCCATTTATAAAAAAATAGAAAAAACAAGGTAGATATCACCTGTAGGCTTCCATGAGTGCGTTATAAGCATAAACATCGGGCTCAATCCCAGCTTCTTGTAGCTGTTCAAATATTTCCTCTGCTTTCTCACAGAGGCCTTCTCTAGCAAATGCGTTTATCAAAGCGGTGTAAGTACATATATTGGGTTCGCACTTTTGACTCTTCATTTCTTGGAACACCTTCAAAGCCATGTATGAACGGTTTGCCTGCAAAGTAAATCGTAACATCATTCAGTTTGAAATCTTTTCATCCAATACAAGTTAAAAAGTAAAAACTAAACATAGAATTCAAGGTTGAATTTATGTTAACTACAACTGTTATCCGTTATCACCTTTCCGTATAAGTTGATCAACATCGTATATGTATCAGCCGAGGGTTGGCAGCAGCTTCTCTTCATTCTTTGAAAGACCTCTATAGCTTTCTGTGTGTTTCTACCCTTCATTAACCCATCAATATAAGCATTATACACCACTGCACCTGTGCATATATGTAGATAACAAATCATGTCAAGAAACAAATAGTATCGTTTAGGCTTAAATGTGTCTTCTTTAATAAGTATCTTTCACACGTAAAGAAGTCAACTGTCAAAGTCAATGGTCGAAACGTACTTGGTGAAAGACCATATTTTTGCATTTCCACAAAGACAACTTCAGCTTTCTCTAGTAACCCACATGTACAATAGGCCCTCAGAAGAAGTGCATAAGTATCCTCAGTAGGAATGCACCGGGCTTCTACAAGGTTTAAATATGTAGATTCTGCCTTGTCTGCGCATGACTTGTGCCCAAAAGCATCAATAAGTAAATTGTAGCAGATGACATCAGGCTGGAAAGTGCTCCTGTACAATATCCATTCACACATCTGTAACGAGAGTCATTTCAATATTTGATCAAACGAAGATGATCGAGATTAAACTACATGAAAACTAAATATTAAATTTTTACCAATCGCCTAAATTGATGGCCTACTAGACGGGTCATATGTGTAGCATAAACCAGAAACCTTGGAGACAGCAAAGACAGATAGATACTTCTAAATTATATGGTATACATTCAGTGGGGGTTTAAGGCCCAAAAACGGGTCGGGTTGAAATGGGTCAAATACATATCAGTGTATCATTTTCCCCAACATAGCAAAACCATACATTATGCATTCTACCATAATATTTGCTACATAAACACAGACAAAATAACACGAAGCGAAGATAATGATTGTTACCAATATGATCGGATCCCATCTTTTGTTGAGACGAAGTTGAACAGCAACGCTGATTATGTCATCCCATGTAGTGTGAGTAGGAGGAAGACTGCTAAGAGCATCCCATACCCTGTTCAAATCCATCTCCTTTTTCATGAAGTTTAAAATCTGCTGAGCATCAGGACTCAGCACTGGAAATATCCCATCCACGAACCCGGACCCATATTTCCATCCCTGTCCCCTTAAAGAACCACCTATATAGAAATAACATAACACGCCTTAAATACAATATTAAGTAATAACATGAAGACGATACACAAATAATAATAGGCTTTGGATATTGCCTCCCCCCTGTTAGGATCGTAGAACACACACGCACACGAACAGAAGTATTTACGTGGTTCGGTCTAAACTGACCTACGTCCACGGGGGCAACTGGGGTATTCTTATTATTGAGTGATTGAAATATTACAAGTACAAGAGAGTATTTATAGGCCTAAATTAGGGTTAAAACCCTATGCTAATCTTGGTCAACAAGTTAATCATACTGGGCTTCAAACGACTGGGCCTATAAGTGGGCTGAAGGCAACATCTCCAACAATCTCCCACTTGGTGTCTTCGGACCACGAACTGCACCATCTCTTCTGTACTTCTGTAGATAAGATCTCCCCTTGATCTTCAATGCACCTCCAGTTACCCCGATCTCCTCAACATTATTCCTGGAGACCAGCTGAAGCTCCACACAGCTTCAGCTTATCCAACGTCACACATTTAGTGAACATGTCTGCTGGATTCTTAGCACCTGAGATATTCTTCAAGTTGATTGTGCCATCAGCAACCAATCCTCTCACAAAGTGATACCTTATCCCGATGTGCTTCGTCTTCTTGTGATACACAGGATTCTTAGCAAGTTTTACTGCACTTTCATTATCACAGTGCAACAAGTGGTCAGTCTGCTTCTTCCCTAACTCTTCCAGAAAAGCTTTCAACCATACTAGCTCCTTACTGGCTTCAGCATAGCCATGTATGTAGCCTCTGTTGTGGACAAAGCCACGCTTTTCTGAAGTCTGGACATCCAACTGACTGCAGTTCCTCCCACTGTGAAAACGAAACCTGTGGTGCTTTTAAATGTATCTTTGCAGCCACCCAGGTCAGCATCTGTATAACCTCTGAGAACTGAATCCTTCCCTTTGAAACATAACCCCATCTTTGACGATCCCTTCAAATAACGAAGCACCCATTTAACTGCTTCCCAATGTTCTCTTCCCGGATTTGACATAAACCGACTGACAACTCCTACTGCGTGTGCTATGTCAGGTCTTGTACACACCATAGCGTACATTAGACTACCTACTGCAGATGCATACGGAACTCTAGCCATATCAGCTTTTTCTTCTTCAGTTCTGGGACACTGATCTTTGGTAAGCTTGAGGTGACTCCCCAAGGGCGTGTTTCTAGGCTTGGTCTTCTCACTGTTAATATTGAATTTCTCTAACACTTTCCCGATGTACTTCTCCTGGGATAGTGTCAAAGATTCATCTTTCTTGCTCCTGGTGATACTCATCCCGAGTATCTGTTTGGCTGCACCCAAATCCTTCATCTCGAATTCTTTAGACATTTGTTTCTTCAACTTGCTGATCTCATTCATATCTGATCCTGCAATCAACATATCATCTACATACAGAAGTAGAATGATATACGAACTCTTGAACTTCTTTAGATAACAACAATGATCGGCTTCACATCTCTTGTAACCGGTCTTCACCATGAAATTATCAAACTTCAAGTACCACTGCCTTGGCGCTTGTTTCAGACCATACAAACTCTTCTTCAACTTGCACACCCAATTCTCTTTTCCAATAACCTGGAATCCCTCGGGCTGTGCCATGTAAATGTCTTCATCAAGGTCACCATGTAGAAATGCTGTTTTCACATCTAGCTGCTCTAGATGCAAATTCTCTGCTGCTACAATACTTAGAACTAACCTGATGGTGGTCATCTTCACCACTGGAGAGAAGATCTCATCATAATCAACTCCCTTCTTCTGCTGAAATCCCTTGACCACTAAACGGGCTTTATACCGTTTAGACCCATCATGTTCATCTTTGACCCTGAAAACCCATTTATTCTGAAGAGCTTTCTTGTCTCGCGGAAGCTTTACAAGAACCCAAGTCTTGTTCTTGTCTAGTGAACTCATTTCTTCTTTCATTGCTCGCTCCCACTGGAACGAGTCCTTCATCTTGACTGCTTCAGAGTAGCTCTCTAGTTCACCATTTTCTATCAAGAGAATATAATTAACTGAGGGGCCGGTACGACTGGGACTGTACCTGTCCGGCGCTTTAGAAACTCTGGTGGATCTCCTGACCGAAGTATCAGACTGGTCAGGTTGCTGTGGAAACTGTTCATCTTCAGACTCTGAACTCCCACTGTCAGAAATTCCCACTGACTCCTCATTCTCACCATCTTCAGTCTCAGGTTCTGTGTCATCTTCAGATTCTGTTACGGGCCCTGTGACAGATTCTTTCTTCTGAATCTTGACACTAAACTCAACTGTTTCTTTCCGAACCTTTGACTTATCCAAGTTTCTGTCCTTGTACAATTCTTCTTCATTGAACTCAGCATGCTTGCTTCTGACTACCTTTCTGCTTTCAAAATCCCAAAGCCTGTAGCCCAATTGATCACCCCCATATCCAATGAAGATATACTTCTTTGCTTTTGCATCTAACTTGTCACCTTCAGGGTTGATATCATAAGCACTGCACCCGAAGATTCTCAGGTGATCATACTCAACTGCTTTACCCTTCCATTCTTCTTGAGGAAGCTTGAATCTCAACGGTACAGAGGGTCCACGGTTGATAAGATGCGCTGCTGTGTTAACTGCATCAGCCCAGAACATCTTTGGGAGCCCTGCATTCAATCTCATGCTCCTGGCTCTTTCACATAATGTTCTGTTCATCCTCTCTGCAACTCCATTCTGTTGCGGAGTTCCTGGAACTGTATTTATCATCTTGATCCCTCTATCAGCACAATAATCTGTAAACTCCTTGCTGATATATTCACCACTGTTATCCGACTTCAAGCATTTCACCTTTAAATCAGTTTCAAGTTCAACAGCAGATTTCCATTTCTTAAAAGTATCGAAAACTTCAGATTTATGTTTAAGAAAGTAAACCCATACCTTGCGTGTTGAATCATCTATGAAGGTCACAAAGTAGCGAGAACCCCCAAGTGAAGCTACTGATGTCGGTCCGTATACATCTGAGTGAATAAGCTCCAATTTCTGAGCTTTCGGTGCTCTCCCAGTCTTCACAAAAGTCACCTTCTTTTTCTTGCCTAGGATGCACGGTTCACAAAATTCTGACTCGACCTTCTTCAACTCTGGAAGTTTTCCCCTAGCAACAAGCATCTTCATCCCCTTTTCACTCATGTGCCCAAGTCTTTGATGCCATAACTTTGTCTGACTCTGGTCACTCGATACTGCGTTCACTGCATCAGCTGATGCTTCAACCATGTACAAACTACCTCTCTTCTTGCCTCTAGCAACTACCATGCTGCCCTTAACAACTCTCCATTGTCCACTACCAAAGTGAACATCATATCCCTGATCATCAAGCTGACCGATGGATATAAGCATCCTCTTCAAACCAGGAATGACCCAAACATTCTTCAAGGTCCAAATGGTTCCCAATGGAGTTTTAAGGTCTATGTCGCCAATTCCTGTAATATCAAGACTCTGATTATTAGCCAAACGAACTTTACCAAAGTTACCTGTTCGCAGATTCTTCATCTTCTTCGTGCTAAAAGTAGCATGGAAAGACGCTCCTGAATCCATAATCCAGTCTTCAACAGAACTCTCAATACAACAAATAAGAGCATCCTCTGAGTCTGAGGATGTAGTAGCATTCACCTCCTTTTTCTCTCTCGCAGGTTCAGAACACTGACTTCTGAAATGCCCAAACTCCTTACAGTTCCAACACTGTACGTCTTTCCTTGGCTTTCCAGGTCTTGACTTGCTCCTGCGTTTTGACTTTGACCTACCCTTATTTCCTCCTCTGTTACTACTTCTCCCTCTTCCTTCAGTACTGAGCAACGAGCTTGATTCTCCATTGTTCCTTCTTCTGGAATCCTCATTCAGTAACAAATCACGAACTCTTCCAAAACTCAGAGTCTCAACTGACCCTGTGACTGCTGTGATTGTGCCTGACCAACTGTCAGGTAATGAGGATAACAATAGACAAGCCTGCAATTCATCATCTATCTTAAAATTCACAGAAGACAAACGTGTCAAATGTGATTTAAATAAATTAATATGCTCAGTAACAGAACTTCCCTCTTTCATACGAATATTGACTAACTCCCGAATCAGAAACACTTTGTTAGCAGGAGATGGCTTCTCGTACATGTCTGACAAAGCTTCCATAATCCCACGCGCTGTGGTTTGTTCCAGAATGTTGTAAGCTACATTCATGGAGAGAGCAAGCCTAATCGTTGACTGTGCTTTCTTGTCAAGATTCGTCCATTCTTTCGTTATGGTTGCAGGGGGAGGGTCTAGTGCTGCATCTAACTCCTTTTGTATAAGCAAATCCTTGATTTGTATCTTCCACCAACCAAAATTCTTCCCATCAAACTTTTCAACCTTGACTTTTCCTTCTTCAGACATTATCTCTTCTGAATCTTAGGATAACTAGCCAAATAATAAAATACCACCAAAACACAAACTCCCACAAAAAATCAACAAAAGTCTAAATCTGACCAACCTTTTTAAAAAAATGACCTTTTCTTTTAGACTTTATCAATCCTTTTAATAATTCTAGAATACAAACTTTTCTTCCTTGAAAGTCCACGCATGAAATACCAAGGACAAAAACTTATGTCCTTTTTTCAACACCTACTTCAAAATAACCAAACACTCAAATCCTGACCTTAAACGTGCGCACGCAGATCAGAGCCAGCAGCAAAATCGGAACAATCTTCTTGCTCACACTGATTGCAACTGAAAAAGAACCCTAATCTGGGTAGGACAGATCTGTCGCCGTGGTTCCTGGTCGATTTGGCTATGGGTTGGTTTGCAGAAAACCCTATCGGATCTGGGTTAGCGGCTGGTCGGGTAGGTTCGTGGCTTCAGCTGAAAGTATTCACGGTGGGAGGAGGGTGGTCACGGTGGGAGGAAGGTGGTCACGGTGGGAGGAGGGTGGCGCAAGGGAGGAGGGTGGCGGCTGTGGTGCAGGTATGCGTTCCTCTCTGATCTAGAGCCTGAGCTCTGATACCAGTTGTTAGGATCGTAGAACACACACGCACACGAACACAAGTATTTACGTGGTTCGGTCTAAACTGACCTACGTCCACGGGGGCAACTGGGGTATTCTTATTATTGAGTGATTGAAATATTAAAAGTACAAGAGAGTATTTATAGGCCTAAATTAGGGTTAAAACCCTATGCTAATCTTGGTCAACAAGTTAATCATACTGGGCTTCAAACGACTGGGCCTATAAGTGGGCTGAAGGCAACATCTCCAACACCCCCCCCCCCTCCCAAATATAATTGTACACCCCTGCCCCTATACGAAGCGTATAGAGCTATATGCGCCATATAGTGTTTGCACAAACTTTCACGCGGCCCCCTATCCGCCGCGTATAGACCTATACGTGGCGTATGGGGGTGTGCAAATAATTTGGAGGGTGTGTAGATACCATCACCCTGATAATATAATGAAAGAAATTAACACTCATGGCTCTTGTTCCAAACTAAGAATCTACAGGGTCTTTTCTACATGCGGAACTTGTAGAAAGTACCCTCTGGGCCCGCACCAAAGGGCCTAGACCATCTATAGGTCTGGGCCCACCTTACAACGATCCATACCCCACTATAAATTGTTGAGCTAAACTTAGAACAATTGGTACATACCTCTTTTCCTTGAAACTTTTTTATGATTAAAGTGTCTTAATTTCCCTTGCTCGTTTATATAAAGACTATCGCGCTTAAATTTCTCTTTCGGCTGCGCATCAGAGCTTCGGTCTGCCCCTTCATACTTGCACTTGCAGCTTCTTGGGTAGATTAAAAAGCAATTTGCTCCAAATTTAAATGTCAACCTACAAACAACTTTATTCCACATATTAACAATAGTAAGAAAAAACAAATAAGCAGCCTATTGAAAACAATCCCTTAATGCAAAAAAAAAAAAAAAAAAATTGTTATTCTAGAAACAGCAGATTAGAGAAGTCATAAAATACAGTAGTAGAAAAATGCAGATAACTTAAAGATGAAACAGAAGACTTACATATGAAAATATGGATTGAATAGAGGAAGGAGTGATGGGGAAAGAGTGAGTGATTGCGAGAAAAATATCTGAAGAGAAGAAAACAAATTCATATCTGGTCATTGTGTAAACGGTTACTTACTGGTTTTTTGTTGAACCACTCAAATTTTGTTTTAGATAGAACCGGATATATAACGTTCATTTACTAGTATTTTGCCCGCCGCGCGTTGCGGTGGCGCGCGACGGGTCGAACTGTGCAGTAACATAGGACGTGTAAAACACATTACTTGCGGGTAATGTGTTGCGAGCCTGTTGTAAGCATCTAATAGATTAGTCAAAGCGTTGTATCATCCGAGATACTTAGCTAAACTAAATGTAATCTGTATAAGCATTGCGGTTGAAACAAAACGGGAAGTAAATCGAATTTATACCGTATAGTTATAGTGTAATGTTAAAAAAATCAAGAAGTGTGTAGAAAGAAATAACTGACACGTGTAATCAAAAGAAGGAAACCACACAATGCAATGTAAATTTATACCATGGAATTAAAATGTAACACATTTGCACAAAACGCTTTGTAAATAATTGATGCCTATAAAAGAAAGTTGAGAATACGTCAACAAAACTTCTCCACTTTGCCATTGTTGTTAAAAAGATTGGGCAAAAGGTCTAATTTATACAAATGAATGGACCCTATATGTATACATAAAAAATGCGAACCATATGAACTTACAAATTCACTGGTTCATACGCAAGCAATCGCAATTGCAGTGTTGCTGTCCAGTGACACGACTCTAATCTGCAAAAATTATTTTTATTTTTACATATTAAATCTTTAAAACATAAGTTCAGATTGGATTAACTATCTAAACACCTCATTTCTTAAGCTCATGGGTTTCACTTCTTTTTTTAAAATATTAAAGCCAGAAAAGTAGCTGCTAGCTTCATATCAACATTTATAATCTATGAATAAGATGGGGCAGAAATGTAAGCAACATGTATAATTTGAACAAAAAGTGTACACTACCATACACACTTTAAGATGATAGAGATCACTGTTGGTTTATCTGGCAGTGTGAGTCGGCATTTTAGATCTAGGTTTAGTATGTACACCTGCATTTAGGAAAACCAACATTTCCTATAAGTTTTTTTTTAACAAAAGAATAAATAAAGTCCAAATCATCATAAACATTTCATTTCTTGTTTTCTATACAATAAACAATAGTCTATCTTAGTAATACCCACATAAAAAACCGAAAATTGAATCACCCGATTGAGTTTAACCTTTATGCAATACTTTGGAAAACATCAAATCAGCAGAGGTAATCATTGGTGAAGCTAAACCCAACCATATTCAAACAATCTTGTATGCCTACAGTCCTACGTTACCATCTTCACAACTGTAAACTTGGCTACCTTTATATGGAAGTACGGTGAAGGCGACAAAAAGGTAATACAACATTGATGTTTAAAATTTGTTATTGACTTATCACATATACATATATGAGTAAAGTTGCAATTCTGTAGTGCTTAAAGTTGTAGCCCCAAAATGTTGATGATATTGGACGTTAATGTTATATAAGCTAGATATATAAACCGGTTCATAACATCCACGACGGTTCACAAACAAAACAAGACGTGACGGTTCAAACCAAAAGACGCCATGCTTCGAAATCATAGTCACGTCGATTAGATTAGTTTCTTTATGTATATATAGTTTCCATTTGTTTCATTTGACAGTTATCAAGTTTCATTATCAAAAACCAAAGATACAAAACACATATTGTAATCTTACGATCAATTCAATAATATTATCATCGTTTATTATCAGTTATTGTTATTGATTTGCGTATACTTTTGTAAATCTTCCAACAAAACTGGTATCAGAGCCAAGTAAAACAAAGAATCATTCAGAAATAATTATCAAATCCAGTTATCATCTTCAAACGAAAAACAGAGGAACAATCTAATCATCCAGAAGGGTATAAAGATTCGATAAAACTGCAAAAGGATTTACACGGATCATTTCAACAAGGATCTCTCATCAAATCACAAAGAAAACAGACTGTAAATCCCTTGATCCCCCTATTTAATTCTCGTTTTTTGTTCCCACGCGGAACAGAGTATCTTACATTTTGGTTATTATTTGGTATCGAATATTCAACGGTTATCAAATATACAAAAATTACATACGGATAATTCTATAGAAATTAAGTTATAAATCAGAAAAAACCATTCAGGGATCACCCTGTTTAATAAATTCTTGATTCTGATTCTTCGTTTTTACGCGGGAAGAGTATCAAAGAAAGAAAAAAAATATTATTATTATTCAACAGTTTGACCACACAAAAGTCAAACAAATAAATTTGTTAGTCAGAAGTTCGAATCTATTAAAAGGCTTATATTCATCCGAATCGTTTTTTTTTTCTTTCTCTCGATAAATAAAAACAATTTTTTCGAGAAAAAGAGATCATGGCAACACAAGGAGGCGTACAAACCCAAATTCCCAAATTACTTGGACAAAATTACTATCATTGGCACATTCAAATGAAAGTGCTCCTAGAGTCCCAAGATTTGTGGAGTGTGGTAGAGGATGGTGTTAGGGAATTACCAAATGATGCAAGTGATGCCTTATGAAAAGAACACAAAGAGCAAAATAAGAAGGATAAGAAGGCACTTCACTTTTTATTTCAAGCATCAACTGAAACAATATTTGAAAGAATTGCTAATGCAAAATCATCTAAGGAAGCATGGGAGATATTATACAAATCATATCATGGAGAGCGTCGTGTAAAGACAGTAAAATTACAAACCCTTAGATGCGAATTTGATATCCTAAGAATGTCAGAAACATAAACAATAGAAGGATATTTTGATAGGGTTACCACAATAGTTAACCAGTTAAGAATGAATGAAGAAGAGTTAAGTGATAAGCGAGTAGTTGAGAAAATATTGCGTAGTATGACCAGAAAATACGAGTCTGTAGTAGTAGCTGTAGAAGAGTCCAAAGACTTAGAAGAATTATCAATTGAAGAACTCATGGGAATACTACAATCCCATGAATTAAGACTTAAGCAATATGACACACATGTCATTGATCAAGCATTTCAAGTACAAAGCGGGACTCAAGTAAGAAATAGAGGAGGGAATAGATATAATAACAGCTACAGAGGAAGAGGAAGAGGAGGTAGATCAGGGCGATACGGACCCATTGTATGTTATAATTGTCAAGGATTAGGTCATATAGCTAGAAACTGTCCAAATAAGGAAGAAAATGAAAAAGATGAATCCGCAATGGTGTGTAAAGGAGAAAGTAAATCAGAACAAGATAGCATGTTCATGATATTTAACATGGAAGAAAATAAAGATGCAAATTGTTGGTACTTAGACAGCGGATGTAGTAATCATATGACAGGAAATAGGAGTATATTCATCACATTTAATGATCAAGATAGACGAGAAGTTAGAACAGGTGATGATAAGAGACTACAAGTATTAGGAAGTGGGGAGGTATGCATAAGAGTAAACGATAAGGTAAACAAGATACCAAATGTATTTTATGTGGAAGGACTAAGGCATAATCTTCTTAGTGTGGGACAATTACTGCAAAAAGGATATAATGTATTTTTTGGAAAAGGAATGTGCACCATAAAAAATTATGAAGGAAAGACAATCACTGAAACACCTATGACTCAAAACAAGATGTTTCCTCTGCACCCAAATCAAGACTTGCCAAAAGTACTATACACATCCATAAAAACCGACTCTGATTTATGGCATCAAAGATATGGTCACATCAACTATGAAACATTAATTGAAATGGAACACAAACATGCAGTGAAAGGCTTACCTAAGATATATAAGACAGAATACGTATGTGAAGGTTGTGCTTTAGGAAAACATGCAAGAAAACCATTTAGTAAACAAGCAAAATGGAGAGCAGAAAGCCCTTTGCAACTTGTTCACTCAGATATATGTGGACCAATGAGAACAAAGACAATAGGAGGATGCAGATACTTCATTACTTTCATAGATGATTTTACAAGGAAAACCTGGATATATTTCCTCAAAGAAAAATCACAAGCACTACACTTCTTCAAAATATTTAAAGCTTTAGCAGAAAATCAATCAGACAAAAGAATCAAGCCTCTTAGGACTGACAGAGGTGAAGAATATTGTGGAAATGCCTTCCAAGAATACCTACAAGATCATGGAATTCATCATCAGCTGACCACAAGTTATACACCACAACAAAATGGAGTTGCAGAACGTAAAAATAGAACCTTAATGGAACTAAGTAGAAGCTTGTTGAAAACAAAGAAACTCCCGAATGAATATTGGGGAGAAGCTGTAAGTTGCACAACGTACCTCTTAAATCGAACAACTTCTAAGAGTATTAGTGATAAAACTCCTGAAGAAGCCTGGACTGGAATCAAACCTGATGTATCAAATTTACGAATATTTGGCTGTCTTGCCTATGCACACGTTCCAGAACAAAAACGGGGTAAACTTGATGATAAAACAGAAAGGGCAAACTTTGTTGGATACAGTGAGAATAGCAAAGCTTATAAGTTATACAATCCAGTTACAAGAAAGACTATAGTCAGCCGAGATGTCATATTTGATGAGAATAAAACTTGGGAAGAAAATGAGGATGAAGATGTCATAACATTAGATGACAATGAAAACACCAAAAGCAGTGAGAACAATACACGTGATCAGACATCAAGGAATGAAGAATACTCACCCATACACAATGCATCTG
Organism: Ambrosia trifida; assembly: GCA_028751855.1. Lineage (NCBI taxonomy): Eukaryota > Viridiplantae > Streptophyta > Magnoliopsida > Asterales > Asteraceae > Ambrosia > Ambrosia trifida. The sequence continues at coordinate 34,912,666 of CM054126.1, forward strand.
AAAATGAGAGGCAGGAAGAGCAAGGGATTCAAATTGAGGATGAAAATCTAGATGCCACAACATCTAGTCAAAGTCCACCTTTAAAAATACGTACACTAGCAGATATTCATAGTAGAACCCAACCATTGAGCAGTCCAGAAGTACGAGATTTATATCAAAGTAATCAAGAAGCTGCAAACTTTGCATTTTACACTGACTCGGATCCAATTGATTATGATGAAGCAAGTAAGAATGAAAAATGGAAGGAAGCAATGAAGAGGGAAATAGAATCTATACAAAAGAATGAAACCTGAGAGTTGGTTGATTTACCAAAAGATCAAAAACCCATAGGAGTAAAATAAATATACAAAACCAAATATGACGAACATGGAAATATAGATAAACATAAAGCTCGTCTAGTAGTAAAGGGTTATAAACAAAAATATGGGATAGATTATCAGGAAGTATTTGCACCAGTAATTCGTTTTGAGACTGTAAGATTAGTACTTGCTCTAGCAGCACAACATAAATGGTATCTACATCAAATGGATGTGAAAACTGCATTCCTGAATGGAGAATTAAAGGAAAAGGTGTTTATAGAACAACCTCTGGGATTTATAGAAAAGGGAAATGAAAATAAGGTATGTCTTCTTAAGAAAGCACTATATGGTTTGAAGCAAGCTCCACGAGCATGGTATAGTCGGATCAGTCAATATTTTGAACAACATAACTTCAAAAGATGCACATTTGAACATACCTTATTTTTAAAGAAGACAAAGACCTCCAAACTAGTAGTGTGTCTATACGTAGATGATTTAATCATAGCCAGTGACCGCATGGAGGAAATTATCTCATTTAAGGAATCCATGAAAAGGGAGTTTGAGATGACAGACATGGGAAAATTACATTATTTCTTAGGGATGGAAGTTACCTATGATCAAGAAGCAATAAAGATTTCTCAAACCAAATATGCTAAAGATATACTTGAAAGATTTAGAATGGCAGATAGCATTAAAACCTCAACTCCAATGGAATATGGACTAAAGTTGATCAAGAACAGCAACGAAGAGAACGTTGACCCAAGTCTATATCGAAGTTTAGTTGGAAGCCTCATGTATTTAACAAATACAAGACCCGACATAATGTTTGCAGTCAGCAAAATCAGCAGATTCATGGATCAACCAAAGAAGTCACATTGGGAAGCAGGAAAACATATATTGAGATATATAAAAGGCACTTCAGAATATGGAATAGTATACAACAAAAACTCATTTGAATTGAAGGGCTTTAGTGATAGTGACTATGCAGGAAATATAGATGATAGCAAAAGCACATCAGGATATATATTCAATATAGGATCTGGAGCAATTTCATGGCAATCAAAGAAACAAAAGGTGGTAGCATTATCATCAACAGAAGCAGAATATATTGCTCTATCACTTACTGGATGTCAAGCTCTATGGCTCAAAGGAATTCTAAAAGAATTAGAGTTTGACACAAATAAAGCAATCACCTTATACTGTGACAACAAATCTACCATCAATCTCACAAAAGATCCAGTCTATCATGGGAAAAGCAAACATATCAGAATCAAATATCACTTCATAAGAGATATAATTAAGACTGAAGACGTGGAGATAAAGTATTGCAATACTAAAGATCAAGTAGCGGATATCTTCACCAAAGCATTACAACCAAAGGACTTCACAAGACTACGCACTATGTTAAATGTACTACCAATCTAGCTTAAGGGATGGTATTGGACGTTAATGTTATATAAGCTAGATATATAAACCGGTTCATAACATCCACGACGGTTCACAAACAAAACAAGACGCGACGGTTCAAACCAAAAGACGCCATGCTTCGAAATCATAGTCACGTCGATTAGATTAGTTTCTTTATGTATATATAGTTTCCATTTGTTTCATTTGACAGTTATCAAGTTTCATTATCAAAAACCAAAGATACAAAACACATATTGTAATCTTACGATCAATTCGGTCAATTCAATAATATTATCATCGTTTATTATCAGTTATTGTTATTGATTTGCGTATACTTTTGTAAATCTTCCAACAGATGAGCGATGCCTCTTACCTAAATACTATGCCTCAAGTGAAGTCTAAAAGAATGTGCAAGTTTGACCCATTTTGTCAACAGCTCGAACGTATTTAAACTACTTTCTTCATCTCATTAAGAATCTAATAAATTGTTTAAGGGCTGCAAGTTTAAGAATAGTAAATCGTAGTCCATTTTGTCAACACCCCAGCATATTTAAGTTGTTTTGTTAATCTAATTAGGTTTCTATCCTGTCGTGTTTAGAGGCTATTAAACTTTGTACCAAAACAAAGAAGTCTAAAATGCAATTTGTAAGACACAATATGCTACACACAATTCGTAAAACACAATGAGTAAAAGAAAGTTACTAAAAAGTGTAAAACACCATGCTTTTAGTTATGAAAAAAATAGCGCACCACAAATATGCGGCATTATGTGAAAGCTAAGGGGTTAGACTTTGGAGGTGGCCAAAGAGCATTGTGCAAGAAAAAAAAAACAATGTTTTTAAGTAAAAGAAAAAAACGATATTTTGGAAACTTATAACAGGATAGAGATAATATTGTTCATCACCGATACATAAGAATATAGAGATTGAAACATAGATACAGAGTACATACCTTTGATTGAAACCCTCCCTAGCAAATGTATGGAGCAAAAAAGGATGGCTGTGAATGGAGCAGATAAGAATGATGTGAATGGAGCAGGAGGAGATAATGAAGATGTAGAAAAGTACAAAAAAAGATGCACAAAGGCCTTGTAAATTGTATATATATAAATATAATATCACTAAAACAAAAGGTGCACGTGAAGAGGAAGTAATTGAAGACTAAAGTTTCATTTGAAAGTGTATTATCTGCAGGGCCGTCTCCGAAAACGTCAAAAAAAATTTGGGCCTCGGGCGGAAAAAAATTTGGGCCCAAAATTTTGTAAAGAGGAATGAATTATAAAAAAAATTAATATGGTGCTAGAGCTAAGGATTGAACTTGAAACCTCTACATTAAATTAACATGGTTTTTCCAACTCCACTAACAAGACTTTAATCTATAAAACACAAATATATATCCTAAATATAGATTTTAATATATATATGCGCATATTTTTAAAAAACGTTCGGGCCCATTTAAAGGTCGGGCCCTGAGCCGGTGACCACCCGGCTCACCCTCACAACCGGCCCTGATTATCTGCGACTAGGAAGCTTTTTTTAAACTCTTGCACGACACATGCAAAGATTCACCTTAAAAGAATCTTTAGCAGCAAATATCACCAAACTGTATCCCTGGTTGAATAAATTAAACAAAAATCATGAAAACGAAAACGTTGGTTTCACTAATTAAATCACTATTTATATAATTATAAACTATGACACGTGACATATTTTAGGTGGATAACAACTTTGTGAGGTGGACGTATCCACAAGCAAGGCTTTTAGAGGCCCTGTATATACGACAGTGGAAAATGGCCCCTAAAAATAGAATTTGGAGGTCTAGGCATGGGCTCACTTTGATTAGAACCCTCTAAAACATGAAATTAGTACTAACTTTATAATTTTTTTTAAATTTGCTAATCAACCTAAGTTCAAGATATCTAAATAATTTTGAAAAAAAAAAACTTGGGCACCATTTAGAAGATGGCCTATGCGGTCACCCACCCTACACACCCTCAAAGGAGAAAGGCACCCCTGTGAACAGTAATGTGTGTCCACTTTGGGAGAATTTACGATGACCATGTGTAGTGGTTCAAGTCTCTTATGAGTGTTTTCTGTTATGTGGATGCCATGTCGGCAAGGAATTTTTTAGCCAAAAAAGGGTGCATTGGTTCAAGACCCTTTCTTGCCTCTTCAATCATTACCAAATAATTAAGTACTTTTATAATCTTTTTATCAATTATTTTCTAAATAAAAATGAAACAAAATAAAAAAACATAAAATATTTCATTAAAAGTTGAAAAAAGTACAAACTTAATAAAACATAAAACATTTCATCAAAATTTAAAAAAAAGTACATAACCAAAAAAAAACATTTCATTCGTCACCATTGAGACCATATTTGTTTTGATTCGTTCTTGTAATTTCAAGGCGAGCTCACGTTTCAATCCTAGAATTTCAGCCATTTGTCGATCTTTTTTTTTAGTTCAAAACGTTCTTTCTTTTCCGCTTCTTGTTTTTGCTTTAGCTCTAAACGTCTTTGTCCAATTTCGGTTATTGTTTCTAGTCTTTTATTCATTTCAAGAAACCTTTCATTGTCATCGACACCGGACGATGACAACCCCGTTCCCTTTTTGTTGTCCCCCTTCCCCCCAATCCTCTTACCGGGCGATCGTGTCAAATCTTGAAATCCATGTGCTTCTTCTTCCTCATACTCATCATCGGTCTTGTTCAAGTCAATATTAATTCGAGAGTCGAAAGATTGACCCGTGTGTTCAACGGACGATGATGTTTTTGACCTCTTGGATGCCCGTTTAGGCTTTGGTATCACTATCGGGACAAGATGCCACTTCAAGCTATTTCTTAGAAAATCCCAAATGTTGATGTATGTGAATGGGCGTTTGTTGTTTTGAAATTCAACTAAAGCATTTTGTTGGATTTGAGTGTCATCTTGCCCGCTTTTCCAATTGTTCTTCATGCGTTGGTAAATGCTATTGTATTCCCCACACTTCACGCGTATATCCCTCCACTTAGCAGAAATCATAGCTGGTGTATGATAGCCTTCCGGTTTACCTCGTCTGATGAAGTACTATCCTCACTAGTTGATGATGATGAATAGTATTCCATTTTTTTTAAACTTTGAAAGAAACTTTTAGAATGAATTGTTGTAAGTTTCAGAAGTGTAGATTGAATTTGGGGTGTAATATATAAGAATTAACTAAAAAAATATATGTATATATTGGATATCTTTTATTACATAAATTAATCAATGTCTAACGTTCATATACAACGGTTGCTTTTTTGCATTAATTAGAGAAGCATTTAATGAAGAATTGCAATACACCGGCGTTATTTGAAACACGCCACTCAAAAAAAATTCATTTAACGCTCATGTGTATTGGTTTTGTGACGTTATTAAGCGTGGTTCAAGGCAAATAAAGCTTCATTAGAGGAGGTCTAAGAGGAAATATCACAGGCTCCACCTATAGACCAACCAATGGTGACACTTGGCATGTGGGCTAAAACTACACCTAGTGAATGAGAGAGCGTGAAAATTAATATTGGAATTTGTTTGTGAAATTGCTAACAAAGTCAAAATTTAGTCAATGAAAGTCAATGTAGTCGTTCTAATGAAAATAAAGAAGTAAGAAGGCAGGAACAAGTGGAAAATAAAGTTTCATGAATGCATAAACGATGCATAAAAGAAAGTTCCATGAATGAAACCTAGTTCAAGCCTCAAGGTCCCTACGAAACCTATAAGGAATCTTAAATCAAACTTCATTCCAAACATAAATTCCCATTTCTTTCCTTTCACTATCTCATGATTTAAGATTACAAAAAGCCCAAAAAACCGCAGGTTTAACAATCTTTCTATAAGTTAATTTACAACTAATGTATATATTAATAATTCATTAATTCTATATATTATAACAAGTAATAAAATACCGTCCTCTTTAATATCCATAGGTGTTTTAGCGCCCCTTTAAAAGAAAATCTATTGGGAAGGTGGTGTCCACACTCTCCCACACATTCAAACATTTAGCGCCTGTTAAGGGCTTGCCGCCGCCATCAATAACGCATTATCGCCCATTGTTAGCGAGTGCGCTCACCCTTATTTTGTTGGGGGTGCTACCCAGCTAGGTTGGCTCGGGACGTTATTCCTCACCTCATCCTGATTTGTAAACTAAGATTACCCACAAAGATATTTGTGTCCCTCATTGTGGTCGCACTTACTCAGTTTTCTAACACTTAAAATAATCCAAACCATAAAAAAAGAAAAAAGGACAACATATAATTATATTTATAGCGTAAAGATCAAATACAAAAGCTTAAAACAAATTATCTAACACGCTTCTTGATAACTCATGTTTTGGTAGAATAATATTTGAATTATCCATCATATTCATAAACCATAAAACGACATGAAACAAGAAGTAAAATGAAAAAGCACATCTACCATAAGAACTCGTTCACAAAACAAAATTTCGTAGAAGTGAAGAATATTAAGAGTAAAAACCCTAAAAACGTCATAAACAACTTTGATTAATTCCATTCCAAACGCCCAAACCGAATTATATAAACCAATTTAATAACAACTTTAAAATTGTAAAAGTTAGAACGAACCTTGATCAAGCTTCACTTCAAACAAAATGCTGAAAAGACAGTTGTCAAGAATGAAGCCTGGTCCGAGATTCCTACGAAACTAAAAAGGAATCTTGGATCAACCTTCATTCCTAACAACCCCATTTCTTTCTTTTCTGTATCTCATTATTCAAGAATCAAGAAAGCCAACAAAGCTGCAAGCTTGTCAATCTTTGATGTTATGAATATCAATATACATATCATGGTGTCATGATACACATCTATATATAAAGTTTAGAGATTTATTAAAGATTTAAACTTTAAAGTCATACATACACAAGCACATGAATTGACAGGTCACTTTTCCACATGAAAAATAGAAAGCTGATAGATTTTGGAAGTGAGGGGCTTGTCTTGTTCCACTTTATTCAAGTACAGGATAGACAATGGTGAGTGGTTAGGCTGTAGGGCGTGGAGACGGGGCACCAGCCCCGTTCTCTAAGGGTGCGTTTGGTTCGTATGAATTGAATGGAATTCAATGTAATTTGAATTTGAATTCCAACTACAAGTGATACGTAGGTAAACGGGCCACAAGTTGCGCCGCTACCCCTTTTTGTATTGCAAAACCTACTCTATTGAAAATAAAACATTGGCCCTTAGCAGCTGGGGAATTACTTTGCATAACTTTCTTCACGCGATCGAGGAGCTTGATTGCTTGCGGGGCCAGCGCTCCAAAAGTATCAAAAGCGAAGGGCACAAACACATGCTGGTTCTCTAGACAAGCCGCTTCATGTTTATCCACTTTTTTTTCCTCAGCTTTCAAAACTGCCTGCCCAGCCACAAAACCCGAATCCCGAAGTCCCACCAATGGGGATACCCCAGTCAGGTCAACACACGCATGCTTGCCTTGCGCCCATCCGAACACAAGAACATCCGCTGGCCTCAATGTGGACCGCCCGTCACGTGGGTCCGTCAAGAAATTCACGGGGGCCTCTTTTTTGGCTGAAATCCCTGCCCTTCGTAAAACATCCCATAGAACGTCTCTAACCAGGTCATGTCTGTATTTAAAGCCTGGCAGCTCCTTACAATGTAGGGCGTGTTCTCCAAACTTGTCCAAGCGTGTTTTTTTACAGATCGGACACGGTTCGTCGACGGGAAACATGGGAATCATCAGTCGGTATTTGAGAACCGCCCGATATTCGATAGCCGACATATGTTGCCCTAGTCCGTCAATTGGGAGCGTAGTGAGGAAATCTTGAGCATGGGCCTCTTTAAGACATTCAAACACCGCTTTCTGGCGCGAAGACATGTTAAACTCCTCCTCCATAGACTGCATGGCTTTACAGTTAAACGCACTCGCCAAGATTTTCTGAGGCTTTTTTGGGGCGGTGTCTTTATCTGTAAAGCCGCCCACATCTACATTGGGGAGAGAGCTGCGAATGTTGTCCAATGCGAGGTTATAGTCATCGTCCATCCCAACCACCCCGCTGTTCCTTAGTATATGTTCCTGTAGTTTCCAAGACTGCGCCCTAGAAGCCACATACGCATATGCGGACACATCTTCCGCCGAGCACAGGCCCAAGCCCCCCGAGCTGATCGGTAAGGACGCCAACCGCCATTGAAGATCCCCAAAAAAAACTCCCCCACAAACAACGATATCCTCAACAGCACCTCGGAGCCCTTTGTCAAAAATGGATACTGCCTCCCCAACAAAGGTCGGTTGGCACGTTCGAAGCCCACACAACAGTTTAGCCACACCCATACATGAGCGTAGCAATAAGAGCTCACTTTGGGGGTCCCGTAATTTCTGCAAAACACCCATCAGTCCAACCGCGCGCTGAGCCCTCTTGACTGCCATTGAGCTAATGTAATCCCCATCACGACTAACAGCCCCCCCTAGAAGCTTTACCCCTGTTTGTGGTCTTCCGATCTCCTTAGGAAAAATACCGGACTTCGCTTTAATACCATTGCATGTTGGCCAAAAGATCTCTGACTTCTTAATATTAAGCATAAGCCCAAACTGGGGACCTTCTGCTCGGATGATGTCTAGGGCTTTAGCTACTTCTTCGGCCCTGCCTATAATCGTGCCGTCATCCAAATACCACGCATGGAAGGGTAAGGAACAGTGTTCTTCCACCTGTAGCACCAGCGGATGCAAGACAAGGGCAAAAAGAAGAGGTCCTAAAGGATCCCCTTGCTGGACCCCTGTGTAGGCCCCGATGCAGGTATCTCCTACATATAGCCTGGCAGGCTGGGCGTATAAAAACTGAACCCATTGGTAGATAGACGGGCAACGGATACTGACTTCGCGCAGAAGGATTGTCCGGTCAACCATGTTGAAAGCGTTCGAAAAATCCACAGTGAGCATGGCTAGTGATCCGTCGTCACGGAACGCATTCAAGAATCTATTCGCACTGTGGAGTATAGCCTCTGCCCCATTGGGGACTCCGACCCCATATTGAAAGTCCCCTAAGTAAGCCGACATCTCCTTCCCAATTTTACGCATTGCAACTTTAGAGACCAACCTTCGCCAGATACCCCCGACAGCAATGGGCCGGATTCCGTTATCGGGCTTTAATAAGGGGGTTAGGGGGGCAGAGGCAATGAATTCCGCCAGAATCTTCGGGCACAGCCCCCGCAGCCAGATGTTAACCACCTCAGTGATGGCCACAAGAAGAGCAGATGGCGGAGAGGACCCCTGTCCGCACAATGCGTCCAAAATATGCTGCGCTCTCAAGCCATCCCTTCCACAAGAAGTTCCTTTGGGGAAGGAGCGGATATTCTCCAACACACATTCAGCGGTAACCTGAAGAGCATCTTTAGTGGGCAAGACATGAGGCAAGTTGGGGGGATCCCTAACCGGATGTTTATCAACCAAGGCTTTTAAGGTGGACTCTCCAACTGGTGCGACTCCAGAAGAGCACAAAACCTTCACCGCGGCTGTGAAGTGACCATCAGCAACCTTCCTCAGACATTGTTTGATATTAGCCCCATTCTCCGATTCATTTTGGCTGACTGGTCCTCTAGCCGGCTCTTCATTCGATTGGGAAAGAAGGGGAAGAATAAGCTCCTCCATGCCCTCGCCATCTTTCCAAATTGCTAAGGAGCGCATGATGCTACTGCATTGCAAGGATTTACGATTTCCAGACCTCCGCTCCTGCCTGGAAGACGGTCGGATAGTGCGTAACGTACAACGGGGCAGTAACAACAACCTGATCCAGGCCTCAACCGACCCAGGGGAAGCCGCCACCTTACCCAATGTATTGGATAAGGCCTGCGCAAATGCTAATCGACAAGACGAGGGGATATTTTTAACTGTAGTAATCCGCAAAGCAAAAAGTCTTTCCAGAAGACTGATATCTACAACCACCGTCCTACCAATATCCGGTTCGGTAGCGGGTTCGACTGTTGGCTGGCTGGGCTTAGGGATCCCTATGATAAATTCACCCTTACCATCAGCCTTTCGCAAGAATTTGGCGACACCATCTTCATGATGACACCCCCTATTGAGAGCATGCAAGACCATGCATTGGCCACATAGCCACTGATTAAGGTTCTGCAAGGCGTCCACAACTTCCCCAAATAGGCCCAAATCCCCGGAAATGGCATCCCGCAAGGTGTTTTTACCATCATCCCACCCAAAATGGTCCCGTTTAAGGTGAGCAAGCAGCCGGGAGCTACTTGATATACCAAATTTACAAGAATGAAAAAATTTAAAAGGGCAGGCTTGTCCTGCATCAGGAACGCAGGGTCCACCGGTTTCAACAGAACACCGCCGCCTTCTAACAGATGGCGACATAACTCCCAAAACCCGACTCGAGGTGAGTGGGCATACGCTATCTTCCAATATCACACCAGGGCAACTAAAAGTTGCCGTTGCCTACTCCCCGGATAAACACGACACACCTAAACCATGGCCCAAAGGTCCCCACCTTTATCAATACCCAAATAAAGTAACCCAAGATGAAAACTTTAGTAATATCCAACAAAATTAAACGTAATTATTATTATTATTATTATTATTATTATTATTATTATTATTATTATTATTATTATTATAATTATAAACCAATAGTCTCCATCTACCTTTTCCCTTATATATATATAAAAAAAACTTAGAACTTTATCAATCACCACCCACCAGACAACAGAAACACGGGGGTGAAGGTACGGTGGGTCGAAGGAGGAAACGGTCGAAGGGAGCGGGGGTTCCGGTCGAAGGGACAGAGGGGGGGTCGAGTGAAGAAGGCACGGGTTCGAAAGAAGAGACCGGTCGAAGGTACGGTGGTCGAATGAAGAAACCGGTCGAGGGTGAGGGAGCAGGGGTCGAAGGAGACAGAGGGGTCGAGTGAAAGAGGACGAATGAGGGGTCGAAGGAAACGAAAGGTAGCCGTTAAAGGGGATGAGGGTTCCAGGTTTCTGAAGGCTGAGGGTGGGGTTTAAGGGTGAGGGAGGAAGGAGGTTGGGCGCAGGAAGGATGAGGATGGGGTTTAAGGGTCGGGTTTCAAGGTGAGGGAGGGAGCGTAGATGATGGAAGAGGGAGGCGGTGGTGAGGGAAGGGCGGTTGTGGTGGGGTTTCAGGGTGAGGGATGGTAGCCGGTGGTGAGGGATTATCTAGATCTGAGTGGTTATGGGTGAAGTTGTGGAGCGGGTGAGCAGGTAGCGGCGCAACTTGTGGCCCGTTTACCTACGTATCACTTGTAATTGGTTGTCTTTTGTTTAATTAAAAAGCTGTCCTACTTAGCAACAAAACTTAAACGAACAAAAAAAAAAAAAAAAAAAAAAAAAAAAAAATTCCAACTCTTTAGATGTTTGGTTCCTTGAATTTGTTGGAAATGGAATTTCAATTCCAATCTTGTGTGTTTGGTTGACAAAGGAATTGGAATTGTAATTTGGTATGAATTCCTTCAAATTCCTTTACCTAAGGGAATTCAAAATCCTTCCAATATTAGAAGGAATTCAATTCAATTTATTGTAATCTTCGAACGGTTGGCATCATTTTGATCCGAACCGATTCGAACCATGCCATTTCAACGCGAACCGCTTAGATCCGAACCAATTCGGACCGTACCAGTTTCGACCGGTACCGTTTCGACCCGAACCGTTTCGTACTATACCAGTTTTGACCGGTACCGTTTAGACCCGAACCGTTTCGTACTGTACCAGTTTTGACCGGTACCGTTTCGGACCATACCAGTTTCGACTGATACCGTTTCAGACCGAACCGTTTCAGACCGTACCAATTTCGACCAGTACCGTTTTGGACCGAACCGTTTCGGACCAGTTTCGATCGATACCGTTTCGACCTGTACCGTTTCGCCCGTAACGTTTCGGACCGTACCGGTTTCGACCGGTACCGTTTCGGACCAGTTTCGACCGACACCGTTTTGACCTGTATCGTTTCGACCTGTACCGTTTCGCCCGTAACGTTTCGGACCGTACCCGTTTTGACCGATACTGTTTCGGACTAGTTTCGACCGATACCGTTTCGACCGGTATCGTTTCGACCTGTACCGTTTCGCCCGTAACGTTTCGGACCGAACTGTTTCGAACCGTACCAATTTCGTCAGGTACCGTTTCGGACCAGTTTCGACCGATACCGTTTCGACCGGTATCGTTTCGAACTGTACCGTTTCGCCCGTAACGTTTCAGACCGTACCAGTTTTGACCGGTACCGTTTCGACCGATATCGTTTCGACCTGTACCAGTTCGCCCGTAACGTTTCGGGCCGAACCATTTCGAACCGTACCAGTTTCGACCGGTACCGTTTCGGACCGGTATCGTTTCGACCTGTACCGTTTCGCCCGTAACGTTTCGGACCGTACCAATTTCGACTGGTACCGTTTCGGACCAATTTCGACCGATACCGCCGTTTCGACCGGTATCGTTACGACCTGTACCGTTTCGGACCGTACCAGTTTCGACCGGTACCGTTTTTACCGGTACCGTTTCGCCCCGTACCGTTTTCAACCCGAACCGGTACGGGTCGAAACGATAGAGGTATCAACAGTTCGAGTCAAAACGGTACTGGTCGAAATGGTACGGGCCGGTACCGGTCGAAACGGTACGGGCCGGTACGAGGCGAAACGGTTCGGGCCGGTACGGGTCACAACGATGCGGGTCGTGGGGGCAAAGGTGCTAGATTCCAATTTATTAACCAACCAAACACAATAATATAGGATTTGAGAATCCAATTCCAACAATTTCCAATTACTTTTGGAATGTTTGAATTACAAATCCAATTCATTCCAATTCCAATTCCTTCACAAATTTCAATTCCAAACAATTCTGTGAACCAAACGCACCCTAATTTTTGTCATGTCCGGGACATGAACACCACCCCCTACCTCCGTCCCTCCCGTCTCTCTCGTAACATATGGGACGCACCAATTAGCTATTTTTTTTTTCTTTTTCTTTTTTTTTTCACTTAAACAAATTTTCAATAAAACAAAATACGGAAGTTACATCATAATAGCTGGTAGACGGGCAACAAGCTGCGCCGCCACCCCTTTTTTTTTTGAATTGAAAGTTGGTTTTTTTTTGCCAATCAACATTTTAATAATTAATTAATAATAAAAGGGGGGAGGGTTGTCTCCACACTCTTGGTATGTCTCAACCAAGAGAATATGAGAGTCATCCTAGGTGGCATTGAGACATAAACATTTTCATGTCTCCACACCCCATAGTCTTACCAAATTTCGGACAGTTTAGAAATAAACTAAGGGTCTGTGTGTGAGAGATCATGGGCCTTCTCTCTTCTTGTACAACTCATCATGCCGAATGTACAAGTTCTCCTATGGGATTTTTACATCATCACATTAGTCCCAATCACATAAATGTGGTCTGGACCAGTTTCTTGTGTCATCAATTAGCTTTTGATTAGTAGTCTTGGTATTTGCTTTTTGTTTGTCGTTGTGGGTAGTGTTCATGAGAGATTCTTAGGGTGTCTGAAAGGATCTATGGCTAAGTCCTGTTTTCTTCAGGGTCACATTTATTTTTAAATTCTTATACACGTATGTTATATAAGTGTATGTGTGTGCGCACGTCTATTTTTTTAATAGAATACTTATTTTAAAGTTAAAACTTTGGTCCGTTTAAACTAAAAAACTTATTAGCCTATGTATAAGCTGAATATTCATTGAAAACTCAAAACTTAAGGTTTAAAAGGCATATTTTTAAATGATCCTAATAGCAGTGGCGGATTCAGAAATTTTTTCCAATGATGTCACTATTTTAGACATTCTAAATTTGTAGAGCCGGACATAAATATTTTCGGGTGGATCGGTTTGACGGTTCGGGCCAGGTAAGGTTGATCACATAATAAAAATATTATACAATAATAAAAAAAATTGTCATTAAAAAAACACATAATATAAATTCGAAGGTCTTATGAGCCCCCTGAGCCCCTACGGGGTTGGCGTTGTAAGGATTGGTCGTTTTGTGTGTCTTTAACGCACACGACCAGAGCCATTTCTTCATTTTCGGTCCAACGAGTCATTTTGAAGGTGTGGGTTTTGTTGATGTTGAACTGTGTTTTCATCACCGTGTTATAATGGTTTATATACAAAAAAAAATATCAACCGTATTGCATGTGAAATTCAATATTTCTGACGGTTAGATGAAACCAATTTTAATACACATAATTATTTTTTACCGTGTTGGTAGGACGGTTTATGAAAAATCTGACAGTTTGGTGATAAAACCGTGTGAATTAAAAAAAACAAAGATTAAGATTTGAATTTAAATAAAAATAAATAAAAGAATCAGTGGGGTGCTGCCTTCAAAAAAGTGTATCGGTGAAGTGATGTGGCAGTGCATGATTGGTTGAAATCAGTTAAGTGAAAAGTGAATCCTATAAGCGCCCCTTCTCCCCTAATGGGCTAAATAGTGGAGTGGCCTTGTAAAAGGTTATATTTTTATCTACTTAAAAATTAGAGTTGAGCTCATTTAACTGGAATTGGGTTGGGTCTAATGTAGTCACACAAAAAAAAACATTGATGTCATTCGAAAAACTATGCATACATGTATATATACAACTGAAAAAAGACTGTTGTCCCGGGACTACGTCCCGAACAACACGCCTCCGCCCATGCCTAATAGGGCACCTAAATCTTCAGGGAAGTTGCTGACAATATTGATCAGGAGAAGTTACTATTTTAGCCTTTGCTTTAACATAAAGGGAAGATGTTTAGGAGGTAGATTGTAATTCAACCAATTTAGCATTCAAGTTGAAATAGTTTGTTCCTAGAAAAAGTTGGTGCAAAGCCAATATACAAGAAAATGATGTCAACGTAAAGGGTATATTGTTAAATTTACCAATCTACTGTTAACCTTGTACGATAAAGATTTTCATGTTGAGAGAAAACTGTAGCGTATAGTGGTGAAATTACAGTTGATTTAACAGTAATTATAGAAATGCTCTAACTACTAACTAGAAATATAATAAAGGATCTATTATGATTATTAGTCAATCTGTAGTGGACAAACAAATTAGCATCCATCCATTTGTTTTTATTGGTTGAAAGAATGTGGCACAAAATCCAAGGAAAAATGACATTAAAATTTTAACGCTCAAAACTTTAAGGGCCCCCTAATGGTGTTTGGGACACTAAAATTGGATTAAGGCCCCAATTAACGCCTCACCACACATCATCTTAATATCAAATTAAAAAAAAAAAAAAGATGGATGGAAGGAGCTTTTCAAATTTTATGCATTCTCACGTAATTGTCGATACAAGAGGATGAGTAAATATAAATATATAATATACAAAGAAAGTGACGAAACAGAGGTACATAAATCAAAGAGTGAATGAAGTTGTGAATAGGGAATAATGAGGAGAGAATCAAGTTGTATATCTCATTTCTCTCTCAAGTGCAAGTTTCCGAGTCTTTTTCGCTTGGCTGTGAATAAAAACGCCACTGTTAACATTTGTTGGGATAGTGATTTATCAGCCCTTTTATGCGAGTGGTCCAGGAGCAATTTTACGGCTGCAGAATCAGAAGAGTTGCAACAGCTCAATCTGGTTATGCACGGGACGGTCCTCAATGATTCGATTGACTGTTGGAGGTGCGATTGTAACAAAGATGGGTCCTTTCAAGTCGCTGACTTTAAGAGACTGTTGTTAGTTGATCGAGTGCAGGGAAGGCAGTTCTTTATGCAGTGGATCGCTTGGGTTCCGCTTAAAGTTAAAATTTTCGTTTGGCGGCTTGAAATGGATCGTATTCCCACGAAAGTTGCTCTTACAAGGAGGCAGATTCCGATTCTGGATAACATTTGCGCTCTTTGTAATCTTGATGAGGAATCTGTTGGGTTATATTGAGAACACAGTTACCAGATCATAGACTTTTGATGGATTGTTGTATAGTTTGATAGTTAAAGGGCTAATTATGTAATTAAGACAAAGTAATATGGTAAAACCCTAGGCTGCGCACAAGGGGACGGGCCCTGCGCACTTGTGTTAAGTGCGCAGGCCCATCTGCCTGCCTATATAAGAAATGTTAGTGTGCAGCTCTAGGGTTGGGGGTTTTTGGTTATCTTTGTAGCACAAGATTGAACGGTGCGTACTTGTATGTATTTCATGGTGTTTCAATGACAAATCAGTAATGAAATCGTGTTCTTATTCATCTTGTGTGTCGGTTTTTATCATATTCATCTAGTTTCTTTGTTGTAGAAGATTAATCACTTAAAACACCTAATCCATAGGTGTTTCTAAGTGATAACAATCTCTTGCACTTAACAAGATCTAGTATTTGGGACTTACAATTTGGTATCCGAGCCTCTGTGCTCTAGATTGTATCTATTTTAAG
This sequence comes from Ambrosia trifida, assembly GCA_028751855.1. Classification (NCBI taxonomy): domain Eukaryota; kingdom Viridiplantae; phylum Streptophyta; class Magnoliopsida; order Asterales; family Asteraceae; genus Ambrosia; species Ambrosia trifida. The sequence goes on from CM054126.1 coordinate 34,928,738, forward strand.
ATACCAAAACCCTCATCTTGTTAGTTTTTATTATCAAGATTATTTTCTTTATGAACTTTTAAATTTAGGTGTTTTTCTTATATTTTTGCTTCAAATCTCGTGGAAATTGTGTTTCTGAAAGTTAAAAGTGTTTCATTTTAAGTAGAAATTTAATCCAAGCACTTCAGAATGAAATGAAAAAGTTTTGGAAAGAATTCAGCTGAGTTTTTGTGTTTTTCACAGCCCGTTTTGCGCACTTATTTCATACGTTTTGCGCACTTATTTCATACGTTGAGCACTTGTTTCTTGGTTTGAGTACTTAGCTCATATACTGCATACTTGTGATTATCTGAGTAATTAGATCTCTTGTTTTAGTACGCAACCAAGCTTGTGCGTACTTGTTGCTTTTAATCGTCTTGAGCACTTAACTAGGGTTTCTGCGCACTTAAACAGAAATCCTTGGTTTTGTGCGCACTTATTGAGAAGTGTAGTTTTGAGTACTTGGCTAGGGTTTCTGCGCACTTAAATCTTAAACGAGAGTTTAAGTGTCCGCGTACTTCATTTAGTACGCAGACTGATCAGTCAAGGCTGAGCACATACCATGCCCAAGTGTTGACTTATCTGCGCACTTATCAAGAAACACAGCTACACGTGTACTTGCAGGACTGCGTACTTATCAAAAGACTACATCTTGACAAGGCTGTTTACATTCTTACAAGCTGCTGCGTACTTGACCTGGACAGCTGCGTACTTCGTTGTGTACTTAAGGCCACATCATGCTCTTTGTAATCTTGATGAGGAATCTTCCTTACACGTTTTTACCGGTTGTGGATTCTCTTTTGGCGTTTGGTCGAGTCTTGGAAATTGGTGTAAAATAGCTCCGATTTTTGTCTTTGACATAAAAGATTTGTTGCAGCTGGGAAATAACATTCGGAACAAGGAGAAGGCCAATATTGTTCAAGGTATTTTGATGATCACCATGTGGGTTATATGGAGTTCCCGGAATGATAAGATTTTTAAAAGCATTGAGCCTAAAGTGGTTGAAGTTGTAGCCAAAGTCAAGTCTTTGACGTTTCTTTGGTTAAAGGCTAGATCTAGTTATAAGAATTTGATTTGGAAAGATTGGGCTTTGTATCTATTGTATATGTTGTAATTGGTGTTTGCTTCGGTCTTCGTTTTGAGGGCCGGTAGCGTTTTTAATGAAGTCCACTTTTCAAAAAAAAAAAAAAAAAAAAAAAAGTGCAAGTCTTTAGCTTCTAACTTATCGAGTAAAAATATCAATTAATGTGTCCGATGACTAGCAATATTTAAGAAAGTTATAAGCTCATTTAGGGTATAAGGGGCCCTTGTAGAGTTTGTTTTTTCTTTCACTGATTTTAACCAATCCTGCAATGCCATATCACTTCACTGATTTACTTCATTGAAACACTTTTTTGTAGGCAGCACTTCACTCCACTGATTATTTCATTATATTTCATTTAAATTTGAGAAAACTAACCGTTATACAGTCAGACGGTAATTAATTTTGTTACCGTTACATTTAAACCGTTGCAATCATTGGAATCTGTACCGTTACGGTTTGGTCTATAAAAACAACTTAAACCAACACAACAAAATCACACAATAACCCGGTTATACTATCACACCCGGCCCAGGCCGGGGCACTTACAATGACCAGTCGGCGCAAACTTAAAGCGGAAACGTAATCTCATTACATAACTTGAGTATTTATTACAAGCCAGTGCGATCCAAGTACCACCAAGCTAAATAAAGCTTAACTATAATAAGATGAATCGTCTAAAGTATTCCAACTCTCAGTTAGGAACTCCCTTTCCTTACACCACCAACCTGTGATACATGCTCGAGTAATAAAAATACGTCAGCACACAGCTGGTGAGTCACATAAACTGACTCATCAGTAAAACAACCCCATAAACATTTTATTGATCAAGTATGAGCTCATTGCATGTCACCATAATCATAATCCGGTCATATATTCATACAGCCTACCAATTCCTCAGCGAGAACTGTATGCCCCCCCCCCCCCCGGGAAAAATATAATGATCATCATAATATATAACACATTGGATGCCCACACCTATGGTTCGATGCAAATACATGATCAATCACCACCAAAACAATTTTATGAGCAAGTATCACGTTTTGAAAATAGTTTAAGTAACTCACCTCTTTATCATCCCTTTTGCAATTGACAACGCTAATACAACCAGGTAATATCCCAAGGTCCTGATACAATTATACCATCCTTAGGTTAGGTAACAGTACACCTAACTAATTATTATTACAGTTGATATTGGTTAGCGCTACCTTATTTAAGCATGGATGATCAGTCCATGCCTAACTAAGGCTAGGCTACCCGATACCCACCCCTAATAATAATCCTAATACTTGAAAATAATAACGCTACACTACTACTAATAATAATACTAATAAAAATAATAATTAACTAAACATAACTTAAATGAAAACATACCTCAAAACTATCTACGGCACGTTGGTGTAGAGTCTCCCCTACTCGTGCTCGTGCTCCTACTCGTGCTCTAAAAATGACTACCAACAACACCCAACGGGGTATCGTAAGCCAGGGATCCTCTTTATATAAAAGTGTTCCCTTAAAAGAAAACTTATATCTAATACAACTCCTGAGCTCTATAGCAGCTCATTTTCTTTCAACCTCTCGATGTGGGATAATATTGTCATGGGTGCCTGCTTGCTTTAATAGAATCAGAGTGACTATATTGTTTTCTCATGTGGGACTCTCGAAGACTCTGAGCAGACACAAATCAATTATATTGAGTTACATATTAATATTAATATATTATATATTATAATTAATCCAGCTGCTTTACTCGTTTTTCTCGTATAACTTTTAAACTGTAACCTTGTATAAAATTTCGAATATACTTTTGAGACGAGCTTATTATTCTCTACGTTTTCACCTAAGTTTCATTAGAAACGGAACATGGTCAAATATAATATAGTATATTGTTACTAAACTGTCTCCTGTAATAGTAATTAATTGTCTAGATCTCAAATCTCAAATAATCATGATATCACCACTTACTCGTCAACTAACTTTAAATATACAACTATCCATCTCACCTGTTATTGGTTCGTTTTGACGATCAATGACCCGTTTCATTCACTAATAAATATGAACCAACACATTTTATTTTTACAACAAAAACGGGATGTTACATATACTTTAATCGTTTCGTAAAAATGGTCCCGTGGAATGCAAATGAGGATATCGCGTTAACAAGGGCCTACCTCGTAGTGAGAAACACATGGGTTCGTGAAGTCGATACCCCAATTTCGTTTTGGCACCGGGTGTCAGGGATATTCAATAATTTAACCGGCACAAATGACCGCTCCAAGGATTCGATCGTTCGTTGGTTTCTTCTCTGGTTCAGGTGTCTCCGTTGGAACGTCCTTTATGAAGCCACGATGGAGAGGCACCCTAATGTTCAAGAAGACATTGCAATCCAACTCACTCGTGGCAACTGCTACCGTGAACAAATGACTAACTTCACCCATTTTGCGTCATGGCGATTGTTGCGAGATATAATTAATAATTAATGTTTACGGTTGTTTAATGTTTATTTTGTAATGGTGTTTAAATTTTTAATGAAAGTTCACCGTGTTTATGTTATGTGAAAGTATGATTTGTATAAGGGTAAAACATAAACCAAGATCAAAATGTAAACGGTTAAAAATAAAACACGGTCAAAATATCACGGTCAAAGGTGAAGGTAAAACGTGACATATTATCATTGGTCAAGAAAAAGACCGTTTCTTTGTACCAGCACCGTAACAACAACCAGAAAACGGTCCACGAGAACCCTACCAGCACATGTGGCGGTGGTGTTACCGTGCTGGTAATGGGGTACCCGTGCCAAATTATGGTAGCGCCCCGTCCCCCCTTATACCATAAGTAATGGTTGATGTTTTTAAGGGGCATTTTTCGTCACGTCATACCTTAAAAAAATCGCCACATCATTATAATAAGACCACTCAAAAAGATGTGTAATGATTAAAGTCACTTAGTGTCCTTTTTAGTTATTACTTTCCATATTTTTTATCCTATTTGGGCATTATACTAGAAACCCCCCCCCCCCTCTTCATGCCCATATAATGTCCAAGGGGATAGTTTTGGGGGCATTATCATGCTTATTCATGCCCCTATAATGCCCACTACGCATGGTCTTAGGGAAACTGAAAGATGCTAGGCTAGCAGCTCCATCCTCTTGGTCTAGTGGTATGGTGTCTCCCTTACAAATGTGAGGTTGTGGGTTCAAGTCCTTGCAAATGCAAGATTATATGGAAATAAGGTGGTATAAAATTTGCCGTTAAAAAAAAAGCTTTTCGAACAGGAGCAACATCTTTTGTAGTGCTGCTACGGCCTACGGTAACTCGGGTCAAAAAGTCAAACTGATTTGACCTTACCACAAGCAAAGTCAAGGAAAAAAGTAACTACTAGGCATAGAAGGTGAGCTGACTTGGGGAAGCTCTTAGACGGAAACTCTTTGCCTATAAATAGCAGCCCTGATCAGCTCAGTCATCATCTGGCTTCTAACTCTCACTCTCATACTTCACAGTTATACTATCTCTTTACACTTTTATCACCTTCTAGAAAAAACCATATTTATTCTCACACCGAAGGCCAATTGCAGCCCATTTTAGTCATTTTATACATTTTATTAAAAACTCAAGCTACTCTGCTAAACATCAAAATATATTTAAAAAGCTACAGCTTCTAGCCACCAGCCACTAGTTAGTTTTGCCAAACATACCCTCCTGCGGTGAGACTAACAGTGTTATTCTTCTTAGCAGGATCAAGGAAGCACTGAGCTGGGACATTATCCTTAAACTACTCTCCCTCAAGTTAAAGCATGTAAGTCTTTAGCGCCTAACTTATTGAGTAAAAAATATCAGTTGGTGTGTTCCCAATCCTTTGGTAAGAATATAGGTTGTTTGCAATTTTGTATCAATGGGCATTGGTTGAATCTCTATATGTCTAGCTGCTTGGTTGTCACAAAATAAGGGGTAGGTCTATTGGAGGTGATGTCTAATTCGCTTACAAGCCATCTTAATTAGCCACAAGACCTCACGAACCGTGACCACCATGGATAGGTATTCGACTTTTGTAGAAGAACGTGAGAGTCACTATAGGCAGTAAGGTTGTAACCCCCTTCCCAACAAAGAAGAATCCCTTGCCCTGTTGTCTTTTAGATCTCTCAAACTCGATGCACAACATCCAAATGGCTCTGTATTTGGTCAGCAACAAATTGACTTAGGACATTACCAGAGTAGGCAATGTCTGGTCTAGCAACCTTTTGACTATGCGCGGGTCTCGGGTAGCATCGACTTTGGGTGTTTCATCTCCTTTGTCCAGTTTTAGGTTCTATTCCATTGGGATTGGACTCGGCCTGCATCATCATAAACCAGAATCCTCCAACGTGTCTAAAGTATATTTTCTTTCGCTTAAGACAATACTTTCAGGCAGTGGCGGAACCATAAATTTTTTAATGGAGGGTCAAAATAAAATCAACTACTAAGACCGACGGGTCGTTGCGCCATATATTTTGCTTGGGAACCTACATTTCAGAGCGTATGTTAGAACCCATAAGAATAAGGGTATGGGTTTAACATCTAGGCATGGTTAGCCATGACTCTAGGTGCAAGATTGAATTGGCCGGTTTATTTAATAAACACCTTAAACATATAACTTGAAGTGATTACCGAAACCATTTATAAACTTGTTAACGAACTCCTACTAAACTAAACACACGAACTCACTCAACCTCGTGTTGAAAAACAAAGTATATATAAAGAATCTTGAAACTAATTTAATCTGTAATTAGTTTTATATAAAATTTTTAAATTAAAACAACATGAAACTTTCAGAACCTGTTATAAACCCCTTAAAGTTATTCCATGCATGTTCAAATATACTTTAATTTCATTTCTATTTCAAGCCATGCCTTGCTTTCACAAGAATCTTTGAAGCCAAAGTTTTGGCATGAAAAGCAAAACAAACAAATCAACATAACTGGAAAAGGAATAACGTATTCCATTCATGCTACTACTATAAAAAACAAGTTCTTCATATCGAAAATCATTCATGTTTCAAACCATCCTTTATTTTCTATTGACTAAATAGTTCTATATAGTGCGATGGACTCTAGAGTTGGAGGCACCCAATCCCAAACCTCACTACCGTACGAAGAATTCGAACCGCTTTGCACATGGCAACGGGAAGATGGCCAAGACATACTCGTGATCCATCTACCAGGTATAAACTTGCATTTTTCATAGGCGTAGCGAATGATATATTAGATTTTTTTTCAAGAATAGGTATTTCAAGATGGAAGAGTGTTTTTAGGTGGTGGATACAAAAATTTATGAAAATAGGTAGGTCGCTGAATGGTTCAGCGACATTCAACAAAGAATTTCAAGGTCTTGCATCCGATACGCGACCTTCAAAGAAGGTCGCTGATTGAATAAGCTACCTTCTTTGAAGGTCGCTTATTCAATATGCTACCTTCAATCAAAGTCATCAACTTTGAATCGTTTGAATTTATCACCTATGAAGGTCGCTTATTTAATGTGTGATCTTGGTTGAAGGTCGCTTATCCAATGTGTGACCTTGAAATTCTTTTGTTTAAGGTCGTTGAACCATTCAGCGACCTACCTACTTTAAAAAAAAATTTATCCACCACCCAAAAACACTCTTCCATCTTAATTTTTACCTATTCTTGAAAAAGAAATCCATATATTATTGAAAATGAATCTTTAATAAACAACTTGTTTTTATTGATATCGTTATTTTTGTATTTAGAATTCAAGAAAGAACAACTAAGAATCCAAATAAGTAGTTCTGGGATCATGAAGATAACGGGAGAGAGCACCATAGAAGGTAAAAAAAGAAGTCGTTTTGTGAAAGAAATAAAGGTTACAAATGATTATGACTCAAGTAATATTCATGCCAAATTCTCTCAAGGCCGCCTTCGTGTTACTTTGCCCAAAGTAGCCTTGAAGCCTTCCATGCCAAATCCTGAAATTGCGACGCCTTCACCTCAAGAAGATCTAAGTGATAAGGCCAATACAAATGCGAAAACTGACATTCCCGATAGCAAGTTAAGTGTCGGTCAAGTCTTGAGATCCAAAACGTTTACTCAAGTGTTGGTGAATGTGGGCTTTGTGGTGTTTGTGGCTTTTAGTGTTTATACTGCATATAAATATTGGACTTCTAACATTTCATATGTACCGGTTGATGAGGATTAGATTTCATTGTTCAAAAACTCAAAGATTAACATGTATTTACTTATGTATTGAATTAATATTATATGAATAAGATGGTGATATATAAGATTCATGTGTCTTGTATTTTGTACATTATATGTATAGAATAAAAAGACATATGTCATTGTAAACCCATTATATTTTATGGTTTCTAAGTAATTAAAGTTGTGTTTGATGTTTTGACATCAATTTAAAATGCATTTGATAATTTTGGTATCAACTTGCCTTATCGAGCAAATTTAGACACCGAAAAAAGTGACCAAAGTAAAAAAATAAATCCTAATTCCACCACTGTTTATACGAAAGACAACTTTCTTACCATAAATTCCATGGGTAGACAAGGGATCCAACATGTCTATAAAGTCTACACCATGCTCATGTGTCATCAAGAAAAAGGAAATGAAATCATAACTTAGCCACAATCGTTAACTTAATAAAAAAAAATTGGGTAGATCTTGTAGTATAATTGTAACATGTCAACTATGTTATGCATCCTAGGGTTAATTATAATAAATATTTACTCATTATCGAAATAAGTAATACTTGCAACAACAATTTTGAAAGTCGTTGCTAAAGTGTTAAGTTGTTAACCCAAGCTCTTATTCCTTTTTTTTATCGGCGAACAACTGTGTGGCAACCACCCTTGCGGGGCGCCGTGCCCAAGAATCGACTACTCGACCTCCAGCAGCCCCCGCCTTCTCCCGATGCGCGGAAACCCGAGCCCCACCCGCCCGAAGGCACGATAATGTTATAGAACTCGGTAAAACCTCGCCGCCTATTAGAGATGCTTCAAATTCTCAATGTTATTAATTGTATATTTTGAATATGCATTTCAAGTCAAAGTCCAAGTTATAGTCTTGGTCATAGTCAAAGTATTTTATTACTATTAATTATAGGCTAGATTATATATTTTCTTCATTGTATATATATCTTGTATGAAATATAAATAAAATGTGGTTGATCATTCTCTTATATGGTATCAGAGCATTATCTCCAACGAGAAAGCTCTTGATCCTATCAACATGGGAACCGTCGCCCATCACCCCTAAATTTCTTTTCAGGCTACTGCGATCCCCACCATGTCTACCTAAACCTCACTTTCTTCAACTATACCATGATCACCACCACTCTAAAATTCTTTAAAACATCCCCTACCATTTTTATCACCTTTCCAACATCTCTAAAACTCACATGACTATCAACATCTTCAAAACTCCGATCTCATCCCCTCAACAAAGTCAATCTACCTCACACTATTACACTTTGTTACTCCTTCAAAGTTCAAGCGTAACTTATTCTATTTCTGCATGGTTTTGCAAAACCTAAAATCCTTTTTGTGCCACAACCTTTATGTTCCGGACAAACTGCACCTCTAATCTTCTATCACCTATTTCATTTACCCTTTGATCATTCTTTGTTATTTTCACTTTTCTGGCTTTTAACCATCTTTATTTCATTCATACTATAGATGTACCAAATTCTCTTCTATTCATATTCTTCACATGCAATATTAAAATATATATATATATATATATATATATATATATATATTTTCTTTTGATTCATCTACTTCACCAACTTCATCTTTATTTACATCTTCAATTTCATCAACTTCTTCTTTTGCTCAAACAACGACATCATCTACTTATATCTAAGATTGTACTTATTCCAATGTCATCCATCTTGCGGGGGCATATTAGAGATGCACAAAATTCTCAATGTTATTAATTGTATATTTTGAATATGCATTTCAAGTCCTAGTTATAGTCTTGGTCATAATCAAAGTATTTTATTACTATTAATTATAGGCTAGATTATATATTTTCTTTATTATATATATATATCTTGTATGAAATATAAATAAAATGTGGTTGATCATTCTCTTATACCGCCCGTCAGATTCGAACCGGCGCCACCCGTATTCGATCTTCACCCGGATACCAAACCATAAATGATGGAAGTGGGGATTGAACCTTTGATCACATAGGTGAAACAAAAGCCACTCCACCACTATAGATGGATCCCAAGCTCTTATTCCTCTCACCGCCTTTGATCTTGATCTCAAATATTGCTCTCTTATTGTGTGGATAAAGAAGCAATCTTCTGGTTTGCAAAGTTAAAGGGGTTTTGGTGGTATGCTTAGGTATCAATGACATTTAAGGTTTTCCTGTGAAGTTTTACATTAAGGGTGTAAATGCGCGAAATCATTCGTGTGGGTACTAGAGATCGGCTAGCTAAAATCTCGAATCAAGCTGATCAACTTAAACGAGCTGATCGAGCCAAAGACTAAAATAAGTTTATGTATTAAATAAGTTTGAGCATGAGCTTCACTTATCGGACTTGAGCTGACTTGCGAGCATATAACTTATATATATATATATATATATATATATATATATATATATAGGGGGTGGTTAAAATAAAACCCACTCAAAACGAGTAAACTCGGGAAACTCTGACTTCCCGAACTTTTTATCATCTGAAAAAATTAGGGTATGTAATATACATGTTTTTAAGAGTTTTGAGCCAAAAAAAAAAACAAAAAAGCGCCGAGTGGATATTTTTAAAAAAAATAAATAAGTTTTTTTTTGTGTTACGTATGTTACATGTCTGTTTTTGTGTAACATACGTAACACAAAAAAAAAACTTATTTATTTTTTTAAAAAATATCCACTCGGCGCTTTTTTGATTTTTTTGGCTCAAAACTCTTAAAATCATGTATATTACATACCCTAATTTTTTCAGATGATAAAAAGCTTGGGAAGTTAGAGTTTACCGAGTTTACTCGTTTTAGAGGGTTTCCGGTATCCCTTTCCCTTATTTATATATATATATATATATTTATAGGTTTAGGATCATGTGAAAAACTTAATTTGTGTGAGAAGTGTGAGAACCAATAACATGAAGGCATATTATATTACATAAAAGGGTAAGATTGTAAATTGGCTTGATAATCTTATTTTAGGAGATAATATCTCATTTAATTCGTGATTAATACCGAGCATTATTAGGGATTCTTGTTTTCACATCCTCTACATTATTTTACAGATTTTTTGTTAACATTCAACACAATATCATTCATTCTCTGTATTATTCACGATCATATTGGTGTGTTTTATTCGAATCAATTCATATTAATGTGTTTTATATTTTTTTTCAAAACTGTTCGTACTGTGTTTTAGTTTTTATATTAAGATACATATCATCGTTTTTTATTGTAGTATAGTGTTTGACGAAACAGCAGTGTTTTTATGTTTTTTGTGATTTTTACAGCAGTGTAGTATAGTGTTTTACGAAACAGCAGTGTTTTTATGTTTTTTGTGATTTTACAGCAGTGTAGTATAGTGTTTTACGATACAGCAGTGTAGTATAGTGTTTTACGATACAACAGTGTTTTCTTAGTCTTTTTTTGATCTGTAATTATTGATGAGAGAGAGGAGGAAAGGGAGAGAATCATAATAAATAGGAGGAGAGAGGTGAGAGATGAGTTTTTAATGATGCAATTAATTAGAGTGTGTATTTTACTATCTTACCCTTAATGGTATAATCAAATAATAAAATTATAATATTAATTACAAAAATGTCATCCAATTAATCCACACTATAGATTAAGATGATCTAATGGTCCAAAACACTTCTTACCCTTCTCACACAAAACACACTTTGCACAGGATCTCGAACCTATATATATATATATATATATATATATATAGTATAAGGTTATATTGGAAACCCTTGTTATAGTGAATACCTTGGAAACTCTATCAAACTCTAACTTCCCGACTTTTTTTTTCTATGAAAATTTTAGGGTATGTAACATACATGATTTTAAGCATTTTGGGCCAAAAAAATCGAAAAAGCGCCGAGCCGTTTTTTTACAAAAAATAAAAACCGTCTTCGGGTAAAAAATGGGTAACACGTGTTAGTTTGGCTTAACATGCGTTAGTCGAAAATTTATTTATTTTTTTTTAAAAAAAGTGCTCGGCGCTTTTTTGATTTTTTTTGGCCCAAAATGCTTAAAATCATGTATATTACATGCCCTAATTTTTTCAAAAATAAAAAAAAAATTGGGAAGTCAGAGTTTCCAGAGTTTTCCCTATAAGAGTGGGTTTCCACATTATCCTTACCCTATATATAGGTAAATTATAAAATGAAAACCCGCTTGAGTTGAGAAAACCCTCGAAAACCCATGTAAAAAACATTTTTTTCATTGAAAAAAATAACAAATGTAAAATACATGTTTGTAAGCGTTTTGGGCCAAAAAAAATAAAAAAGCGGCGATGGGATTTTTTTAAAAAAAAATAAACAAAGTTGCTAAAAACATAGGTAAATAGCTGAAAGCATATGTTTTTTTAGCAACTTTGTTTTTTTTTTAAAATCCCATCGGCGCTTTTGTTATTTTTTTGCCCAAAACGCTTAAAAACATGTATTTTACATTGGTTATTTTTTTCAAAAAAAAAAAAATAATGATTTTCCACATGAGTTTTCAAAGGTTTTCTCAACTCAAGTGGGTTTCCAAAATATCCTTTCTCTATTTATATAACAGTTATTGTTAAATAAAAAATTATAACATATATATTATGTTATATTTAAATATTAATATTGATCATATGTATAAAAGTTATAATTAAAAGATATAAAAAATGATCATAACTATGTATAATTAAGTTGATTAATTAACAAAAAAAACGAGCTAAGACCCACCGTAGTGGGGGCGTCATTTGGCGCTATGTTAAAAAATAAAGCCCCCCACACCGTTACGGGGGGGGGGGGGGGGGCTTTATATTGCAAAAAAACTTTCCAAGCGTTATATATATAACGCCACAACCCATTTGAGCCAACCAATCAATTGTTGCCACGTGTATGTTTGTGTTTTATCAGTTTTTTTTTAAAATAGCGCCCCTTTTTTTTCTTCCCCCACTACACCTCTTTTTCACTTTATCTCTATGCTGACTCAGCTGCCACGTGGACCAATCAGAAACATGGGCTTTATAAATAAAGCCTCCCACTACACATGGTCTAAGATCAATTGAGAACTGGCTACAAGTAGATGTTAGCCTACAAAGATATTATAAATACACACTGTACGACTTACTCATTCGGCCCATTTGAGCCTTTTTAGCTAAGAAAGTTATTTGACCCGTTTCATATCAAACACAATCCAAATGATATATTTCTAAATGATAAGTTAACATTTCAACACTGCCATCTCTAATAGGTTCTTCCTGCAAGAGACAAACTCACAAAAGTCAATAGTCAAATAGGTTCCTTGTTGAATATCAAATGTTTGTCCACCAAGTAAACAATAAATAGAGGAGTGTAGTACAATCTGCTCGTCCACCCGTCTAGTATCATACCTCTGTAAATACTATAAAGCGGAAGCTGCTGGTAAAGTCAAAAGGGGTAAAATGATTTTATTTCTAGACATGGTCATTGTAAAATGAAATATATAAATAAATATGAAGCTGAAGTGTAGAGACTTTTTTAAACCATTTTGGTTTGCAGAAAAGTGAAGAGTATCCAGGTTATTTAGAATTTTAAAAGCGTGATCAAAGTAAAAAAAAATAGGGTTGATTTTTCCTTGCTCATTAAGATATAGGGAAACAGAAAGCATAGAAATAAAGCTATAAATATGCAGGTTGAGCAACGAAACGTAATCCCAGATGTAGACCGAACAAAATATTTAGGTGGATAACAATTATCTATTGTTGTTGCGCAACCTACCTTGTTGTTTCTTGCACTGTCACTATAAAAAAAATTAAAATCATGAGTATTGATTAGTAAGATCAAGAATCAGGACTCGTATGATGAACCCAACCAGTCTGGCCATTAAAACAATCACTTTGTCTACGAACATTAACAGTGTGAAACTTGTTTACCAAGGTGCTTGACCCGTTTACACTTTTAGATTCCTTTCTTAATTCTTAATAAACCATGATCTTCGTAAAAACCATTATACTCTGTTCCAGAGTTTCATTAAAGAATGGAAGATAAAGGATCTCTCTTCTCTTCCTTTCCCTTTGGTTCCTTCCAAATTAGAAAGATTGAAATCACCCTAAAAACCTCTCTATTATCTCTCTCATTCCCTCCCTTTCTTTCCTACAAAAAACTTTAGAACACATTTTTTCCCTGCTTTCTTCCCAATCTTTTCTCTTCCATCCTTTAATGAAACTCTGAAACATAGTGTTAAGCTTAAACGTGAGAATAAAGTGTTTCAGCCGTTACATATGCGACCATTCTCTTAATTGGGCGACATATCCACTACACAACACATTTTTTAAGTGTTTTACACATGGTCTTTTATTAATGCATATCTCTATATGCCTTTCTCCTTTATCATACACATTTTTTAACTTAAGACAATGTCACGAGGATATAATATACTACAATTACAAAGCACATGGCTAAAAAAGGGAAGGGTATGACCCCCATGCTCTATCCATTCTTGACTCTTAAGTGTGTTTACTTTTATTTTCTAGAACCAAACGACCTATGTTTTTTTAGAAAGCTTCAATTAAAAGAGATATTATAAAACTACCTTAAAATCAAAATATGGAGTAAGATTTATCTATTCTATTGATCAAATGCGTCTCACATGTACATGGAGCAACATATAAGATAATGAAAACTAATCAACATCAACATTCAACTTATAATCACACCTATTAAAATATGAAATATATCCATAATATGATAAAGCCTATTTGCATGCTAATAAGATAGGTGATGATGTAGGGTATTCAACTGGGCCAAGTCCAAGTAGCCCGAAATCATTAAATATAATATTGGGTCAAGCCCAAGCCTAACAAGGAAGCCCATTAGGGTTTAACCCATCCCCCCTCTATAAATAGAGGGGCAAACCACACAAACAAACTCAGATTGGTCTGAGTACAAGACCTCTCTCACTCTCTCTCTCTCTAAAACTCTCTCTAGAGTTATTCTCTCTAATAAGACTTTCAGCAGCAGGCTGAAGCCTTGAAGCCTTCGAGCTGCTGATATGCATTCTTAACAATCTACAACCATGCTGATTCCACATCCAAGCCGGCTCCAACAGCCACTACATGCGAATCACGCTCTGTTACTCGCAAGTCTCAGCCTTCATCAGGCTTACGTGGTTAGTCCCTAGTTGTAACTTGGGATCAAGAGTCCCTCTCTTCAAGATCATACTCTTGTGTTTTATCTTTTCTTAAGTTAACTCATAATAATAACATTCTGACTTTGGGTTAATCCCAAATCAGAATCATAACAACTAAAATATCAAAACTCTTGAACCTCCCATCTACGTTTACAACGTAGAGGAACACCACGACCTGCGTTTGGTGAACCGAAACCCTTTAACCCTTTTACCCCTTCTGACGAGTCCTTCCATGCTGCTGGTCTAACCCTTTAAGCAGCAGACGAGGTCAGAAGCTTGACGACCTTGGAACGTTCAGACCCTCTCCGAACACATATTTGCTGTAGCAACAAGTTGGCGCCCACCGTGGGGCCGTGCTACTTAGAAATGAAAATCTCTTTGTAGTTCGGCTCCGTCGATCTATTTTCTAAGTTCTCTCTATGTTTGGAGAAAATGTTCCCAAGAATGTCACTTCTACACCTCCTACACGTGATGACAAGATTTGTGGTAACTACTTCTGTGACTACATCCTTCTCACCATGAGATATATAAACTTTCTTTGTTTTTTTTTTAAAAAAAAAGGGTTATGCACAAAATCACATATGGCAAAAACATCTTCGTGGTTTAAAAATGATTAAACCGTAATATTGGATAGGTTAACAATCTTGGGAAAGTAAATTTACACAAAAATACAAAAATACATGTTTTTATCCAATGAACCAAAGCATGGAACCCTTTAAACTTTCTGTGCACAAAGCATCTTGCTTTTACCCAACGGATAAACGTCTGAACCCTTTAAACATACTGTGCACAGAGCATCTTGCTTTTACCCAGCGGATAAACGTCTGAACCCTTTAAACGTACTGTGCACAGAGCATCTTGCTTTTACCCAGCGGATAAACGTCTGAACCTTTCAACCTTACTGTGCACAGAGCATCTTTCAGCTTTTCAGAGTAGGTTTATAGGTCTACTGTACACAGAAGCTTTTCAGCTTTTAAGCTATTATTCACTACAACTCTATACTTCACTACTCGCAACAGCTTTATAGCTTACTGACCTACTACAACCTTTTAAGCTTTCAAGCTACTGTTCAGCTTTGCAGGTGCATAGATCTACTATACATCAAAACTTTTTAACGTTTTCAGATTATGTATACCATACATTGCTCCTTGAAGCTTTATAGACGTTTAACACAATGTCCAACGAAGTTTTCTAGCCTTCAAGGCTACTTGTAGGCTACTGATCATCAAAGCCTTTAAGCATTTTAGGCTACTACTCATCAAAGCTTTCAAGCCTTTTAGGCTACTGATCATCAAAGCCTTTAAGCCTTTTAGGCTACTGACCATCAAAGCCTTCAAGCCTTGTAGGTTACTACTCATCAAAGCCTTCAAGCCTTGTAGGTTACTACTCATCAAAGCCTTCAAGCCTTGTAGGTTACTACTCATCAAAGCCTTCAAGCCTTTTAGATTACTACTCATCGAAGCCTTAAATCCTTTCAGGCTGGTGACCATCGAAGCCTTAAACCCTTTCAGGCTAGTGACCATCGAAGCCTTAAACCCTTTCAGGCTAGTGACCATCGAAGCCTTAAATCCTTTCAGGTTATTGCCTATCGAAGCCTTCAAGCCTTTCAGGCTACTGTTCTCTAAAGCCTTCCAGGCTATTGCTCACTCAAGCTTTAAAGTCATTTCGGCTACTAACCATGGAAGCTTTAAAGCCTTCCAAACTACTATTCCCTAAAGTCTTATAACCTCTTAGGCTATTCAAGCTTTAAAGCCATTTAAACCATTGTCTATTAAAGGTTTCTAATACCTTACAGCCTTTAAGGCTACTCCAGCGGAAGCTCCAAAGACGTTAAGCTATCATTCATCAAAGCTTCACAGCCTTTTGGCCAAGTATCCAATGAAGTGTTTAACCTTTTTAGGCTATTTTCATGGAAGTTTTATATCAATTCTGACCACTAACTCTTGAAACTTTACAGCCTTAAAAAGTCGCTACTTATAAAAGGTTTACAACCTTTTAGGCTACGAGATTCATTAAAGCCTTATAGCTTTTTAGACCACCGTACGTTGAAGCTTCACAACAATTTAGCTTCACAACGTTCAAATCAATCATTCGCGAAGCTTTGCTATTACCAGCTTCAACTTCTAAACAGCTTCAAAAGCTACAAAGCAAACACATTTCCTAACCAATAGCCACAAATACATTTATGATGCAAACATTGCAACATTATTTTAAGACTAACATAAGAAAATGTCAAAATAAACATATATGGTTCAACACATCAACTTATGAATCTTTAAATCGCCAACGTCGCAAGCTTTCAAACAAGCTTCTATAGATCCGAAATGACAACAACTTCAATCAAGAAGTTATATCTCGCAAGCAAAAGAATCAAATAAACCAGTAAAACGCGCCTCTAGTCACAGACACCTTTTACCAAGGGCTGATACGAGTAAGCTGACATGCTTAAATAAAGCAACCCCCGAAGCAAATAAGCATATCAGCTCAAAGGGTTAAAGGATAACAGGGCAAAAGGCTTCCCCTAACAGCAACCTATATAGCAACATATCTTCGAAAAAGGAATAAAGAGGTAAGATGTATAACAACACTTTGATATCAGTCAGAATCACTCATCACCACGTCATGACCACTTCTGACTGGGGGGATGGTGGCTCGTGTGGACAAACCCACATTCGAAAGAAGTCAAGAATCAAAGAAGCAAAACAGTTACACACGTCAACTTATTTACTCAAACGCTGAGATGCCTTCAAGCATCTTACCATAGCAAAGAAACACGATAACTCAAAACAACAACCTAGCTACTTTTCTTTCGCAGAAGTTAAGAAGCTTAAAGGCTTACTATATTGGGCCAACATTATTCAAGGAAAGGCGAACCTCTTATCAAGACTAACCTTGTGTTCAAACAACCTAACGTCTCAATGGGACACGCATGCCACCTAAAGCATATGCTTTTCTCCCCTTGAAAAGATAAACAACTCAAGGAAGAAAAAGCCTCCCCATGCCAACAAGGCCACTTCAAAGGAATGAAAGAAGAGATCATTGTGTACACAAATTGTTAGGACAAAGAGGATTGGTGAAACCACTTTTGGAAACCTTAGTCTAATTCACTTCTGTCATTTTGGCTAAGTATAGAAGTACTGAAGAGAAGACAAGAAACTGCTGAAGAGAAGATATGAGAAGTGCTGAAGAAGAAACTTCATCAGAAGTTCTGAAGTCCAAACCAGACAAGTTCACTTCAGAAGTACTGAAGACAAACTACTCATCAGTAGTTTGTCATTCATCAGCACTTAGCATCAGATATTTTCCACCGCCTTTTGTATCAGTAGTTTATTGTTTATTATTACTTTTAGCTGTAATTGTTTAAATCAATGTTGCAACTTGTGCAACGATATTTGTATACTTGCTTTATGGGCAAGTTACATGTATGTAAACGTTTATAAATAGGAGGCTTCAACCTTCAATTTTAGACATTGATTTTAATAGAAAAATCCTTCAAACACTTTCACTGTTCTATTCCATTTCAGTATTTATTGTGAATCTGTCTAAGTATCTAATTCTCATTTACTGCTTAGATTCATAATAAATACTTGTCATTATTAGTTTCAATCTTCAAGGGGGAGTAATAACTCCTCTTGAGTATAAAAAGTGTTGCTTTAACTTATATATTCCGCTGTGCTTATAATCTGATATACAAGAGCTTGCTAAACACTTAAGTGTCAAAGATAGCAAGTTCTTACCTAAACAAAGAGCATACTGATCCAACAATTGGTATCAGAGCATTGGTTTATCTGATCACATATCAATCTAACAAATTGAGAATCAGACACAAAGCTCTTATTGATATTCAATAAAAGATCAAAAGTTCACTTTTTATCAACATCCATCACTTAAAAGAGTCATCTGACAAATCAATACTCTTTAAAATGGATCCTCATAATACTGGTTCTGCCACTAAACCTGCCATGCTTGTAAGAAATGAATATAATATATGGCAAAAGAGAATGGCACCTACCTTGTCACAGACCAACACAGGTTGTTGGAGATCGTGATATATGGTCCTCACAAACCAGTAAACATAAATCTTGAAACTAAAGTTGAGGTTCCTAAAGAACCAAAAGACTATACAGATGATGATTTCCTAAAACTTGAGCTAGATGCAAAAGCATTCTCTATGTTGGCAATGGCTCTCCCAAATGAGATATACTCTGGCCTTTTACATTGTGAAAGTGCCAAAGAACTCTGGGATTGTCTTAAAGAACAGTTTGGAGGAACTAAAGAGGTGATTGCCAACACCAGAGAGATTTTAGCTCAACAATATGAGACATTTGCTCACATTAATGGGGAAACTTTAACTCAACAATTTGAAAGATTCTCCTCATTAATATCTGAGCTAAAGTTAAATGGTCAGACCTATACAACAGTATCTATGCTACATAGATTTTTAAGGTCTCTACCAAACAAATGGGAAACATACTCCATTGTTTTAAGATCCTCACCAGATTTTGGCTCCCTCACTCTTACAAAACTCCATGGGAGATTACTTACTTTTGAGAGAGAAATTGATCAAAAGAAGAAATTGCAATCATCTGGTAAAACTGCTGATGACTACCTACCAGGTAGTACAACACTTTTGGGACAAGACTCACCAACTTGTTCCTATGGATCTTATGACAACATTGACATAACTACTGGGATCTCATCAGAAAGATCTTTCCCAGGTTATGACAATGATGACCAAAGTCAAACTGCTGATATTCTATGTTTTATCATGGATGATTTGAAAAACTTTAGCAGTGATGACTTAGAAGAAATGGACATTTTACACCAACTGGCCATGCTAAGCATTAAAACTAACAAGTTTTATAAAAGGTCAGGAAGGAAATTTCCAGGATTGACCAGTAATACAAAAATTGGTTTTGACAAATCTAAACTGAGATGTCACAAGTGTCAGAAGTTGGGACACTTTGCTAGAGAGTGTAGAAACTCTAGCTTTAACCAATCACAATCTGGAAATAACTTTAACCCCAATTATAATAGGAATAATGGAACTCAAGGGAGTGCTCATTTTGTACAGGCACAAGCTCCTCAACAGCAATACATGCCACAAGTACAATATGTTCAAATGCCTGCTCAACAGATGCAGAGCCAACAATCAATCCCTCCCTTTCCAGCTGCTCAACAACCTCCACATCCTCAACAACCCTCTCAACAAAGTCTTTTCACCTCAGGGTATGTTGACTGGAGCAGTCTTCCTTTTGACACCACAGAGTGCAATCCTGATGCAGACAACAAGTTGTTTGACATCAACTGGGGAGAACCAGACAATGGCAGAAAGAACTTTGCCTTAATGGCATTTGAAGGCTGCACTTCAAAATCTGCATTGTCACAGGTATCAAAAGAGTCTTTGACAAAACTTTGTTCAAATTCTTGCAAAGAATCTTTTGCTCTCATAAGAGAGACAAATGTGCACTTACAAGGAAAAGCCAATGATTTAGAAAGAAAATACACTCAGATGAAGTGTGATTTAGAGAGAAAACTTACTGCTAAAACAAAAGAAGCCTCTAAATTAACTAACTCAGCTATTGAAACCCAAGCACAAATTAAAATGATGATAGAAGATCTTGGGAATGTCAGAAAAGAGCTTGCTGACACCAAGATCAGTTGTGAAAAATGGGTGGATTCTTGTAAGGGGTACCAGCTATTGCTAAACAAACAGAGTGCTTCAAATGTTAAGTTTGGCATAGGGTACCATCATGTTGAAACACCAACAGATTTCTCTCCCAAAACTACTGAAGATGGGAGAAAAATTGTTTCAAATGAAACTTCTGAAGGGAAAGACTGCACATCTTTCCATGAAAACTTTCTAAACAGAAATCCTGGTATTTTCAAAGAAAGTACTTCAGAAGTATTAACAAAATCTGACAACAAGCCATCAGTAGTTTCATCTACATCAGGAGTTGAGACTCTAAAAACTACTGATGAGCAAAATCTTTACACTAATGTCAGAAATTTGCCTTTAGATCAAAAACAAAAGGCAAAAGAGTGTGAAATTTGTGGTCTGTTCAACCACAAAACAGAGTTTTGTAGATACAGAAAAGGAATTCAGTTCAATCATAAAATTAAACAACAGGTTGTGGGAAATCAAATCAGAAATGATTATGAAAGAATCTTTAATCCCAAGAAACAACAACCTGAAAACACCTTTTCTCAGAAAAAGATAAAATCTCAACTAAAATCTTTTTCTCAAAATTCTTTGTCAGTAGTTAGACCTGAATCATCAGTAGTTTCACAAACTGCTGAGATTCAAAAACTAATGAACTTGGTACAACTACTGATGACCAAGGTTGATGGTGGTCCTGAAAAGGATACCACTATGGTTCTTAATGAAAAATCCATTGCCAAAAAGACATGGATTTCTCAACCTGGTCAAGAACAAACTGTAACTGTTCTCAAGAGCAAACCCAAAGCCAAATAGGCTTGGGTTCCTAAATCTAACTAATTTGCTATTGTGTGCAGAGAGTTTCCAGGGGCTTAAACAGCATATGGTACGTTGATAGTGGAGGCTCTATGCACATGACTGGATGCAGATACCTGATAAACAATTTTATCAGCCAAAGAGAAGGATCTGTATCCTTTGGGAACAATGCTAAGGGATATGTGCTAGGACATGGCAATGTCTCCTCTGGCAAAATACAGTTTGACAAGGTCAATCTGGTTGAAAACCTTGAATACAACTTGCTGAGTGTGTCACAAATGTGTGATAAAGGATATTCTTCCTTTTTCACAAAGACAGCATGCAAGATCATCTCACCAGAAGGCCAGAAGTTGATAGAGAAGATCATTGAAGATCATACTTTGCTGATTGCCAAAAGATGTGGCAATGTCTATGCAGTGGACATTGAGAAAGACAAAGTATTGAACAACACTGCCTGTTTCTTCTCAAGGGCATCAACTTCAGAAACAGATCTCTGGCACAGGAGACTTGGCCATGTGAACTTTAAAACCATAAATAAAGTCACAAAAATGGGTTTGGTCCGAGGTCTACCTTTGAAAGTATACCAGTGTCAAGAACACTGTGTATCCTGTTTAAAGGGAAAACAACATAAGTCCTCCTATAAGTCTATTGAAGAATCAAAAACAACTGCATGTCTTCAACTACTCCATATGGACTTATTTGGACCTGTCAAGATTATGAGCCTTGGTAAGAAGAAGTACTGCTTAGTCATCATTGATGACTACTCAAGATTCACATGGGTATTCTTCTTATTCTCCAAGGATGAGGCTGCTGAAATCATCAAGTTCTTCATTCTACAAGTGGAGAAACAATATTCTCTACCTGTCAAAACCATTAGAAGTGATAATGGGATAGAGTTCAGGAACAAAACTCTGGACGAATTCTGTTTGTCTAAAGGGATTATTAGACAATACAGTGTTCCCAGAACTCCTGAACAAAATGGTGTAGTAGAAAGGAAGAACAGAACCTTAATAGAGGGAGCAAGAACAATGTTAGCTGATTCTGGGCTGCCCTTGTACTTTTGGGCAGAAGCAGTTAACACATCATGTTATGTTCAGAATAGAGTTCTTATGGTCAAGAGACATTCCAAGACTGCCTATGAAGTTCTTCATGGCATGAAGCCCCTTATCTCCTTTTTCAGGGCTTTTGGGTGTCAATGTTTCATCTTGAACATCAAGGAATCTATTTCAAAGTTTGCTGCCAAAGTTGACTCAGGTTACTTTCTTGGTTACTCTTCAACTAGAAAAGCCTACAAGGTTTTTAATTCTCACACCAAGATAGTAGAAGAAACATTGAATGTCAAGTTCAATGAGTCAAAACACACTCTTATTCCAGCACATCCTGCTGAACTTTTTGACCTTGACAACTTCCATTTTGGACCTGAGAAGGCTGTTACTTCATCAAAACCTACTTATTATGGTGACAAAAGGTTTGATGATGAGGATCCCACACCATGGACTCCTCAAGCAGTTATCAAGTCAACTTCAAAAACATCAGAAGTTCCCCAAACTTCTGATCAAACAAGTACTGAGGAACAAACTCAAACTTCTGGTTCAGTAGATCCAACTACTGAAGATCAAGGAACATCTGAACCAGATATTATAGACCTCAGTAGTTTGTTTGAAGAACATGAGCCACCTACACCTGTCAGTGGTTTACAACAACTGATTGAACACAGAGATCATCCACTTGATCAAATCATGGGTGATATAGCTTCAGGTGTTCTTACCAGAAACCAGCTCTCCAACTTTTGCCTATTTTCAGCCTTTATCTCTAAGTTGGAACCAAAGAAGTACCAGGAAGCCCTCAAAGACAATAATTGGGTGCAAGCTATGCAAGATGAACTGCTTCAGTTCAACAAGCAACAGGTCTGGGAAATCTGTCCCTTACCTCCAAACAAGCAACCAATTGGCACTAGATGGGTTTTCAGGAACAAACAAGATGAAGCTGGTATGATAATCAAGAACAAGGCAAGACTGGTAGTTCAAGGGTACTCTCAAGAAGAGGGAATTGACTATGATGAAACCTTTGCTCCAGTTGCAAGGCTTGAGGCCATTAGGTTATTTCTGGCCTATGCCATTTCCAACAAAATTAAAGTTTATCAAATGGATGTAAAAAGTGCATTTTTATATGGAAAGATAAAAGAGGAGGTGTATGTCTGTCAGCCACCTGGGTTTGAGGATCCTTCTCATCCTGAGTGGGTGTACAGACTGGACAAAGCTCTTTATGGGCTCAAACAGGCTCCAAGGGCCTGGTATGATACACTCTCCACCTTTTTACTCAAAAATAACTTTACAAGAGGTGCCATTGATAAAACTTTTTTCATTAAACATGTTGGAAATCATGTCCTACTTGTTCAAATTTATGTTGATGATATCATTTTTGGTTCAACAAACACAAAACTGTGTGATGATTTTAAGAAACTCATGCAATCAAAATTTGAGATGAGTACCATGGGAGAACTGCAGTACTTTTTGGGACTGCAGATCAAGCAACAAACAAATGGAACTTTTATACATCAATCAAAATATGTTAAAGAATTATTAAACAAATTTTCTTTAAAAGACTGTAAATCATGTTCCACTCCCATGACACCAATCACACAAGTTGAACCTGATGATCAAGGAAAACAGGTTGATCAAACCATGTACAGATGCATGATAGGTTCCCTTTTATATCTAACTGCTTCTAGACCAGATATTATGTTTTCAACATGTGTCTGTGCTAGATATCAATCAGCACCAAGGGAATCACACCTTATAGCAGTCAAAAGAATTTTCAGATATCTGAAAGGAACTCCAACACTTGGAATTTGGTATCCTGCTTCAAGCAATACCAAGTTATCAGCTTTTTCAGATAGTGACTATGCAGGGTGTAAGATGACAAGAAAGTCAACATCTGGTGGTTGTCAATTCTTGGGTAACTGTCTAGTGTCATGGGAATCAAAGAAGCAAACATCTGTTGCAACTTCAACTGCTGAAGCTGAATACATTGCAGCTGCAAGTTGTACATCACATATACAATGGCTCCAATATCAACTTCTTGATTATGGAATCAAAGAAACCAAGACACCTTTGTTAGTAGACAGCAAATCTGCCATTAGCATCATTCAAAATCTGGTACAGTTCTCAAAAACCAAACATATTGAGATCAGGTACCATTTCATAAGAGATTGCTATGAAAAAGGCAAGATTGAGGTGAAGCATGTAGCAACAGCTAATCAAATAGCTGACATCTTCACAAAACCCCTTGACACATCAACATTTCAGAAGTTAGTATCCATGCTTGGGATGCTAAATTTGTAAGTGTTTATTTTATTATTCTGCACATATTTTTCATTTTTCACTTACAAAAAGACAAATAGTCTGAAACAAAACTTCTGAAAAGAGAGAAACTACTGATGAACAAAACATCAGTATGGGGATAATTTCTGAAAAGTGTATAACTTCTGATAAAATAACCTTCAGAAGTTATGAATAAAAGTATTTATAAAACATTTCTCATCAGCTGTTAAAACTACTGAAGAGGAAATGGGAACTACTGATGAAGATAATCCTTCATCAGCAGTTTAATCAAAAAGGGCAAATCTGACTTTTCCCATCATCAGAGGTTTTGACCTAGTCGGTTTAAAACTTCTGATAAAGAGATTTTTAACCGAGGCGGTTTAAAAACTTCTAATAAAGAAGATTCAAGCGGTTAAAAACTTCTGATAAATATCTTTTTTCAACACTTATCCTTTCAAACTCAAAAAATCCCTCTTTCTCTCACAAAAACTCTCTCAAATAACCTAAACCTGCAAATCAACTGTTCGATCAAAACACAAACACATGGCTCTCATTCTAAAACAGGGACACAATCAAAGGGCCTTTCTTGAAAAACAAGAAGGCTGGTCCCAATACGATGAGATCATTGATCTTGTCGTAAAATCCCAATATTTTACTGCTCTCACAATCGACCCACCAATTCATACTGACACTCTAAATGAGTTCTGGGCTAATGCTGAGACGGTGACGGCTGATGATGAAGTTATCTCCCTCAACTCAAGAATAAAAGGGAAAGCATTGACCATCACACCGGCCACACTAGCAACAAGACTGGGCCTGGATGATGTAGCTGCCCCTGATCAAGTTGCTAATTCTGATATTCACTTAACCATGACAGAGTGTGGTTATCAAGGTACTCTCTCCCATGCTACTATCTTCAAAAAATATTTTGAACCAAAATACAAGCTTTTGTTTCATTATATTATTATGTGTTTGAGTCCAAAGATAGGGTCTTATGACCAGATGCCCTCCACTTTTCAACCAATATTTCATTCCATAGTGAATGAAACCAAATTCAGGGCATCAAAATTATTTTTCAATGAGTTGGTGTTACATCATAATAATACCAAGAAAAAGTTTTTGCTATACCCAAGGTTCATTATGCAATGCATAATAGGGGAACTGGGTAATGAGGTGCTTGTGGGAAAAGTTTCAACTTTAAATCCATTAACCTCACAAGCATACTCTAGGCATAACAAACCGGCTACCTGGCCAGAAGATGATCAGGGAGAACAACAACAAGTCCCCCTGAAGCCCACATCTTCCAAACTCATACCACCAAAAGCCAAATGGCCCAAACCAACAAAAACAAAAACCCACCAACACAAAAGAAAAGCTGTTCAGGAGGTTGAGATGCCTGAACATGCTCATGAGCAATCTGCTCTTCAAATAGGTGAGACTGAAACACCCTCTCAGTCTCATCCATCTCAAACCCCACCAAGAGCACCCATAACAATCTTATTCAAAAGAAAAAGACTTAGAAAAACTGTTGCAACTCACACTTCTTTTGAAACTGCTGACCAACCTATTTCACCTATTGCCCAAACTTCTGAACCAACCCCTCAAATTTCTGAAACAGAGGCAATAGAGATTGCCAAACTTCTCTCTGGGCTAAAAGAGAAAGTCCCATCTGATAATGTCAGTCCCCTACAACCACAACAAACAGGGGACATAACCACAGCATCAGACATGGATGTGGACATCACTAGCCCTAACCCAAGAGATGAGGGTGGACCAGAGTCTTTAAGCCCAATCTTAGAGACTCTTGGGGCATCTGAGGCTGCTACTACTCAGTTACCACCCAGTGGTGGATCTGAGGATAGAAGTAAAATAGCTAAGACCTTAGATGTGGCAACTACTGATGAAGGCTTAATGCCTGAAGTAGGAAATCCTCAGAACCAAGAACAAGAGGTTCATGAGAGAACTGAGTTGGGCTCAGCTCATGATTTAACTGAGACAGTCCTCAATGAGGACAACATCAGGGATTCAGATGATTCCATTAATTTGGATGATGTTTCAAAAACCAAAACTACTGAATTAACGGCACTTTATGAAGGTCCTGTTTCAGGGGTATCCGAGCTCAAGAAGCTAGTCACCTCTGAACAGGTTAAAGTCCACTCAATCCCTAAAACCCCTAGAGTGGCATCCTCTGTACAACATGAGGATCTCCCAAAAACACACCCTTCACATCAAATGCCTACCCAATTCCCTGGGCAAACAAGCATAGACATGAACCAGCTATGCAGCCCAGAGGGTCCCCTGTACCACATGATGAACACTCTCATCAAAAATCACTTCCAAACATACACAGCTAACTTGGAGCTGTCAATCAAAAACCAATTTGGAGTGATCAAGACAAAGATGAATGATCTGTCCAACAAGATTGAATTCAACAGCAAACAGATTGCTCATCTTCAAGGTCAATTCTCCCAACCCTCAACTTCTAAACTTGATGAATCCAAAAAGGGGGAGAAAATTAGGGAACCTAAGGAGTCATTCGAAGCCAGGATAAGGGCAAGAGTGGCCATCCTTGAAAGAGATCAGAAGAATCAAGCCAGAAAGGAAAAACTGGCCAAACAGTTTGGTGTCTCTATTCAAGAAGTAGAAGATGCTGAAAAATCTGATGAATCCCAAGGGCATAATGAAGAAACCTCTGATGGCCAAAGTTCTGATGAAGAATCAGAAAGTACTAAAGACAATCCTTCAGTAGTTGACAAACCATCAGCAGTTGTCAACCCATCAGAGGTTAACACTTCCAAACCTCAACAAACTAAACCTTCCAGATCCACTGAACAAATCAAACCAACTTCTGCTCCTCCAAGGCCTACAACAACCACTACTATGACTGTCCTAACCCCTGCTCCAATCTCTCAATCTACTGAATTTCTTGAGCAGAGGTTAAAGGCAGTTCAACAAAAAGCCAAGGAAGACCAGATTTGGAAAAGTCTGGAACAAAGGGATGATTTAGAGTTTGAAGAGAAGCTCCAGGCTTATCAAGCTGAACTGGAAAGACAGGCTGAAATTGACTATGTTGCTGAAGAAGACAAAAGACAACAATTGTTGTCTTACATCACCAAGAACAGCAAGACTAAAGCCTACACACTCAAGCGACTCTCTATGCAAGAGCTGACAAGAAGGGCACAACTAATTGCAGATAAACTGGCCACAAGTAAAGAAGGAAAGGCCAAGAGAGCCCAGATGATAAATGAATTAGTAGCAGATGGCTATGGTTCAAAAGCCTCAGTATCCAGATGGAAAGAAGAAAGACTGATGGATACTTATCAAAAATACAAGGCTGCCAAGGCTGCAAATCCAGAGAAGTTTCAAACTGCTGATCCTTCAATATCAGTAGTTAGAACTTCTGGTATGTCAACAAGAAGGCCTGCTACTCAAAGAAAGAAAGCAGAGGACAATGTCAAAACTGATTTCAAAATGGTACTACTTGAAGGAAGTTCAGTAGTTCATTCAGATTTTGACATTGAGGAGAAACCTCTGTTAACACAATTCAGGGATCCTTCCACTTTTGCCTACCAAATCCAAAAGACTATCAAAGAAAAGATGCATACCAAGGTAGTGACTGAACACCATCTCCCAACTATTCAGATGCCTGATATGCAACAACAACAACAACAAGAAGGAAGAGACTCCCACCTGAGACTTACTGAAGTAGAAAGCATCCAACACTCAGGTTCATCAACCCAAGGGACAAGTCTGGTTCCCTATACCTCTGACTTTGACAAGTCAAAGGTGCCTATCAACAGATGGTCACTTACTGCTAACAACACAGTATTATTGACAAGAAGAGACCTTTCAAGCAGGGCTTACAAGAAGATCAGTGATCTAAAGAAACTGTCAACACAAGACCTGCTCACAATTCAACATCTGGAACCACAGAAAGGATCTCTATCTGATGGACAGTTAAACCAGCTCAAGAACACCATGTTCAAAGAAATATGGAAGATTGTTCAAGACAGAAGAAGATCATAAGGAATTAGTAAGGTTTTGGGTTCATCAATCTAGGGGGAGATTGTTAGGACAAAGAGGATTGGTGAAACCACTTTTGGAAACCTTAGTCTAATTCACTTCTGTCATTTTGGCTAAGTATAGAATTACTGAAGAGAAGACAAGAAACTGCTGAAGAGAAGATATGAGAAGTGCTGAAGAAGAAACTTCATCAGAAGTTCTGAAGTCCAAACCAGACAAGTTCACTTCAGAAGTACTGAAGACAAACTACTCATCAGTAGTTTGTCATTCATCAGCACTTAGCATCAGATATTTTCCACCGCCTTTTGTATCAGTAGTTTATTGTTTATTATTACTTTTAGCTGTAATTGTTTAAATCAATGTTGCAACTTGTGCAACTTGTTTCTGATATTTGTATACTTGCATTATGGGCAAGTTACATGTATGTAAACGTCTATAAATAGGAGGCTTCAACCTTCTATTTTAGACATTGATTTTAATAGAAAAATCCTTCAAACACTTTCACTGTTCTATTCCATTTCAGTATTTATTGTGAATCTGTCTAAGTATCTAATTCTCATTTACTGCTTAGATTCATAATAAATACTTGTCATTATTAGTTTCAATCTTCAAGGGGGAGTAATAACTCCTCTTGAGTATAAAATGTGTTGCTTTAACTTATACATTCCGCTGTGCTTATAATCTGATATACAAGAGCTTGCTAAACACTTAAGTGTCAAAGATAGCAAGTTCTTACTTAAACAAAGAGCATACTGATCCAACACAAATCAATACCTCCCATACATCCTCTTTTAACACCGCTTTAGCTACAATGAGTCAACAAAGGTAACCACTTTCTTCAATTAGTGAACAAAGTTAGAATTGTTCATCCAAAAGGCTATAAACCGCAAAGGTCATTAAAAACTCTAACAAACACAAGAAGTTTTAAGCTTTATAGGTCCTCACAAACTGTAACCTCGGAAGCTTAGAAGGTTTAAACCTCACTGGTCTCCATAAGCCATGACCTCAGAAGCTTAGAAGGTTTAAACGTCACTCGTCTCCATAAGCGATGACCTCCAATGCTTAGAAGGTTTAAGCCTCACAGGTCTTCATAAGCCATAACCTCCAATGCTTAGAAGGTTATGGACTTCAAAGGTTATCACCCCGGAAGCCAGGAAGATTATAAGCTTCACAACGTATCGCCTCTTTTGACTACAAAAGCTCGACAACAAGTCAAACTCGTTACCAACACAAGTTTTATACCTCAAGGATGACAAAAGTCAAAATACATCACATGTTGTTGGATCAGTATGCTCTTTGTTTAGGTAAGAACTTGCTATCTTTGACACTTAAGTGTTTAGCAAGCTCTTGTATATCAGATTGTAAGCACAGCGGAATGTATAAGATAAAGCAACACTTTTTATACTTAGAGAGGAGTTATTACTCCCTCTTGATGATTGAAACTAATAATGACAAGTATTTATTATGAATCTAAGCAGTAAATGAGAATTAGATACTTAGGCAGATTCACAATAAATACTGAAATAGAATAGAACAGTGAAAGTGTTTGAAGGATTTTTCTATTAAAATCAATGTCTAAAATAGAAGGTTGAAGCCTCCTATTTATAGACGTTTACATACATGTATCTTGCCCATAAAGCAAGTATACAAATATCAGAAACAAGTTGCACAAGTTGCAACATTGAAACAAACAATTACAGCTAAAAGTAATAATAAATAATAAACTACTGATACAAAAGGCGGTGGAAAATATCTGATGCTAAGTGCTGATGAATGACAAACTACTGATGAGTAGTTTGTCTTCAGTACTTCTGAAGTGAACTTGTCTGGTTTGGACTTCAGAACTTCTGATGAAGTTTCTTCTTCAACACTTCTCATATCTTTTCTTCAGCAGTTTCTTGTCTTCTCTTCAGTACTTCTATACTTAGCCAAAATGACAGAAGTGAATTAGACTAAGGTTTCCAAAATTGGTTTCACCAATCCTCTGTGTCCTAACAATCTCCCCCTGGATTGATGAACCCAAAACCTTACTAATTCCTTATGATCTTCTTCTGTCTTGAACAATCTTCCATATTTTTTTGAACATGGTGTTCTTGAGCTGGTTTAACTGTCCATCAGATAGAGATCCTTTCTGTGGTTCCAGATGTTGAATTGTGAGCAGGTCTTGTGTTGACAGTTTCTTTAGATCACTGATCTTCTTGTAAGCCCTGCTTGAAAGGTCTCTTCTTGTCAATAATACTGTGTTGTTAGCAGTAAGTGACCATCTGATGATAGGCACCTTTGACTTGTCAAAGTTAGAGGTATAGGGAACCAGACTTGTCCCTTGGGTTGATGAACCTGAGTGTTGGATGCTTTCTACTTCAGTAAGTCTCAGGTGGGAGTCTCTTCCTTCTTGTTGTTGTTGTTGTTGCATATCAGGCATCTGAATAGTTGGGAGATGGTGTTCAGT
Organism: Ambrosia trifida; assembly: GCA_028751855.1. Classification (NCBI taxonomy): domain Eukaryota; kingdom Viridiplantae; phylum Streptophyta; class Magnoliopsida; order Asterales; family Asteraceae; genus Ambrosia; species Ambrosia trifida. Next base: position 34,959,448 of record CM054126.1, read on the forward strand.
CACTACCTTGGTATGCATCTTTTCTTTGATAGTCTTTTGGATTTGGTAGGCAAAAGTGGAAGGATCCCTGAATTGTGTTAACAGAGGTTTCTCCTCAATGTCAAAATCTGAATGAACTACTGAACTTCCTTCAAGTAGTACCATTTTGAAATCAATTTTGACATTGTCCTCTGCTTTCTTTCTTTGAGTAGCAGGCCTTCTTGTTGACATACCAGAAGTTCTAACTACTGATCTTGAAGGATCAGCAGTTTGAAACTTCTCTGGATTTGCAGCCTTGGCAGCCTTGTATTTTTTATAAGTATCCATCAGTCTTTCTTCTTTCCATCTGGATACTGAGGCTTTTGAACCATAGCCATCTGCTACTAATTCATTTATCATCTCGGCTCTCTTGGCCTTTCCTTCTTTACTTGTGGCCAGTTTATCTGCAATCAGTTGTGCCCTTCTTGTCAGCTCTTGCATAGAGAGTCCCTTGAGTGTGTAGGCTTTAGTCTTGCTGTTCTTTGTGATGTAAGACATCAGTTGTTGTCTTTTGTCTTCTTCAGCAACATAGTCAATTTCAGCATGTCTTTCCAGTTCAGCTTGATAAGCCTGGAGCTTCTCTTCAAACTCTAAGTCATCCCTTTGTTCCAGACTTTTCCAAATCTAGTCTTCCTTGGCTTTTTGTTGAACTGCCTTTAACCTCTGCTCAAGAAGTTCAGTAGATTGAGAGATTGGAGCAGGGGTTAGGACAGTCATGGTAGTGGTTGTTGTAGGCCTTGGAGGAGCAGAAGTTGGTTTGATTTGTTCAGTGGATCTGGAAGGTTTAGTTTGTTGAGGTTTGGAAGTGTTAACCTCTGCTGGGTTGACAACTGCTGATGGTTTGTCAACTACTGAAGGATTGTCTTCAGTATCTTCTGAGTCATCAGTACTTTGACCATCAGAGGTTTCTTTATTATGCCTTAGGGATTCTTCAGAGGTTTGGGTCTCATCTTCTTTTTCTGTGGCTTCAATATCTTCCACTGAGACACCAAACTGTTTGGCCATTGCTTCTTGTCTGGCCTGGTTTTTCTGATCTCTTTTTAGGATAGCAAGTCTTGCCTTTCTTCTGGCTTCAACTGTATCCATTGGTTCCTTGATCTTCTCCCTCTTTTTGGATTCATCAATAAGCTTCAGAGGTTTGATCTGATCTGTCAGATTGGCAATTTGTTTGCTGTTGAAGTCAATCTTGGTCTGCAGATCATTCATTTTGGTCTGAATCACCCCAAATTGGTTCTTGATGGACAGCTCCAAGTTAGCTGTATAGGTTTGGAGGTGATTCTTGATGAGGGCATTCATCATTTGATAAAGGTCACCACCTGGGCTGCATAGTTGGTTCATGTCTATGCTTGAAGGCCCAGGGAATTGGGTAGGCATTTGATGTGAAGGGTGTGTTTTTAGGAGATCCTCATGTTGTACAGAGGATGCCACTCTAGGGGTTTTAGGGATTGAGTGGACTTTAACCTGTTCAGGGGTGACTAGCTTCTTGAGCTTGGATACCCCTGAAACAGGACCTTCATAAAGTGCCGTCAATTCAGTAGTTTTGGTTTTTGAAACATCATCCAAATTAATGGAATCATCTGAATCCCTGATGTTGTCCTCATTGAGGACTGTCTCAGTTAAATCATGAGCTGAGCCCAACTCAGTTCTCTCATGAACCTCTTGTTCTTGGTTCTGAGGATTTCCTACTTCAGGCATTAAGCCTTCATCAGTAGTTGCCACATCTGAGGTCTTAGCTGTTTTACTTCTATCCTCAGATCCACCACTGGGTGGTAACTGAGTAGTAGCAGCCTCAGATGCCCCCAAGAGTCTCTAAGATTGGGCTTAAAGACTCTGGTCCACCCTCATCTCTTGGGTTAGGGCTAGTGATGTCCACATCCATGTCTGATGCTGTGGTTATGTCCCCTGTTTGTTGTGGTTGTAGGGGACTGACATTATCAGATGGGACTTTCTCTTTTAGCCTAGAGAGAAGTTTGGCAATCTCTATTGCCTCTGTTTCAGAAATTTGAGGGGTTGGTTCAGAAGTTTGGGCAATAGGTGAAATAGGTTGGTCAGCAGTTTCAAAAGAAGTGTGAGTTGCAACAGTTTTTCTAAGTCTTTTTCTTTTGAATAAGATTGTTATGGGTGCTCTTGGTGGGGTTTGAGATGGATGAGACTGAGAGGGTGTTTCAGTCTCACCTATAAGAAGAGCAGATTGCTCATGAGCATGTTCAGGCATCTCAACCTCCTGAACAGCTTTTCTTTTGGGTTGGTGGGTTTTTGTCTTTGTTGGCTTGGGCTTTTTGGCTTTTGGTGGTGTGAGTTTGGAAGATGTGGGCTTCAGGGGGACTTGTTGTTGTTCTCCCTGATCATCTTCTGGCCAGGTAGCCGGTTTGTTATGCCTAGAGTATGCTTGTGAGGTTAATGGATTTAAAGTTGAAACTTTTCCCACAAGCACCTCATTACCCAGTTCCCCTATTATGCATTGCATAATGAACCTTGGGTATAACAAAAACTTTTTCTTGGTATTATTATGATGTAACACCAACTCATTGAAAAATAATTTTGATGCCCTGAATTTGGTTTCATTCACTATGGAATGAAATATTGGTTGAAAAGTAGAGGGCATCTGGTCATAAGACCTTGTTTTTGGACTCAAACACATAATACTATAATGAAACAAAAGCTTGTATTTTGGTTCAAAATATTTTTTGAAGATAGTAGCATGGGAGAGAGTACCTTGATAACCACACTCTGTCATGGTTAAGTGAATATCAGAATTAGCAACTTGATCAGGGGCAGTTACATCATTCAGGCCCAGTCTTGTTGCCAGTGTGGCCGGTGTGATGGTCAGTGGTTTCCCTTTTATTCTTGAGTTGAGGGAGATAAATTCACCATCAGCCGTCACCGTCTCAGCATTAGCCCAGAACTCATTGAGAGTTTCAGTATGAATTGGTGGGTCGATTGTGAGAGCAGTAAAATATTGGGATTTTACGACAAGATCAATGATCTCATCGTATTGGGACCAGCCTTCTTGTTTTTCAAGAAAGGCCTTTTGATTGTGTCCCTGTTTTAGAACGAGAGCCATGTGGTTTGTGTTTTTGTTGATCGAACAGTTGATTTGCAGGTTTAGGTTATTGAGAGAGTTTTTGAGAGAGAAGGAGGGAATTTTTGAGTTTGAAAGGATAAGTGTTGAAAAAAGATATTTATCAGAAGTTTTTAACCGCTTGAATCTTCTTTATTAGAAGTTTTTAAACCGCCTCGGTTAAAAATCTTTTTATCAGAAGTTTTAAACCGACTAGGTCAAAACCTCTGATGATGGGAAAAGTCAGATTTGCCCTTTTTGACTAAACTGCTGATGAAGGATTATCTTCATCAGTAGTTCCCATTTCCTCTTCAGTAGTTTTAACAGCTGATGAGAAATGTTTTATAAATACTTTTATTCATAACTTCTGAAGGTTATTTTATCAGAAGTTATACACTTTTCAGAAATTATCCCCATACTGATGTTTTGTTCATCAGTAGTTTCTCTATTTTCAGAAGTTTTGTTTCAGACTTTTTGTCTTTTTGTAAGTGAAAAATGAAAAATATGTGCAGAATAATAAAATAAACACTTACAAATTTAGCATCCCAAGCATGGATACCAACTTCTGAAATGTTGATGTGTCAAGGGGTTTTGTGAAGATGTCAGCTATTTGATTAGCTGTTGCTACATGCTTCACCTCAATCTTGCCTTTTTCATAGCAATCTCTTATGAAATGGTACCTGATCTCAATATGTTTGGTTTTTGAGAACTGTACCGGATTTTGAATGATGCTAATGGCAGATTTGCTGTCTACTAACAAAGGTGTCTTGGTTTCTTTGATTCCATAATCAAGAAGTTGATATTGGAGCCATTGTATCTGTGATGTACAACTTGCAGCTGCAATGTATTCAGCTTTAGCAGTTGAAGTTGCAACAGATGTTTGCTTCTTTGATTGCCATGACACTAGACAGTTACCCAGGAATTGACAACCACCAGATGTTGACTTTCTTGTCATCTTACACCCTGCATAGTCACTATCTGAAAAAGCTGATAACTTGGTATTGCTTGAAGCAGGATACCAAATTCCAAGTGTTGGAGTTCCTTTCAGATATCTGAAAATTCTTTTGACTGCTATAAGGTGTGATTCCCTTGGTGCTGATTGATATCTAGCACAGACACATGTTGAAAACATAATATCTGGTCTAGAAGCAGTTAGATATAAAAGGGAACCTATCATGCATCTGTACATGGTTTGATCAACCTGTTTTCCTTGATCATCAGGTTTAACTTGTGTGATTAGTGTCATGGGAGTGGAACATGATTTACAGTCTTTTAAAGAAAATTTGTTTAATAATTCTTTAACATATTTTGATTGATGTATAAAAGTTCCATTTGTTTGTTGCATGATCTGCAGTCCCAGAAAGTACTGCAGTTCTCCCATGGTACTCATCTCAAATTTTGATTGCATGAGTTTCTTAAAATCATCACACAGTTTTGTGTTTGTTGAACCAAAAATGATATCATCAACATAAATTTGAACAAGTAGGACATGATTTCCAACATGTTTAATGAAAAGAGTTTTATCAATGGCACATCTTGTAAAGTTATTTTTGAGTAAAAAGGTGGAGAGTGTATCATACCAGGCTCTTGGAGCCTGTTTGAGCCCATAAAGAGCTTTGTCCAGTCTGTACACCCACTCAGGATGAGAAGGATCCTCAAACCCAGGTGGCTGACAGACATACACCTCCTCTTTTATCTTTCCATACAAAAATGCACTTTTTACATCCATTTGATAAACTTTAATTTTGTTGGAAATGGCATAGGCCAGAAATAACCTGATGGCCTCAAGCCTTGCAACTGGAGCAAAGGTTTCATCATAGTCAATTCCCTCTTCTTGAGAGTACCCTTGAACTACCAGTCTTGCCTTGTTTTTTATTATCATACCAGCTTCATCTTGTTTGTTCCTGAAAACCCATCTTGTGCCAATTGGTTGCTTGTTTGGAGGTAAGGGACAGATTTCCCAGACCTGTTGCTTATTGAACTGAAGCAGTTCATCTTGCATAGCTTGCACCCAATTATTGTCTTTGAGGGCTTCCTGCTACTTCTTTGGTTCCAACTGTGAGATAAAGGCTGAAAATAGGCAAAAGTTGGAGAGCTGGTTTCTGGTAAGAACACCTAAAGCTATATCACCCATGATTTGATCAAGTGGATGATCTCTGTGTTCAATCAGTTGTTGTAAACCACTGAAAGGTGTAGGTGGCTCATGTTCTTCAAACAAACTACTGAGGTCTATAATATCTGGTTCAGATGTTCCTTGATCTTCAGTAGTTGGATCTACTGAACCAAAAGTTTGAGTTTGTTCCTCAGTACTTGTTTGATCAGAAGTTTGGGGAACTTCTGATGTTTTTGAAGTTGACTTGATAACTGTTTGAGGAGTCCATGGTGTGGGATCCTCATCATCAAACCTTTTGTCACCATAATAAGTAGGTTTTGATGAAGTAACAGCCTTCTCAGGTCCAAAATGGAAGTTGTTAAGGTCAAAAAGTTCAGCAGGATGTGCTGGAATAAGAGTGTGTTTTGACTCATTGAACTTGACATTCAATGTTTCTTCTACTATCTTGGTGTGAGAATTAAAAACCTTGTAGGCTTTTCTAGTTGAAGAGTAACCAAGAAAGTAACCTGAGTCAACTTTGGCAGCAAACTTTGAAATAGATTCCTTGATGTTCAAGATGAAACATTGACACCCAAAAGCCCTGAAAAAGGAGATAAGGGGCTTCATGCCATGAAGAACTTCATAGGCAGTCTTGGAATGTCTCTTGACCACAAGAACTCTATTCTGAACATAACATGATGTGTTAACTGCTTCTGCCCAAAAGTACAAGGGCAGCCCAGAATCAGCTAACATTGTTCTTGCTCCCTCTATTAAGGTTCTGTTCTTCCTTTCTACTACACCATTTTGTTTAGGAGTTCTGGGAACACTGTATTGTCTAATAATCCCTTTAGACAAACAGAATTCGTCCAGAGTTTTGTTCCTGAACTCTGTCCCATTATCACTTCTAATGGTTTTGACACGTAGAGAATATTGTTTCTCCACTTGTAGAATGAAGAACTTGATGATTTCAGCAGCCTCATCCTTGGAGAATAAGAAGAATACCCATGTGAATCTTGAGTAGTCATCAATGATGACTAAGCAGTACTTCTTCTTACCAAGGCTCATAATCTTGACAGGTCCAAATAAGTCCATATGGAGTAGTTGAAGACATGCAGTTGTTTTTGATTCTTCAATAGACTTATAGGAGGACTTATGCTGTTTTCCCTTTAAACAGGATACACAGTGTTCTTGACACTGGTATACTTTCAAAGGTAGACCTCGGACCAAAACCATTTTTGTGACTTTATTTATGGTTTTAAAGTTCACATGGCCAAGTCTCCTGTGCCAGAGATCAGTTTCTGAAGTTGATGCCCTTGAGAAGAAACAGGCAGTGTTGTTCAATACTTTGTCTTTCTCAATGTCCACTGCATAGACATTGCCACATCTTTTGGCAATCAGCAAAGTATGATCTTCAATGATCTTCTCTATCAACTTCTGGCCTTCTGGTGAGATGATCTTGCATGCTGTCTTTGTGAAAAAGGAAGAATATCCTTTATCACACATTTGTGACACACTCAGCAAGTTGTATTCAAGGTTTTCAACTAGATTGACCTTGTCAAACTGTATTTTGCCAGAGGAGACATTGCCATGTCCTAGCACATATCCCTTAGCATTGTTCCCAAAGGATACAGATCCTTCTCTTTGGCTGATAAAATTGTTTATCAGGTATCTGCATCCAGTCATGTGCATAGAGCCTCCACTATCAACGTACCATATGCTGTTTAAGCCCCTGGAAACTCTCTGCACACAATAGCAAATTAGTTAGATTTAGGAACCCAAGCCCGTTTGGCTTTGGGTTTGCTCTTGAGAACAGTTACAGTTTGTTCTTGACCAGGTTGAGAAATCCATGTCTTTTTGGCAATGGATTTTTCATTAAGAACCATGGTGGTATCCTTTTCAGGACCACCATCAACCTTGGTCATCAGTAGTTGTACCAAGTTCATTAGTTTTTGAATCTCAGCAGTTTGTGAAACTGCTGATGATTCAGGTCTAACTACTGACAAAGAATTTTGAGAAAAAGATTTTAGTTGAGATTTTATCTTTTTCTGAGAAAAGGTGTTTTCAGGTTGTTGTTTCTTGGGATTAAAGATTCTTTCATAATCATTTCTGATTTGATTTCCCACAACCTGTTGTTTAATTTTATGATTGAACTGAATTCCTTTTCTGTATCTACAAAACTCTGTTTTGTGGTTGAACAGACCACAAATTTCACACTCTTTTGCCTTTTGTTTTTGATCTAAAGGCAAATTTCTGACATTAGTGTAAAGATTTTGCTCATCAGTAGTTTTCAGAGTCTCAACTCCTGATGTAGATGAAACTACTGATGGCTTGTTGTCAGATTTTCTTAATACTTCTGAAGTACTTTCTTTGAAAATACCAGGATTTCTGTTTAGAAAGTTTTCATGGAAAGATGTGCAGTCTTTCCCTTCAGAAGTTTCATTTGAAACAATTTTTCTCCCATCTTCAGTAGTTTTGGGAGAGAAATCTGTTGGTGTTTCAACATGATGGTACCCTATGCCAAACTTAACATTTGAAGCACTCTGTTTGTTTAGCAATAGCTGGTACCCCTTACAAGAATCCACCCATTTTTCACAACTGATCTTGGTGTCAGCAAGCTCTTTTCTAACATTCCCAAGATCTTCTATCATCATTTTAATTTGTGCTTGGGTTTCAATAGCTGAGTTAGTTAATTTAGAGGCTTCTTTTGTTTTAGCAGTAAGTTTTCTCTCTAAATCACACTTCATCTGAGTGTATTTTCTTTCTAAATCATTGGCTTTTCCTTGTAAGTGCACATTTGTCTCTCTTATGAGAGCAAAAGATTCTTTGCAAGAATTTGAACAAAGTTTTGTCAAAGACTCTTTTGATACCTGTGACAATGCAGATTTTGAAGTGCAGCCTTCAAATGCCATTAAGGCAAAGTTCTTTCTGCCATTGTCTGGTTCTCCCCAGTTGATGTCAAACAACTTGTTGTCTGCATCAGGATTGCACTCTGTGGTGTCAAAAGAAAGACTGCTCCAGTCAACATACCCTGAGGTGAAAAGACTTTGTTGAGAGGGTTGTTGAGGCTGTGGAGGTTGTTGAGCAGCTGGAAAGGGAGGGATTGATTGTTGGCTCTGCATCTGTTGAGCAGGCATTTGAACATATTGTACTTGTGGCATGTATTGCTGTTGAGGAGCTTGTGCCTGTACAAAATGAGCACTCCCTTGAGTTCCATTATTCCTATTATAATTGGGGTTAAAGTTATTTCCAGATTGTGATTGGTTAAAGCTAGAGTTTCTACACTCTCTAGCAAAGTGTCCCAACTTCTGACACTTGTGACATCTCAGTTTAGATTTGTCAAAACCAATTTTTGTATTACTGGTCAATCCTGGAAATTTCCTTCCTGACCTTTTATAAAACTTGTTAGTTTTAATGCTTAGCATGGCCAGTTGGTGTAAAATGTCCATTTCTTCTAAGTCATCACTGCTAAAGTTTTTCAAATCATCCATGATAAAACATAGATTATCAGCAGTTTGACTTTGGTCATCATTGTCATAACCTGGGAAAGATCTTTCTGATGAGATCCCAGTAGTTATGTCAATGTTGTCATAAGATCCATAGGAACAAGTTGGTGAGTCTTGTCCCAAAAGTGTTGTACTACCTGGTAGGTAGTCATCAGCAGTTTTACCAGATGATTGCAATTTCTTCTTTTGATCAATTTCTCTCTCAAAAGTAAGTAATCTCCCATGGAGTTTTGTAAGAGTGAGGGAGCCAAAATCTGGTGAGGATCTTAAAACAATGGAGTATGTTTCCCATTTGTTTGGTAAAGACCTTAAAAATCTATGTAGCATAGATACTGTTGTATAGGTCTGACCATTTAACTTTAGCTCAGATATTAATGAGGAGAATCTTTCAAATTGTTGAGTTAAAGTTTCCCCATTAATGTGAGCAAATGTCTCATATTGTTGAGCTAAAATCTCTCTGGTGTTGGCAATCACCTCTTTAGTTCCTCCAAACTGTTCTTTAAGACAATCCCAGAGTTCTTTGGCACTTTCACAATGTAAAAGGCCAGAGTATATCTCATTTGGGAGAGCCATTGCCAACATAGAGAATGCTTTTGCATCTAGCTCAAGTTTTAGGAAATCATCATCTGTATAGTCTTTTGGTTCTTTAGGAACCTCAACTTTAGTTTCAAGATTTATGTTTACTGGTTTGTGAGGACCATATATCACAGATCTCCAACAACCTGTGTTGGTCTGTGACAAGGTATGTGCCATTCTCTTTTGCCATATATTATATTCATTTCTTACAAGCATGGCAGGTTTAGTGGCAGAACCAGTATTATGAGGATCCATTTTAAAGAGTATTGATTTGTCAGATGACTCTTTTAAGTGATGGATGTTGATAAAAAGTGAACTTTTGATCTTTTATTGAATATCAATAAGAGCTTTGTGTCTGATTCTCAATTTGTTAGATTGATATGTGATCAGATAAACCAATGCTCTGATACCAATTGTTGGATCAGTATGCTCTTTGTTTAGGTAAGAACTTGCTATCTTTGACACTTAAGTGTTTAGCAAGCTCTTGTATATCAGATTGTAAGCACAGCGGAATGTATAAGATAAAGCAACACTTTTTATACTTAGAGAGGAGTTATTACTCCCTCTTGATGATTGAAACTAATAATGACAAGTATTTATTATGAATCTAAGCAGTAAATGAGAATTAGATACTTAGGCAGATTCACAATAAATACTGAAATGGAATAGAATAGTAAAAGTGTTTGAAGGATTTTTCTATTAAAATCAATGTCTAAAATAGAAGGTTGAAGCCTCCTATTTATAGACGTTTACATACATGTATCTTGCCCATAAAGCAAGTATACAAATATCAGAAACAAGTTGCACAAGTTGCAACATTGAAACAAACAATTACAGCTAAAAGTAATAATAAACAATAAACTACTGATACAAAAGGCGGTGGAAAATATCTGATGCTAAGTGCTGATGAATGACAAACTACTGATGAGTAGTTTGTCTTCAGTACTTCTGAAGTGAACTTGTCTGGTTTGGACTTCAGAACTTCTGATGAAGTTTCTTCTTCAGCACTTCTCATATCTTTTCTTCAGCAGTTTCTTGTCTTCTCTTCAGTACTTCTATACTTAGCCAAAATGACAGAAGTGAATTAGACTAAGGTTTCCAAAAGTGGTTTCACCAATCCTCTTTGTCCTAACACATGTCCATGATAACATTGGTAGACTTGACATGATTCTTACATAAACTCCTCCGAACATGTCATTAAAAGCTTCAAATACTTAGAAGTTTCAAAAACAGCTCAGAAGCTTCAAAATAAACAAAACAAGCTTAAAAGCTTCAAAAGCGATTAAAAGAAGCTCAAAAGCTTAAACGCTTCAACTACCACATGCTTAAAAGCTTACAAGCTTCAAATACAACAACTGAAGCTCAGAAATTTAGAAGTTTCAGATACAAAAACCGAGGCTTACAAGCTTGAAACGGATACAAGCATCTTGCTAATATGCAACAACTTATCAATCCTTGAACAAAAACCACGGTTAGAACAAGGCATACGTCCGCCTCCGGTACGAACACCACTTCTCGCAATTTAAAAAGCAAAAGAATGACTTAACTAAAGGAAGAAGCTATCAAACTAGCTATAAGTGAAAGTGTCCTTGTAACAAACAAGTCCAATTCTAAGAGCTCCCAACTAGGTGAACCACCTATAATAACACTTGTCTTCTACTAAGGCTCTAGCATGAACAAAAAATATACCAACAAAGATTATCCAAAGCAACTTGCTCAATCGTCGAAGCTTTTGCTTAAACATCAATGCTTCTCACTCACACTAAGCGCAAACGCTTGCCCGTGTTACCTAAGCTAAAAATGAATACAAATTTTGAAGCTTCTAAGCCTTCAACCATCGCTGGAGATTTACTAACTACAAAGACTACAAAGTCAAGACAAGCTAACCCAAACCAACCTGAGAAGCAAGGCTACAAAATAGCCGTAGTAAAAAGGATCAAGCCCCATAGAAGCATAAAACTAGAAACGTAGAAGCATTGAAGCATCCTGCTATACATAAAAGAAGATTAAGGACGAATCAAACCGCAATGCTAAGGCGTTGAAGCTGTTGGCAAAATAACAAGGCAAGCTACTTAACAACCAAAGTAGATTTGTTAAAACACCAACACCTTGCCAAAGCACTTTACTACAACACATGAGTGTCTTCCTAAAAGACAGCTCACATGTTACAAAAACACAACCTTGGAAAGCTTGGTCAAAATAGGAAGGACGACACATTGTCGAAACTCACAACGGTGATTCCTACAAGCTCAATCAACCAAGAAGGAAAGAAAGTCCCAAGACATTGGGATGACAATCACCTTAAAAGGTTCAACGTAACCACTAACGGCCAAGAGATTTCTACCACTTCTTTGTGTAAACATTTAGTTATCATGAAATGAATGAATCATAGCATTTTCCATCAAGATTTGTCATTCTATCCTATAATCAGGTTGAGAACCTAGCAAGAAACTCCATGGCAAGGGCCATGTAAGGGGATGAGCTCCCAGGCCATTTCGCTCAATAGGTTCGAGGGATAAACGGACCTATATAAGGGGTGAGTTCCTAAATCAATCCAACTCCATGAGATAAACAAAAAAACACTTTTATAAATCTCATTGACAGGCTTGAACAACCTACACCTAACGTTCCTTAAGTTTGGAAAACAAACTTACGAAAACATATTAAAACACTTATGTAAGTGTATATAGGATAGATGGTGACATGTTTGCCTAGACTACCTTAAGGATGAATGACTGCAGCATTCAACCTTTGAAGGTGCTACCGGTAAAACATTTCCCAACATATACAAAGACAAAACATCCAAACATGCAAGCATCCAAACATGCAAGCATCCAAACACGATCACAAAAATACACCAAGGTACAATTCAAAAGTGAAACAATCTCACAAGGCCATACATACAACAAAATATACGAAAGCTAACATAAAAGGCCATGATCGACAATCATAACATGTCAAGCCCAACGGCTTGAAAGGTTCATAATACCACAACCACATGTTAATATTCTAGCCATACAAGGCTAACACCAAATGGAACCCTACAAGGTTTCCTAAACAACACAACGATTGATACTTTACCAAAATGGTGCTAAACGTTCTCGTGTCGAACATCGTCCATTATCACAAAGAAATATTGTTGCAACTAATGCAAAAAGAAACAAATCAATAGATTTGGACACTTAGTCATGTCAACAAAAGAAGCTCAACTTCATACGAACGAAGCTTATAGACATGCTCTATATATCAAGCTTTGAGCGAAGGAAGCTCATATCAATCTCCGAACAAAAGAAGCTTACAAGCATAAGTCATACGTCAAGTTTCGCATCAAAGAAGCTCGCTAGCAAGGTCATACACTCAACGTCTTATGAACAAGGCTCCTGAATGAGAATAAAAAGCGAACGTTCATAAACAAAGAAATTTGCTATTTAACCTTGTTTGCTTCTCTCTACTTGATTCCATCGCTTGTACCATAAGAAAGAATTTATCACAAAACCTTGATAGCACAAAAATTAGGCTAGTGATGGATTTCATCCATAAGCTTAAAGGAGGAAGTCCACGAGCTTTTCAGCTGTCAAGCCAAGCCACTTTGCTTAAAGGATGAAATCTATGTGCTTTAGTCAACAAAAACAATAACTTTGCTTAAAGCCTTCAAAGCTTAGGAGACGTACAAGCTTTTTATCAAGTCAGGTCATATAAAGTCAACCTTCAAGGCAACGTGCTTCACCTTCATGTGCAAGAAGCCTTCCTTCGTACACATGCAACTTTCCTTCTGTCATATGAAGCTCATTTGCTATCTTGCTTAGAAATCGACCATTCGGTCAATATAATAATCCACTATACATTGGATTAAGTTCCCGACATTTGTTCAAAAACGTGACTTGCTAAAAACCTCTGTAAGTGCACCTAGCTACAATCATTTAGTGATTCTTAGCTACTTTGTTGATGCTTACAAGCATTTAAACTGCCATAGTCATTTGATAAACGAACCATCTTCCAAAGGCTTGTGCCCAAAATAAAGATATTTCCAAAAAAAAAATATTTTACAAAATTATGGGAATATCGTCCAAAGGAGCATACATGTGGGATATAGATGGTTTTAATCACACAACTCGAGATAACTTCGCCAATACAACAAAGAAGCTTAGAAAATTAAGCTCAAAAGGCGAAAACTTAAAAGGTCAATAGCCGATATGCTGAAGCTAATACAAGCTAACAAGGAAAGAAGCAAGTAATGGAGAAATATCCAGCTCCATAGCTTCCATCCAAATAAGGGCTTAGCAAGCTGCAAAGCTTATCAGCTTAAATCCTTATAAGCTTTCAAGCTCATCAGCTGCTTCCACCAAACTAAGGGCTTATCAGCTTCAATGCCAATAAGCTTTCAAGCTCATCAGCTTAAACCTCCTAATAAGCTTTCAAGATCATCAACTTAAACAAGTTTCAAATTTTACCGGCTTAAACCCTAACACATTCCAAAACTCATTATGCTAAGGTTTGTTTGTTGATATTTATCCTACTTACACGAAGGTATCTACAAATGAAAACTCACTAAAACAACAAAGGTCGGAAGAAAACGCAAAGATAATGAATAGTTTGAGTCTAGTATAATGTACATGCATATATACATTAAACTAGACTGGGGGGCTGATGATGTAGGATACTCAACTGGGCCAAGCCCAATAGCCCAAGTAGCCCAAAATCATTAAATATAATATTGGGTCAAGCCCAAGCCCAACAAGGAAGCCCATTAGGGTTTAACCCATCCCCCCCTCTATAAATAGAGGGGCAAACCACACAAACAAACTCAGATTGGTCTGAGTACAAGACCTCTCTCACTCTCTCTCTCTCTCTCTAAAACTCTCTCTAGAGTTATTCTCTCTAATAAGACTTTCAGCAGCAGCAGGCTGAAGCCTTGAAGCCTTCGAGCTGCTGATATGCATTCTTAACAATCTACAACCATGCTGATTCCACATCCAAGCCAGCTCCAACAGCCACTACATGCGAATCACGCTCTGTTACTCGCAAGTCTCAGCCTTCATCAGGCTTACGTGGTTAGTCCCTAGTTGTAACTTGGGATCAAGAGTCCCTCTCTTCAAGATCATACTCTTGTGTTTTATCTTTTCTTAAGTTAACTCATAATAATAACATTCTGACTTTGGGTTAATCCCAAATCAGAATCATAACAACTAAAATATCAAAACTCTTGAACCTCCCATCTACGTTTACAACGTAGAGGAACACCACGACCTGCGTTTGGTGAACCGAAACCCTTTAACCCTTTTACCCCTTCTGACGAGTCCTTCCATGCTGCTGGTCTAACCCTTTAAGCAGCAGACGAGGTCAGAAGCTTGACGACCTTGGAACGTTCAGACCCTCTCCGGACACATATTTGTTGTAGCAACAATAGGAAACATTTTTTAGTCCATTAATCAACTCAAAAATAATATCGACACGTTTTTTTGGCAGACCCAAGATTGTTTCATATAGGGTCACCTTTCTTCAGTCATCATCATATTCGATTTCTCACAATCATGCATTAGTATTTTTAGGTTGGTTTTGGTTTTGGGTCGGATCTGTGGATTACAAAACATAATAAAATACATAATCATTAGAAAAACATAATAAATTTAAAAAGAACCTAAAAACGACACTTTAGGGCGAGAGGGGTGCTCACTAACGAAAACACCAGAACTCGGTGCCACCTATGAAGTAAGTCGTCTACCCACCGGCAACCGCTCCCATAGGCTATGGTATTCCTACCTACCCGAACACCTCAGCAACCCCCTATCCCTCCCCCTCCTAGCCACACATCTATGTGGGTCTTTCTATATCGTCCCCATTCTTCGGTAACTACTCAATAAATTCACTACTCGATTTTAAAACCCGATTGGGCAGCGGCAGTGTACCCGATGGGGTTATCGACTACGCCCCACCCACCGTTAGAGACTTAAACCTATGACCTTTTGATACTACAACCAAGGATTTACCACCAAAACACCTTTCAAATCGTTAACCTAGCTTCACTTCTAATCTTTTTACAGAGTCACTCAAAAATTCCATCTTGTCATATCACCTCTACTAAAAATATCAAAATCAACACGTTCCCCGTTTCCCGTCTAGGGATGAACTCGGTACCGAACCGATCCCGAAAATACCGATGCCGGTTTTGGCCAAAACTTGATACCGACAACGAAAATATATCGTACGTTATTGATACGATATCAATATTTTATGGTAAAATACTGCTACTGCACTGACACCGACAACGAACCTAATATACCGTTAACAATTTTCGTCAAAACTTGATACAAAAGTGGTATTTTTGGACCTGTGACCCCGGTCTTCCTAAACCGGACCTGCCCCTATTCCTCCATCAAGTCAAAATAATTAACTTACCAAACTTAAAAAAAACGGTTTTATCATAAGTTTCCACCAAACCGTTATCATCACAAAATTTATATAAAAAAAAAAAAAAACAAAACAAAACAAAAAAAACACTTGTTATTATTACTCAACGTCGTGACCCAAAGTCAACCAAAACCCACCACCAATCGCCACCGTACAACCACCACTAAATTAACCGTTACATAAATAGAAGCTAAAGAAACAGCAAACAGATTGGATTGGAATCGTAGAATATGGAGGAAACCCCAACCGTAGGTGAGATTAAAAACCCGGTGACGACGAAGAAGAAAATTAGGGTTGTGAAGAAGATAGTGAAGAAGAAGATTATTAAAAAGGTACCAAAGCGTAGTTTAGTTCCATCCGTTTGTAATAATTGTAATGATAATAATATTAATGATTTGGAGAAGGTTATAAGCCCTAATTCTAGGGTTAATGTTAATGTTAATAATATTAATGGTTCTGTGGAAATTGATAAAGTTAATGTTGAGAGTGTGAAGGAGGTTGAGGTTAGTGGTATGGAAGAGGATCAGGTTTATAGTAAGTTGGAGGATTGTGATTGGATGAAAATTGAAGTGCCGGATAGCGATCAGAGTAATGGAGTTGAATTGCAGGGTAGTGATTGGAATAGTCGAGTCGAATTGCAGGATAGTGATGTGAATCGAGTCGAATTGAAGGATGGTGAACGGAATGTAGTCGAATTGCAGGATAGTGATATGAATCAAGTCGAATTGAAGGATGGTGAACGGAATGTAGTCGAATTGCAGGATGGTGATCGGAATGTAGTCGAATTGCAGGATGGTGATCGGAATGTAGTCGAATTGCAGGATGGTGATCAGAATAGAAGTGCATTGGTGGAGAGTTCTCAGAACCGGATTGAAACGCAGGATTGTGATCAGAAATTAGTAGAATTGCGGGACAGTGATCAGATTCGAAACAGATTGCAGAAAAATGATCAGAATGGAAATAAATTGCAGAATAATGATCAGAACGGAAGTGCATTGGTGGAAAGTTCTCAGAACCGAAGCGAATTGGAGGATAATGATCGGAATCAAGTTGAGTTGATGGATAGGGAGCATGAAGTTAACAGAATGAATGTAGAGGAAAATGAAGGTGAGGAGGGTTCGAAGGAGATAACAAACAGTGGAACTGATGGTTTGAGATCACAAGAAGGTTCAAGTGAGAGTAAATTACCGAAGGGGAAAATGGTAGCGTCCAGGTTGTATACGAAACAGATGAAAAAGATTTTCATTCATGGGTTGGTGCAGGAGACGAAAGAGGAAGATATTAGGAAAGTTTTCGAAGAGGTCGGTGAGGTTGTTGAAGTGAAATTAATAGCAAATTTGAAAACAGGGAGACGCAGGGGGTGTGGTTTTATTACCTTTGCTTCAGCAGATCTTGCTAATTTGGCTCTTACCAAATACCAGAATGTTGAGGTAACTCTACATATTTTTTGTGTAGATTATTCTTTTTCTTGTAGATAACGAATGGTTTGACGAGTTTGCATATTAGAAATTTAAAACGGTGTCTTCTATTCATTATTGAATTTCAAACTACTTGGGTAGAATGTAGACAATTCATTGTAAATGACATTGTCCACTTTAATGATATGTATGATTGTTACAACTCATGATATTTTGACTTACCATGAATTTAATACATAATTACAAGACTGAATCTGTATAATTCTTAGGGATTCGGATAATGCTTAGTTAAATGGCGTTTTGAAGGGTAGTGTTGTTAGACCCATGCATGGGTTTACCCTAGGGCCTTTTATGAATAAGAAATTTTAATGCATTTCCATAGTAACTAAATATTTTTATGATTAGTGAACTATATAAATAGGGATCTTGAAAATGGTTGTAACATTTGTGATTAAATATAGAGATTCTACATCAATTTAAGACATCTTTAGGATATAGTATTGACCTATCAAAAATAAGGAAACCCTTTTGTTTGTTATTTCACTTTTTTTGTCAAAAACTTTCAATAAACTTGCTTTGTTCCTATTAGTTGCATCTTGTCACCATTAGAATCATGGATTAAGATATATTGTTGCTTTTGTCGATGACTTCCATTGTTGACTTGAATTTATTGCATTCAAATTTCCAATTACAAGTCGTGATTAATAAAACAGGTTCGCTAGTGTGGTCATGGACGTAGATCGTTTCCATAGACAGAATAACACATATCTTGTGTTGTGTTTTTTCGCACTTGTTTACTTCATGAGTTTTTGAATAATAATGCTAAAGGATGCTTGAAGTTGAATACCATAGTAGAATCATTATCAGCATTTCTCAACGTGCTTTCAAATACATGTGATTTGTTTTATCAAAATCCACTCATCTTTGTTTGATACAACTATAGATATGTGGAAGGCCGTGTAAGACATCTGCTATTGAAGGGATTGATACTATCTTACTCGATAATATTGATAAGAAGTGGAACAAAGAACATGTAAGTCATAATTTAACTACCAATTTAACCAAGTTTTAATGCTTAACAAGATATCTGAATAGAAATATTCATTTTTTTGCAGGTTGTTGAATTGTTGCAGAAAATCGGGATCAAGAAAATAGATGAAGTTGTAGTTGTACCTGACCCTAATAACGCTGCACTGAACTGTGGTTTTGCCTTTCTTGAATTTGAAACAAAAAAGGATGCTCAGATGGCCTACAATAAACTTCAAAATGAAAAGGGAAAACACTCATATTTAAAAGTTTCATGGGCCTCGCAATTTGTTGATCCAGTTGAAGAAGAGATTAACAATGTCAGTTATTTATCTATAACTATTTTCATTATAATTTGTCATATTTAGTTTGTTAAAATTTTCATGGAAGCCGATGTCAAGGTAGCTTACATTTAGTTAGCTTAGGTTTGAAATAAAACACTTCTTTGTCCAAAATTGTCTGGATTTTTTTTCTTAAATTATGTCTCATGTGATTAAAAGGTTTATATTTCAACAATAATAATTTGATTATTTGTATAATATGATATAAATTTCTGGCCGATGCTGAACCTGTTTGACCCACGGGATCATTTCTTTTAAATTTTATTTATATATTACCTGTTTGACATATGCGAGCTGAAATATAACTTTAACTGATACATTAGTAAGTAACTGGGCCAAAATCGCCACATTTGTTATCCAAATAATAAATAATCCCATGTCAGGTAACACATCTTGTAAAAATAGTTTCTTACACTCAAATTCATATTCCTTTTTGTGTAGATCAAATAACTTTGCTATTTGTGGGATTTACTGGGCATGGTTGTTGACTTCTTGTGTTGTTGTGTAGATCAAATCAGTTTATGCTGAAAATATACCTTTGTCTTGGGATGAAAAGGAAGTAAGCGATCATTTTAAAATGTTTGGCGAAATCGAAAGCATTGCTCTTGCCAAAAATCTTCGGACAGCCAAGAGAAATGATTTTGCCTTTATTAATTACAAGACATTTGAGGCTGCTCATTCGTGTATCGAGACTTTGACCTGCAAAAAGTCAGCCAGCAACAATGGTTCAAAGGTATGTGTCATAGATGTGCTATCAAGTTAGAGGGTGTCTGAATTTGTGTTTTGTAACTGATTATCTGATTATTTAGGGCTAAAAATATCAGTTTCATACTTGATGCAAAAAAAAGGGAAAACTTGAATTTTTTAGTGGTGGAATAAAATTACGTTTTTACCCTCTTTAAACCTAATTTGAGTTTTTTTATTCCATTCAAGAACCGTCTCTCTACTTTAAAATAATCTTTTTTAGTTTATTCATTAGTTTTTATAAATAATCAGAATTTGGCAAATACTCAAAACATATGATTATTACAAGCATATCTAAACACGATTTTATGCAGCTCGTTTTATTCCTGTTTATAATTAATTCACATTTTCAAGTTTTCACATGATCATTGTGTTGAGGTTATCCGTTATTTACATTCCTTTGATTTGTAGGGTCAGTTGAAGGTTTCTCTTGCAAAGTCAATACCAAAATTCAAACCAATCAAGATTGTCTCAGGTTCCGCTGTTACTGAGGTTTCTCATGCTTACCAAAATGCAAACCGATCAAGACAATCTCAGAATCAATACCAAAACGCATACCAATCAAGACAATCTAAGAATCATTACCAAAATGCATACCAATCAAGACAATCTCAACAAAATTCGTCATATTTAGGTGTCTACGAGCTGCCACAAAAACCTAAAATCATAACTGGTAAACATGAAGATTCTAGAAAAGATTCAGCATCATCAACTACTGCCGAACTTGTACAACTTTTAAGGGAGCAAGCATCATGGAAGCAAGGTGGACCAAGTTTAACCGCAGGTTATTATTGAAATAATATAATTTTTGTTATCGTGGATACTTTCAATATTGATAATATTAGGAATAAAGGTTTTTCAAGTTGACCCATTTTGACTTGTTATCTAATCATTCTTCCTTTTTGCAGGTCATCATCAACCCCCGTTTGGTGGGAAGCAACCATATACCGAAGTGGTAATTATATGGATCTTACAAATTAGCAAATCTTTATTAATAATTGTTGAGATATGTAGGCTTCAATTAGGAGAGCAGAAAAGGGATCGGGCAAAACACAAATTAGCTAGTCTACAAAGACATCTCATGTACTTGTAATTTATTATTACTTAATAATACGAAAACCCTAGTTGCCCTTGTGGACGTAGGTTGCACATCGCGGCTGAACCACGTAAAGTCTCGTGTTCTTTACAGCTTTATGTTTTATTTGTTCGTGTGTTACTCGTTTGATCCTAACCGGTATCAGAGCCCAGTTCTTGATCTTTAAAGTTTCCCCCCTGTTTGCGCTGATCGAACTCCGCCTTGAACAGCTGTCGTTCTCTAGGCAACACGGTACTGTCGCCGTCGATTGAACTCATGTTAGGGTTTTGCCGCCGCTGCTACCTTGCCAATTGGAATAGAAACGCCATCGGTTCTTGTTCTATTATTGTCCTATCAGTTTTGCCAAGCTACCACCTCAGTCAACTATCGGCTAGCCGTTTGGAACAACCCTTGTTATATATGGTTGTTGTACTTGTAGGGAGCGTAAATGCAATAACTAGTGAGTCAAGTCCATCAAGTTTGTGGCACTAATGACTTGGCCACATGAGTGTACAAGGCATGAAGATTCTTATTGTAAGGGGAAAGCTTCTAGATTTGAAAAGGGTTCGAATCCGAGTTATGTGAACCATGTGTTTATGGAAAGAAGAAGAAAGTATCCTTTGTGAAGGCTTGGGAAACCCTGAAAGCTTAGAGACTAGAGCTTGTCCATTCAGACGTGTTCAGACCAGCATCAGTTTCATCTTTGGGAGGTTCAAGACACTATGACCTTCATAGACGATGTACAAGCAAGGTATGAGTTTACTTTCTTGAAAATTAATTTGAAGTATTTGATGTTTTTAAGAAATGGACAGTTGTTGAACTTGAAACTAATTTGAATGTGAAGTGCTTGAAGTCAGATAACGGAGGGGAATGTATCAGCAGAGAATTCATTAAAAACTATGCTAAACGAGGCATTCAGATGATAAATACAATTCCAAGCACTCCTTAACAAAATGGAGTTGCGAAGAGAATAAATAGAACACTGGGCGATTGCGCCAGAAGTATGAGATTAAATGTAGGGCTTCCTAAGCAACCAAGATGAAAGATTCTTTCTAGTGGGAGCATGCAATGCATGATGAGATGAGTTTTTTTCGGTAAGAACAAAACATGGGTCTTAGTCAAGCTACTGCCAGATAAAAGAGCTTTACAGAATAAATGGGTATGGTTTTGAGGGTCAAGGAAGAGCATGATGGGCCTAAACTATTCAAAGCCCGTTTAGTGGTCAAGAGTTTTCAATAGAAAAAAGGGGGTTGATTATGACGAGATCTTCTCTTCAGTAATGAAGATGTAGTGAAGATGGTCCACCAGGTTAGTTCTGTGTCTTGTAGATGCAGAGGGTTTACATTTAGAGCAGATAGATGTGAAACTAACGTTTCTACATGGTGAGCTAGACGACATGTATATGGCACAACCTAAGAGGTTTCTTGTTGGGAAAGAGAATTGGGTTTGCAAACTGAAGAAGAGCTTGTATGGTCTTAAACAGGCACCTAGACGGTGGTTGCCTCAAGTTTTATAAGTTCATGAAGAGGCGAGGTTCAAAAGATGCTAAATGGATCATTGTTGATATCTGAAGAACTTCAACAAGTCTTGTATCATATGAATCTTTATGTTTATGATATGTTGATTGCAGGATCATATATGAATGAAATTAGCAAGTTGAAGAAGCAAATGTCCAAAGATTTCGAGATGAAGGATTTGGATCCAGCTAAATAGTTACATGGGATAAACATTGTCAGAAACAAGAAGGATGATTCTCTAACAATATCCTAGAGAAATACATAGGGAAAGTGTTAGACAAATTCAAGATGAACGATGAGAAGACCATGTCCAGAGACGCACAATTGGGGAGTCATTTGAAGCTTGCCAAAGATTTAGTCTCATAAATCTGAAGAAGAAAGATAATAGATGGCTAAAGTTCCATATGCATGAGCGATCAGTAGCTTCATGTATGCCATGATCTTCACTCGATAGATATTATTTATGTTGTTGGGCTTGTTAGTTGGTTTATGTCAAATCCGGGGAGAGAACATTGGGAAGCTTTTAAATGGGTGCTTAGATACTTGAAGGGTACACAAAAGATGGGGGTAGGTTTTAGAGGAAAAGATGCCATTTAGAAAGGGTTATATAATTGGTGATTTGGGTGGATGTAAAGGGATATATAAAGCACTATTGGTATGTCTTTACAATGGAAGAAACAACAATGGGTTTATTAACAACCGAAGCAAATTGCTAAAGCCAATAGAAAACTAGTTTGATTGATGACTTTTCTAGAAGAATTTGGTAAACAATAGCTTGATTACTCATTGTACTATGACAATGAGAATGCAGTGAAACTTGCCAAGAATCCAGTCTATCATGGGAAGACAAAGCACATTGGAATGAGCTATTACTTCGTGAGAGGATTGATCAGTGATGGAACAATGAGTTTGAAGAATATCTTGGGTGCGAAGAATCCAGCAAATATGTTCACCAAATATGTGGTGTTGGATAAGCTCTGCTCTCCAAGAATAATGTTGAGGAGACCAGGGTGACTAAGGTGATTTGAAGATTAGAGGGGTTTGCATTTACGGAAGTACAAAGTGGAGTAGACCACGGTGTGAAGCCTCCAAGTGGGAGATTGTTGAGATATGTAGGCTTTAATTAGGAAAGCAAGAAGGTACCAGCCGGGGGCCGGCCCTAATAGCCCAAGACCAACTTGTAACTTGTTGATTAAGTTAGAAAGGGTTAAACCTAATTAGGTAGTCTCTTGGTTTTAAAAAGCGCGAGGCGCACAAAAGCGACGAGGTCTAAACCCGAGGCGCAAAGCGCAAAAGCGGTGGGTTTTTCGTACGTGAGGCGCAAGACAATTATATAATATTTTTTATATATGCTATAGGTTGTTAGCATTATTTGCTCAAAATATAGATACAAATAAGGTATATATATGATTTAACTAAAATGTACAACCTTTTTAGCTACATGTATAACAATTTTATGCACAAAAACATCATGTGTACAAAAAGTGCGCTTTTCTTACGCTTTTCGTACACTGCTCGCCTAGGGTTACATAAGGCGCGCGAATTTACGCCTAGGTGCGCTTTGCGCTTTGAAGCGCGCTTTTTAAAACCAAGGTTAGTCTATAAATGCATCTCATGTACTTGGTAATTAATTATCACATAATAATACAAAAACACTAGGTGCACCATGGACGTAGGTTGCACACCGCGACCACACCACGTGATATCTCTCGTGTTCTTTACTGTTTGTGTTTTATTTATCCGTGTGTTGCTTGTTTGGTCCTAAAAACAATAATCTTTACCAATTCTGTTTACATCATATCTCATAATAATCTTACCAATTCTATTTATATCGTATCTTAGAATTTCGTTCTGGATTTACATATGCAGGGAAGCAAATCAGTGTATGATCACGATCCTCGAGAATACCACCAATCTCATCTTCAAATCCCTAGTGTTACACAACACAGGTTTGTTAATCTCGTGTTATACTATCAATTATGATTTATACAATCTGTATTTCTCAAGAGAAGTGACTAAATTTTATGTTTTTACAAACAGACCAATAGCAAATGTGACATCATTCCCTCGTTATGATCAGCAGCATGTTCATTACGCATCCGGTATGATATGTATTCATCATCAAGCTTAGTTTATGGTTGTATTTGTTTTACATAATATTTTTTTATGTATTTGTTTTATATAATATTTATTATTTTATCTCGATGTTTTTGCTTTGCAGGATCATTAAATTTTTCCAAACCTGATCCTAGGTATATCCAGGTAATTCTTAGTTCTTACATAATCTAGAAATACAAAATATAAAAAAAAGTATAATAATTAAAAACATATATACATCGGGTTTTGCAGACGAGAGACCAACCTTCTTACCCTGGAAGCAGTACCATGTACCGGAAAATGCATTAGTTGTAAGTTGATAGTATTCTTCATAACCAAATTAATTAACAATTGTTCGGCCTAAACAGCGCTTAATTGTGATTTTAGACGCTTAGTGTATGTGTGTTTACATTTATAGAAAATATGTCAAATGATCGATTAAAAAAGTTTACTTGTGATTTACAGGACGTGTTGGCTGCTAAGAAGGCATTGTTTGTTTGGGAACACAGTCTTTAAGATTGAATGATGCCTTTATAAACATATATAAATAAGCTTTGTGGTGTTAGAAAAAACATTTTCAGCCTTTTGTAAATTCAATCTAATAGCAGAAGATTTGATGTGAAGACAACATAAGGTTAGACTCGTTTTATGTGACAACTTAATATTTTGAAAACCAGTCCGGTCATTAATAGAGGCCGCACTACTGGTTCAACGGTCGGATATGGTAAATATTATTATGTGAATTTTATATTATTTAGATTATATCTAAAAGAATAAAAGAAAACAGATAAATTGTATATCTAAAAGAAAATAAAAAATAAAAGACGACACCAAAAATTCGAATCATATTTAAAATACCCTAATTAGCAGACATTTCATTCATATATGAGTTGTACCTTGTCTAGGGATCTAGGATTAATTCATCACGTGATGTCATGCTTACCTCAACATCAGATTTTACACCCATGTGACATCATGTTTACCTTATTTTTTTTTGGTATTTAGGTAGGATTCATACACCCTGGCCCACATCACATACCAATAGCAGGCTGCTACATACCCCAGAATGTGATGTCACACCCCCATAATGTGACGTCATAGGGTTTATAAATCCTAGAACCCTATTTTTTTGTTTAATTATTCTAAATTTACATCTAATTCCTTCATCTTTCATCTTTTATTTTCTTTTCTTAACTGGCCTTCCATTAATAATAAACATACATTTATGTACAAGATTATAGTGCCGACTTCTAGTTTCTTTTTAGAGTTTTTTCTATTTAACCTTAGAACACATCCCATCCTTGTTTGTTTTAACTTGCTTTTCATTTTTTCTTTCGAACGTACATGTCATGTTGAACGAATAAAGAATTTTAATATGGCCTTTAATGAGATCATCCCTCCTCTTTGGATGTGTCACGTAACACTAGGTGTGTATTTCCCTTCAAAAGTCGGTAAAACACCGTAGCGTACCATTGTTTTCTTATTACGTATTTTAAATTATCCAAAAATAAGCTTATATAAAATTAAAATAACATTGTTTTTATGTTGGCTGGAAACACCAGTGCTTATTATAGAGGTGCGGTTGGAGCCCTTTTGGTTTATGACAACCAAAAAATCTACCTTTGACAATCTTCCAAGGTGGTGACATAATGAAAAACTTTACCTTTGACAATCTTCCAGCGTTAGGTTCAAGTTGAAATAATATGTTTTGAGAAGTTAGATGATGTATTATGTAACAATATGCACATGTTGCTTTGCTTGCATGGTATCCCAATTTATAGAGGCATGTTGTAGAATATTGTTGTTAGATTATGCAACCAACGACCATCATTTCCGTTTCGATTTTGCATTTTTATAGTTGTGGTTGTGGAATATTGTTGTTCAATTATGCAAACAACCTGGACACTAAAGAGAGAAAGCAGTGCAGACGGTTGAGAATATAGTTTTGAATCACGTCAAAATATGTATAGAGACTGAGCAGTAAAACCTCCTGAATATGTAAATATAGATTAGGGAAATTCGATTTTAACACCCTAAACTATTGATAATTGGCCGCTGACGCACTGAACTACAAAATTGAACAACACCGCACTGTACTTTCAACTTATTGGCCTGTATCACCCTCAGACTAACCATGGTTAATTTTTGCTGACGTGGCATATTGACGTGTCCATTTTTGCTGACGTGGCATGGGGAATAAGCTGACGTGGCATGGACACATCACCTGCCACGTCAGCAAAAATGGGCACGTCACCATGCCACGTCAGCAAAAAATTAACCATGGTTAGTCTGAGGGTGATACAGGCCAATAAGTTAAATGTACAGTGCGGTGTTGGTCAATTTTGTAGTTCAGTGCGCCAGCGGCCAATTGTCAATAGTTCAGGGTGTTAAAATCCAATTTCCCTATAGATTAAAACTTAGTATGTATTTTTTGCTATTTTCGTCCTTTTCACTAACTCAGTTAAAAAATGTCGTTAAAGTCAGTGGTAGTTTTGTTATTTTGCCGCTTTAATAAAGGACAATTTGGACATTTGAAATTATTTTAATAAAAAAAAACCCCATCACCCTTTTACCCATTTAAAGGGTTTAAAACCCTAACAAACCACTAATCAACCCTACCACCACCAAACAACTACTCACCACCACCACCACTAATCATCCCAATAAGTAAACGGATCAACTCCCTGTAAACAAGATAAAAAAAAAAAAAAAAAACCAGAGAAAATGGTATGGTTTTCCATTTCAACCGCCCCAACTCCATCGGCCACTACCACCACCACCACCACCTCCACCGTAACCACAACCACCCGCCTAACAAATGAAGGGTAAAGATCTTTCTCATCTCTTTCCAGTTTTCATTGTAGGGAGTAAAAGCCATAGCAAGGCTGTATACAAAGGAAAAGCCGTGTGCAATGAAAAATGCAAGCACAGCTTGGGGAGGGATTCTTACTTTTTTAACAAAGAAATTATCTACTCCATCCGACTAGTTCCGGGTTCGAATCCCGGGCAACCCATTGTCATAGTTTAATTCTATTATATGTATAGTGTATAGAAATTTTTGCAAACTTTTTTTCTATACAAAAATAACGAACAGTTGTTTTGAACCAAAAGAAAACTTTTGGGCGGAATACACACATTGTGTATAATATCTTCACTCTCGATAGTTACATACAAGTCTCTAGAACATAGAAAAGCAGGATGTCCATGACGTGTACGTGTCGGATGAACCAAATCCTCATTGAATTTAATTTTTCCATTAGAAGGGGCTCACACATGTTCTGCAGTACTCCCTGTGAATACTCCGCCAGTATTCTATTCTGCCCCATCCTGGCTGAGGAAGAGTTACGGGCGCGTAAAACAAAAAAATACGCTGATGGGGGACGAGCATACTATGTGTAATGCTTCACTCATTTATGATAAAAGGCCAATATCTCATAAATTTTATCATCTCATAAATTTAGAAATCATGAATTATCTCCTTGGTTGCACCCCCTATTAAAAACTAAAAAAAGGCCTACAAACACGAACGGGAAGGATGAAAGCGAGTTGGTATGCTAAGTCCTCATCTGCAAATCAGCCCTTCCCGTGGGTTATTTTCTCAACGAATAAGTAATTCTAGGAATGAAACCTTTCTATAATTCGAAAAAACAAAGCACAAGTCCAGGGCAATAAAATATGAAAAAATTTTATTTTTCATATTTCTAATATTAAACAAAAGGATTAGCGAATAAAAGTGCTAATGCTACAACCAGACCATAAATTGTTAAAGCTTCCATAAAAGCTAGACTAAGCAATAAAGTACCTCGTATTTTTTCCTCCGCCTCGGGCTGTCTCGCGATACCTTCTACAGCTTGACCCGCAGCAGTACCTTGACCAACTCTAGGTCCAATAGAAGCAAATTCACAAACCTTAGGTGTTGAATTGCAAAAAAAAAAAAAAAAATTGTACTGAAGTGGCAAACTGGACCAAACCTCATTGATGAAATTGGCATTTAACTCCTAGTTTTTTCTTTTTTTTTGTATTTTTTTGTTTTTATATACTTGTTTTTTTTTTGTAATAAAAGTTAAACCCCGTATATTTTTTATGTAAAACTTTACAAAACCAAAGAAAATTTTTATTTTTTATTGCTACCTTCTTTTTGAAAATCACTTTTTTAGAGCACCTTCATATTAATAAGTTTTATTTTTTATATTTTTATTATTGTTAGTGTATGTACTATACACACTAAGTCACTAATAAACAATAGATAAAAATAATTGCAAATACGTAATTAACTTTGTATACACGAAATAATTTCATATATAAAAATGCAAATTAAAAAATTAAAAGTAAAAAAAAAAGTTTTAAAGGAGAAGAAAAAGAAATGTTTATTATTGAGTGTGGAATAAAATAAGTAAAAAAAGTGCACTTTAAACGTTTTGAATTAATGGTGTGGGCCATGGATGTGTGTCGCCTTATGGAAATATGGGATCTAGGATTAATACACCAGGTGATGTATGCTTACCTCAACATCAGATTCCACACACCCACGTGATGTCATGCTTACCTCATTTTTTTTGTTTAATCATTCTAAATTTCCATCTTTTTTTTTTTGAAAATTAACTTTCATTAACCAACCACAAACGACAAAATATCACCAAGACAGGGATAGCAAGCCGAAAACCAAGAAACAAGAAAACGTAACAACAATCACATTACATCAAACTCACACCACCTATTCCAATCCACTACCTCTTGTTTGAATCGATGCTTATACCACAAAAAAAAACCCAATGTCTTGATGTCCGCCACCATGTCCACCACATTAGGAACCTTACTAGAAAACACCTTGTCATTCCTGGCTCTCCATAATCTCTAGCACGCAATAATAATAATCCCATGTAGAAGCACTTTCTTGTTGCCCGAAAGTCCACTATGATCGTGCATATCTACCAAATCCTTGACATGAAAAACAAACGGTCTTGGAAACTTGCACTAAGAAGAAATCGCATTCCAAACTCCCACCGAAATAATGCAACCTGTGAGAATATGCTCTATAGTTTCTTCGTTGCTCTCACACCAAGCACAAAGATGGCTATCAATATGAATGTTTCTTTTATCAAAGCCTTCCTAGTTGGAAGACGATCTAAATAAGCGCACTACATGAAAATATTGCACTTGTTTGGTACCCATTTGCTCCACTTGAACCCGAAATTAGCTTCTCTGGTACTCGGTCCTCTCATCCATCCCTTTACCGAAGAAACCGTAAAGCCATCATCATTACCTTCGAACCAAACCCAACTATCTGGTCTAACCTCCAACAAAACCGATTGAAGTTGCCCTTCTAACCTTTGTCTATGCAGCACCTCCAAAGGAGTAGACGGCGCTCGAGACCACTACCAACATAACACACGAGCGGTACTTGCATTCTTTAACTGACCAGCTAACACAATCCTTTTATTCTTTTTGAGCGCAAAAAGAGACGGATAAGTGTCTTTTAACGGTTCAGAGCCCAACCACGTATCCAACCAAAACCTCAATTGACACCCATTCCCAAATCTCCAACGAATAACTCCATTGAAACCGACCCCCTCAACCTTATATTTATTCCAAAAAGTAACACAATTTTTCCAAACACCCGGAATGGCATTGTTCACCGGCGCAATACCCCAACTATGTGTTGTACCATGAATAGACACAACAACTCTTCTCCACATGGCATTATAGTCATTGAGAAACCTCCAAAGCCACTTAGCTAACAACGCATTGTTATTTATCTCGAGACAAGCTATCCCCAAGCCACCATCTTTAATATTTTTAGTAACCACATCCCATGAGACCCAGCTCATTTTTCTCACTTCCTCCGACCCACCCCATAAGAACCTTCTCATCAATCCTTCCAAGTCACTAATTACCTTCTTAGGCGCCTTGAAAAGAGAGAAATAATATGTTGGCAAGCTATCCAACACCGACTTAATTAAAGTTAACGGCCGGCTATGGACAACGTATTAGCTTTCCATTTCGAAAGCCTCCTTTTAAATGTTGACACAAATGGTTCCCAATTCGACACCCTATTCATGTTTGCCTCCACCTTAATACCCAAATACGAAAATGGCAATATACCCGGTTTACAACCCAGAGACTTGGCTTCTTTAGTAACATCTTCATCAGGCACTCCCACACCATATAACACAGATTTATGAAGGTTAATTTTGAGCCCCGAGCACAAATAAAAAAATACAAATAATTCGTTTCATATTTAAAAAAAAAAATAACAGAAGACCACTCCCCCATAATCATAGCATCATCCGCATAAAATAAATGAGATATCACCGGCCCATCGTTAGGAAGAATAATACCATGGAATACTCCTATATCACACGCCTTTTTCATCATACCTGAGAACGCCTCCATCAAAATAATGAACAACAAAGGAGATATCGGATCTCCCTGACGAATGCCTTTTTAATACCCAAATTTCAAAGGTAGGGGACCCATTCACTAGAACTGGGGATCTAGATGTAACATTTCGCACTTAATATTTGTACGAATAAAACGTCAAGATTCACCAATTATCGCCTTTAAAAATATTTTTGTGACGTATTTGAAACCCTAATACTATATTAATTATATATAATATACATATATATAGTTATAAAATGTCAAAAAAAGGAATGCTTGGGCCGGGAATCGAACCCGCGCCCCAAGCCGGGTCACAACCTCAAACACACATAACCATCTGGTCTGCCCACACATATTGATCTAATCCCAACTTATATTTAATATATCACGTAAATGGTACTTCACAGTTGACTTGGAAAGTCAAGTGTGACAACAATTACCATAATCAAACCATTTTGAACGCGCTTTGATTCCAGAATTGGTATGATTGCATGATTTCCGGTCTTATACGCGTACAACCCACGAATAATTATCATCAATTCGTTCCAAAATTAACCCAATTACGCGTCATCGTCTTTATACACGGTCAAACTTACCAATTCTTCCATCCAGACCCTATCCCTATAAATTGAACATCACAAACCCATCCCAACTCGCCGAATACTCTCTTCCAACCCCCAATTTCTAATTTGATTCACTGTTCTTGAGTTTTTGGTTCGAAGGTTGACTTTCGGGTTTGACTGATCATTCGTATACAATACGTCTTTGTAAGTATCGTTTTCTTTGTGGGATTTATCCTTCGGCAATCACACAACAATAACCCCATGATTAATTGGGTTATTGTTGTGTGAATCGTGTAATTGCAAAGCTAGGGCACGAACGGTTTATAATTGGGGAAGAACACATTACAGTAAATGGTTTTATAATTATAAAGAACTGGAATCAAACACAACCCCTGATCTAGATCAGGTGGTTGTGTCTGATGATTGTTTGTTTGTGCACGCGGGTTCGAGTCCCGTGTAAAACAGTTTTTGAACTTTTCATTTTAAACAATTATAAATCAATTTCTCATATAGTATTTAATTATAATAATCAGAAACCAATCGTTCTCAGGGTCCAGACCAGTTGGTCTGGGCTTGTGATTTAAAACACACGAACCGGCCAAGGGCCCGGGTTCGAACCACGGCATCAACAAAACATTCTTTATATATATATATATATATATATATATATATATATATATATTCATTTATTTTTTTTTAAAATTCATTTTAAAATACTAAAACTCTTTTATAAATTCTACAAAAATTATTTTATGTTCATCTAGTGAAAAAGTTTAACATACAATTTTTTAGTTTTCAGAAATTTATTTATTTAATATATATATATAATAAATAATTCAAGTTTATTCAATTTTATTTATAAAATTCTATAAAAATATCAAAACGATTATTTAAATTTCCACAAAAATTATTCCGAGTTTTTATAACATTAAGCTTTTCTGAAATAATTTTTATTTCTGAAAAATCATCTATTTAATATTTTTAATCAATTTTTGTTAGTTTTAATCATAAATAAATCATAATAAATTCATTTTTCAATATTTTTGCACCAAAATTTTATATAAATTATTTCTGATTATTTGGAACAGAAATACAATTTTTAAAGTAATAATTCTGTAAATTTAATATTTTTAAATATTAAAGTTATATTTTGACAATTTGTAATAAATAGATTTAATATTCTATATTTAAGAAAATAATTTTATAAAAATTATTTTCATACTTTAAACTTATTATTGTGACCATCTTTAATTTAAAAATTTACAAAAAGACTTTTGTTTATTTATTTATCAAATTTCTCTCAATTATCAAACATTTTAATTATTAATCAAACGAGCACTTATCCCCAATTCGAAGCTCTAGAATATATATATATATATATATATATATATATATATATATATATATTTGTAGACTAGATAAACTTAGACATATTTATTACCTTAATTATAGGGTAATACTTGGCATTGTTGGGCAACACACTATTCTATTTTTCAAGAGATATAACATTTTGCTAAGGTGAGTTTTACATAGCCCCTTTTCTATTTATCACCATTTTTGGGGTGAAACATGTTACAACATTCTATATGCAATTCAATCATCAAAGTGTCTATGTGTTTTTCTATGTTGCATTATGTCTTGAACATGACTAGGGTAAGCACAATTCTAGCATAATCATTAACATTGATCAGCCGACGGTATACATTGATAGATCTATTGGACTGACAATCCCACCCGGATACGTGCCTCCTACAAAGGTAGCGTGGGTGTTTGTTATCGCATAACATATTCGAGTGAACCATGAGCGTATGGGATGTACCACATTATAACAGTCACAAGGGTTGATTATGCACTCGATTTACTTCTAGTATGTTTTCACATATGGACTAGACTTGCCATGACACTTGAATTGTACAAGCTTTATTCAATTATCAAAACCTATGTAATTCTCACCAACTTTTGTTGACCCAAAATATTTTCAAACTTAACATGTTTCAGGTTATAGCTTGCTTGGAGTTTAGAGTTAATGCTTGAAGATGCATATTTAGTATTTCTCATTTAATGTACAAATTCTTGTAGAACAATTGTATGTAATGTATTTAAATCAATTATTGAAATTTATTATTTACCATGAGCTATTGAAAGAGGAGCCAACCCCCGAACTGAATCGCCTCACCCTATGAAAATGTCCCATAATATCTACAAAATCATTCTCGAACAAATCCTAAAAAAACCTGATAAATCTGAAATTGAACCCATCAGGCCCAGGCGCTTTATCTGCTCCACACTCAAAAACCGCTCGCTTAATCTCTTGGCTCGAGAACTCCACGACTAAACCAACGGCCCCCACCTGACTCAAAGACGAAATCCCGTGACACGCCAAAGTCGGCCAAATAACCATGTGATCCTTAATTTATCCCGAAAAAAAACCCATGACCTCCCGTTTAATTAAAACCGGATTCGTTTCCCACAACCCATTAACCTCCAAACCTGGCAGATGATTTGACGCCTTACGTTTATTAATAAAGCCATGGAAATACCGAGAATTATCGTCCCCGTGTGTAGCCCAATTACACCTAGCCTTTTGTTTCAAATCACGATAATAATAAGCTTCAAGCTCACTTAACCGTCTTTTTATCTCAACCAACGTCCACACCTCCTCCTCCGATAACGATCTAACTTCCATAGCTTGGTCTGAATCGCTCAGCTATTGTTCCAAAAGCGGCTTCTCAGCCAACTCTTTAGATTTACATTCTGTAGCCCAATTGGTGATATTATAGCGCAATAATTTGAACTTCATCATCAATTTTGAATCCGGATCACATGTAAAAGTACTTTCTTCAATCGTTTTTCGAACAACCGAACCAAAATCCTCCCGGCCGAGCCAAGAATTATAGAACCTAAAAGGTTTCAGACCAAAATTTCTCAAACCCGTCTTCAACAATAGAGGGCTATGATCTGGTTTATTCCTCTCGACAGCAATATATTTTGCACACGACCACTCCATAAAAAATCCCAATTGATGAAAATTCTATCAACGCGACTCAATTTCACACCTGCAACAAACATAAAGCGCCTCCCTTTCAAGGAATACTCATGAAGATCCGAATCATCAATAAAATCATTAAACTCGTTAGCGTCAGCCACATTAAAAATAGAATTACGTCTTTCATTCTCACTTCTGATCGAGTTAAAATCCCCCGCGACAATCCCCCTCCCGTCCCCTTCCCCAAGTAACCCACTAATATCCATCCACAGCACACGTTTAGACACCAAATTTTGGGGAGCATAAACGTTAAGAACATGACATGGACTACCACTCCCTTTAACCTTACCAGAAACAAGAAGCCAGTTAGAGTTTTTAACCACCCTTTCCATAACAAACACATGAGGATTCCACATTGATAGAATACCACCCGATCTACCCGTAGAAGGAACCCATTCAAAGTTGAAATCCCCGAACCCCCAATAACGCCCAAGGTCCACCATATCCAAAGAAACAAATTGCGTTTCCTGTAACATAATAAAACTAACCTCATGTTGTACCCGGAGACCACGAATCCAATCCGCTTTACCAGAATTCCCTACCCATGAATATTCAATGAAATAACATTCTTTGACCACCGCCTTGAAAACCTTCAGAACGCAACACCTCCTTAACTATCGGCACGAATTCATCCAAATTTTCCACACCCAAGGCTCTACTCAACACAACTGTTTCCAATGCTTCTTTGTCAATCGGCAGTTATTCAGTCGCATCGTGAAGTACCTCCTTAG
Organism: Ambrosia trifida; assembly: GCA_028751855.1. NCBI lineage: Eukaryota > Viridiplantae > Streptophyta > Magnoliopsida > Asterales > Asteraceae > Ambrosia > Ambrosia trifida. The sequence goes on from CM054126.1 coordinate 34,994,045, forward strand.
CCTCGACCTCATCCACATTACTTGAATCCAAATTTCCTTCCATGCGTTTATTAAGATCCGGAGTCAAAAACAATTCATTCCCACCCGCCTCCTCACTACAACTAGATTCGGAATTTTGTGACATAATGCCGATTATTTTATCCAGCCCAAACGAATCGTTGTCATCCCTATGCCACTTCTTTGGACGTTCAAGTGAGCCACTCTTCTCATTCCGATTTTTGAACAAAGACTTCCACCTAAACTTTTTCCTACCATTGACATTTGCCGACTTGACCCCCCGAATTACCAACAGGAAAGCTCTCCTCCTCAACCCCCTTATTGTTCCCAGATACACTCCCATACCCAATATTCTCGTCATTTACCAACAAATCATCGGCTTGAACTTCACCCTCCTCTAATCGGCTCTTCTTATTATAGCAAGGTTGCTCAGGCTCATCCATCCTCTCGTCCTGTTGTACTAAAGATACGTTATCCTTGTCAAGATCCACTACATAGTCGGGGATCCATTCGCCAACGTCTTCATCAACCCAAATCATAACAACAAGCATTCTTTTTTTTGCTGCAAAATGTGACTGGACTGGTTCATAACAGCAAGCATTCTACTTGTTATCCTCTGCTTCAATTAATTGTTTGTTTTGTTCCATTTGCTTCAAGCCTTCAAAAGGTTAGTAAGTATTGGTTTGTTGTTTTTAATTTAATTTATTGTTGTTGTCTTGTCCCTCCATTATGCTTCAGCTAGCATTTGATGTGTTGTGTGTCCATTGATTTAGGCTTTTAGGGATTAGGAAACAAAATGATTATTTGATACTTTATGTGTTGTTTGATTTAGGTTTGATCACAAGTGATATACAGTAGCTAAGAGTAGCTAATGAGCAGCCAAATTCATTCTAATTAGTTTGAAGTAGCTGAGAGTAGCTAATAAATAGCCAAATTCATTCTAATTATTTTGTTTTACAGCTTCTAAGGCTATCACATTTTATGCATTACATAGACTTTATATTGAAAAGCTTTGTATGTAGTTTTCCAGAATAAAAATCGCCGCGAAGTGCAAGAAAATCATAAGTTTATATTATGTGATAAACCTTACCTGACCCGAAATTTTTTATGTTCATTCATACGAAATTAGAGCATCTAAAAAAGTGAACCCCTGAAATAAATTCCTGGATCCGCCACTGACGACTTATGTTTGACGACTTGTTTAATTTTGCAAATTATGGATAACTTTACTTTTATTTATCATACCTTATTTTGGATAAACATTGCATTAGATAAAAAAAATAATGACTTGAAAAATTGTAAATAAATAAAATTAAATGAAAATGACATAATTTGGTGGGTATTATATAAATTGGGTGCACTAAAGAAAGTTTGTATATCATTAATTAATATCCACACTTCTTGAATAAAGAAATAAAAAAAATAGAAGAATGGAAATGGATGTGCACAATAACTTAGACAAAAAAAAATTGACATCTTTTCTACTTTTTAGAAGCTTCTCAGGTGAAGTATATATACTAAGCAGAAGGGTGTATATTTCCATAATCCCTTCAAAAATTTGTTTTTTTTCTTCATGTGCTACACATCAATATATTCACATTTTTTTTAATGGCGATTGACTCCAACAGGCGAGAGGATCGCACCCACGAAGTCCGAAGTTGGACTGGCGGGCCCAGCAGCCCCCCTTGGGTGAGGCATCCGAAAAGGGCTAGGCGCTCCCCGAGAAATTTCCAACCGGAAGCTACTCCCTGCTGGGCGCTTTCCGTTGCAGCCTCCGCACCGAAGCCGGAGTAACCGCACTGTAAAAGAAACTCGGGTGTGCTCAAGAATCGAACCAGAGACCTATAACCTCAGTAGTTCTCATCCATCATTGCAATGACCAACTGAGCTAGAGCCCAGGGCCCACATTGCTTTTTTGTTGCAGTACCTATTCCCTTCAAGAATAACTTCATTATTGCTTTTATTTTCTCACTTTTTTCTAAGGGCACAAGGGGTGCTCTATTGAAGCTGTTTTCACTTCACTGATTTCTATCAATCCTGCACTGCCACATCACTTCACTGATTTCCTTTACTGAAACACTTTTTTTGTAGGCAGCACTCCACTGATTCTTTATCCAATCTACACTATATAATAAAAGAAAACACATGAGGGACACATGACACTCCCTCATGAATTCTCTCATTTTCTTATTTAATTTAATACAATAAATTCAAATTTAATTATAATAATTGATTGATTTGTAAAAGCATTTTATAAATTTATTAAAATGAATTTTATTAATTATATTAATAATCATAGTTGTAACTGAAATCATTAAGAAAAGAAAACACATGAGGGACACATGGCACTCCCTCATGAATTTTCTCATTTTATTATTTAATACATTAAACTCAAATTTAATTATAATAATTGATTTGCAAAACCATGATATAAGTTTATTAAATTAAATCTTCTACACTATATAATAAAAGAAAACACATGAGTGACACATGACACTCCCTCATGAATTCTCTCATTTTATTATTTAATACATTAAACTCAAATTTAATTATAATAATTGATTTGCAAAACCATGATATAAGTTTATTAAATTAAATTTTAGTAATTATATTAATAAACATAGTTGTAACTGAAATCATTAATAAAAGAAAACACATGATTCTTTTTTATGTAACATATATATATTTATGTATTATTAACTTTGAATTTAAATCATGTACCTTAAATTAACCCATTTTTAAAAAAATTAATATGTTATTCTAAGTTTAAAATTAATTTTGTTACAACATTTGACAAATGATTATTAAATTTTATTATTTTGGTCATTGTTTTAGATGTTAAACTATGTTCTGCAAATACATATTAATTTTAAATGCTTAAAATAGTTCAAAAGTCAAATAAACAAATTAATAAAAACACAATGCAATTAGTCAAGCTTTTTTGTGAGACTTTTATATTATTCAAAACAAATAAATAAAATAAATCAATCAACATTAATCGATTTTTATCTATAGTAATAAAAGACAGCACATGGAGCACATAGAACTCCATTATAAAGCCTCCGATTTTATTATTTCAAAAATACATTTATTTTAATTTGTTTCTTTATTTAATAACTATTACTTATGCGGTTTTTATTTGTTACAACTATAATTATTAATATAATTACTGGAATTCAGTTTAATATATATATATATATATTATATGTTTTTGTAAATCAATTAATATAATTATATTTTAATACAAAATTAGAAATAAATTAATAGACATAATTTGAAAATGTTTATGAAATAACAAAAGTAATCTTTATTAAAAATTATTTATTTTTTTAAGATAATGTATTTATATATTATTAAATTTAAATCGTGTACCTTAAAAACATGTTTTTAATATGTGGTCTTTCACTCTAAGTTTAAAACTATATTTCTTATAATATTCTAAACAAATAAAATAAAACAAATCAATCCACATTAATTAAATATTTGATTCAATACAAAACTAAATATGTTTGGCTATTTTCGTATTATAATAGCTTGATATATAAAATACATTTTATATATGAAAAATCATTAATTGAAATCTTCATTGACTTTGTTTTTTCAAGTTACTTCAATAGAGAAATGCAATATCTAAACAGTCTTTGCATTACTAATTCGTTTCAATCTTTATTTTCAAGTTATTAATTTACACAATATTTTTTTATAATACAATTAAGCTGAACCAATAAATGTCATTATGTTTAAGGACCTTGATGTTAGAAAAAAAAATGATTATACACTCAAGGTTAGAAATACTTTGGCTTTGAGGAAACTTGATGTCATATTCCAAAATGAACAATACTCGATTGGGATGGTTTAACGGATGAGGAGATACGTTTAAATTAATTTCATTTTTTTATATCTTAGCCTAAACAGATTTACCTTTATTACTTTTTTAATTTTGTTTTGTTTTGTTGTACCTGCAATCTACAAGGTAATAGCTGTGTATGGAAGATATATTTTGAAATGTTTGAAAAAAGTTTTATATGAATAAAAATGTTTTTTTTACAAGAAATCATTTAGGGGTTGATGAATATTTAATATTTTTTCGGTTGTACAGAAAACTTTTTTTATTTTAAATAAAATATGTAATCTAATTTTTCTTAATTATATTTTAAATTTATATATAATATATATAAATTAAATTATTCAACCCGTGTATCACACGGGTACATAACGTAGTATCAATTATTTTCACACATAATATATATATATATATATATATAGGGTAGGGTTCAAATAGGAACCAACCCTTAAGTAGGAACTATAGGAACCAATCTGAGCTATCCATCTTCAATGGCATGATTGTAAATAAGTAAAACATTAATTAAATATTTAATTAAATCAAGAGGTAATATTGTCTTTTGGTATGTCATTATTAATAGGTTATTTAGTATCCATTGTAACTGACAACACCACAATAATATCATATTGTGAGTTCTTGTATACATCAAAATACGCCAAGAATGTTCAGAAATCGAATGAAGTGCAAGGAATCGTATACATGTACGTATGAAGATTCAAAAGTTACATTCTTATTCTTAATCAATCGTCATTTATATTGAATTTTTTTTTTCATAACAACGACGTTTTAGGGTTTCAAGGTGTATCGATTTATTTTGATTATTTAATAAAATATGATCCAAATATGTTATTGAATTTTTCGTGATTGCTGTTTTTCTGTAAAAAAAAATCTTGTGTTTCCAATTGAGTTCATAAATATGTTCAAGGTATACATTGTTGTTGATTTATAAAAAAAGGTATTTGAAACCCTAATAAAATATTGTCAGGTTGTAATTGAAGAGAGTCGATGGTAATATAATTTGAATATACACTAGTGTATAAAGAATATACACATTTGTGCCATATGTATTAACTATACATTGGTGTATACAATAGACTTTATGAGTAACAACATGTTTTATTTGAGTATACAATAGTGTTAGTCTAAAATAGTATACTTTGGTGTTGATTTTTTTTAAAAAAAATGCATTTGAAACCCTAATAAAATATTGTAAATGAATAGTGTCGATGCTAATATAATTTGAATATACATCAGTGTATAGAGAATATGCACAGGGGTACCATATGTATTAACTATACATTGGTGTATACAAGAGACTTTATGAGTAACAACATGTTTAATTTCAGTATACAATAGTGTAAACTATACGTTGGTGTGTATTAGATTAATGTCGAAATATACTGTAACAACTCGTTGTAAATATGTGTTTTTTGTTTAATTTTATTTAGGTTTTGGATACAAGGTCAAGTTGACGACAAGTGAATTAACTAATGCTTGTGGTTTCATACTTGGACACGGAGCTTTTGAGTTTGGAGCTGGAGATGTAATTTTTGGCAATGGAGAGTACAATCTTGTTTATGAGTACATTAATAGGAATCCACGTTATTGACCAAATGTGGTCGTTTGGGATATCATGACGCACGACACTGCCCATTTAAATAATTTGTTTTTAGTATTTGAGTGAAACGCTGTCGATTTTTTTTTTTTATGTATTTGCTTACTGCAAAATAAAAGTACCGTTGGTTTTTCTTCATTTGTTATTCTTGTGTTTTCTGCTATTATTCACTGTCGTATATGTGTTCTTAAATATACAATGATGTACAAGTAGATATTATGATAATCTACATTGGTGCACTGTTACTAGGTTGATATTATAGATGACAAAAATTATGTACATAGTAAGTCAATTATGGTATGTGTGTTGTTTATTATTATGTTTAAATCGAATTATTAATTAGAATCAAATTAATATTGAAAACCATGAAAACCCAAAATCATATCCTTTTTTTTTTTTTTTGAATATCTAGTAGATAATGATGGTTCCTACAAAGTAGCTAACAAATTTAAATCAATCACCATTAAAAAAAATTATCTTTTCCTTACATAAATGACCGTACGTATATTAAGAAATTATAATTTAGCACCTATCAAGGGAACGGTTATATACACAAGCTGTTAATCAGAGTGTTTAATAGGAAACAAAGAAAAAAACCCTTCAATCTTCCTGTCTTCAAACATATCGTCGCCGCCTCATCCTCAATTCCCGTCGCCGCCACTTCCTCAGTTGTCGTCGCCGCCTCTCCTCAAGTCTCGTCGCCGCCTCCTTCTTCTCAATTTAAGGTATGTAATTAAGGCTTTAATATAGTGACGTTTTTAAACTATATTATTGATGTTGATGGTGTGTAAGATGTACATGCAAGTAAGTTAAAAAAATTGAGGGTTTTTTCGATTATTGATTATTTATTGGTTTGAGGTTAATACACCATTGTATAATGTAATGTCAATATGGGGTTCTTCGATTTTTGGGGGTTTCAACGTGGCCGTTTCGGCCATTTGTTCGGTTATGCAAATTTGGGGATTTCAAATTTGCGGCCGGATTAGCCTTGTTGCTATTATTTTGGGGTTTAAAAACTAACAGGTGATGGTGTATATTCTAGATGTTGTTGTTGTGGGTTTTAATGTTTGCGGTGTATAATTTGATGTTCATACACCATTGTATAAACCTTTTTTTAGTATCTTTGGGCAAGAACAATAACAATAAATTATAGTGGTGTATATTAGTAAGTTGAAAGTTTTCTTGCAAGTTTGTTTAAATAATTATTATAATCTAGTAAGATAATTAAAGTGTTTTGTAGGGAGGAAAAGTGAACGTATAGCTATTAAAGAAGCTTGTAAATTTTCGAACACACCTGACGACCCAATAGAATGTTTGGAAGACGACGATACTACTACTATTGTTTCTGGTTAAAAACATACACGTGTTTGTTTATATATGTTTTTATGTTTTGTGATAGTTGTTTAAATATATTGTTTTTGTTGTAGGTAAACAAATTGTTTTAGACGTAGCGATGATGAATGCGGATTTGGATCATGTTGAAGAGTTGAACACCAATATTGCTAGCAATTCCAAGACAGGTCAAAAGATATTTTCTATATTTATACTGTTTTAATACAAGATATACACTGATGTATATATATGTGTAGGTAATAAGTCGAGCAAGGGAAAAGAACATGATGATAGAGTTGCTACTAAATGTGTGAAAACTGAGAGAGGTATCAATAATATACATTAATAAATATTAAATGGAATATACACTGTTGTATAGTAGACACTAATGATATGTACTTTGATGTGTATGTATATGGTTAGTCAAAAAAGTGAACAAAAAAAATAAAGTGGATGAAGGGAGTGTTAAGACCGGTGCCAAAACTGAGAAAGGTATGTATAATGTTCAAAATTTTAAAATTAGAATTTTGTAGTATTTAATATAATATACACTGTTGCAGTTAAGAAATCGATAGATGAAAAGACGAATGTTCAAAGGGTTGATAAGAAGGGTGTGAAAGTTGAGAAAGGTAAAACTTTATATATGTTTTTTTTTTAAATTTAATAACAATTTGTAGTATAATATTTAATATACAACTGCTTATCATAGGAAAAAGGAAGGTAAAAGACGGTGATTTGCGTGACCAAATAAAAGGTTTTGGTAAAGCAAAAGCTAGGAAAAAAGATGCTGTTAGGGCACGGACGTCGCCGAATACTCTGTATATGGCTGTTTGTAATCTCACCAAAAAGCAAAAAAAATTTGTGAAGTCCATGGGGTTCGGAAAGATCCTCAAATTGAAAATGGAGAACATTCCAGGTTCTCTTGGATCGTACGTTTTACATCAGCTAGACACAGATAAAATGAGAATTCAGGTCAATAAAGGTCATTTAGACATTGATGTTGCGGCAATTCGTACATTATTGGGTGTTCCCATCGGGGGTGTTGAGATTTCATCGGCTTCGAAGCCTGACGGTCGTAATCCCATTCTTGTGAGTTGGCGTGATAGGTATCCAGGTCCATCAATTAGCTGAGATAATTTGTTGAAAATGATAATCGGAGATGACACGGACGATGAAATGATGTTTATACTTGATTTCTTAATGCTTTTTATTTCAACTATGGTCTTTTGCAACTGAAACGGTACATGCGCGTATAAATTACTTGACTGGTTGCATCTGGATACAGCGATTAAAGAGCACGATTGGTGCAAGTTCATCTACGACAACATCAAATGTTGTAAGGATGTTTGGAACCCAACTGATCCAGACTTCTACTTTACTTTACCGGGCCGTTCATATGAATTTTTTTCTATATACACAGGTGTACATTAATCTATAAATATATGGTTATATGTGTTTTTTTGTATTTACCTAATGTTTTATGTTTAATGATTGCATCAGTTGCTGTACCTGGAACGGGTTGATTGTGAAGGGGTAAAAGTAGAAAGATCTGTGGCTCCAATAGCTTTTTGGTCAAGAACCCTGCTAAGTAAAAGAGAAACACTGGAGTCTCGTAAGGGTGGGTTTGGTTTAGGCGACATAAGAGAGTTGCGTGCTGATGTTCATGACTATGACATTGAAACAGATGATGAGATCGATGAGAAAACGACTGGCGAAAATGTGTCTGTTAATAAAAGCCTTGAGGTAATTTAATAAAGGTTTTTTTATAGATTCAACAAATTAAAATGAAATTTATACTGTATTAACTACTTTTATTTGTTAGGGATATGTTGCAAAAATCGATGATATGTATAATACCATTGTCGATTATAAGAGAAGGTTGGAATGCACCATATTAGATGCCATGAAAGACTATCCGAACAACAAAGAGTTATCACCGTTCATTCACAAATGCAGTTCTATGTTCATTAACTTTGTTGATGTCGGCAGTCAAAGAAGAAATCTTGGTAAACAACATGGTGTTACCAGAGATGAGACAAACCGAGAATGTGGAAAAGGTGAAGGTACGATTATAAATGCATTACGCTTTGTATAATGTATTATGCATGTGTGTATATTAAAACATTGTTGTGGAAAAATGTAGGGAGAGGTAGTAGCGTTAATGATCAAATGAATATTGGGGTAAAGAAGTCTAATATGTTTGAAACGCCATTGGGTGGGAATAAAAGGAGTATATTCAGCGTGACAGATAACAGTTTATTAGTTAGTATTTTAGTTATTATTCATCTTTTTGATTTAGAAAGTATAATACAATGATATAGCATTATACACTGATGTATATTTGTTTGCATTTTATGATGAAAAACGATGTTCAACATAAGACTACTTAATATACTATGATGTATATATGTTGAATTTCATATATTTTATACAATGCTAAATATAATTATACATAATATACACTGATGTATAACTGTTGAATTTCCTGCTATTGAACACTGTTCTATAGCAGAAAGTGGACTATACACTAATGTATAATTGTTGAATATAATGGTACAGTGTAAATGTTTTATAGAGGTAATTGGCCTATACACTGATGTATAATTGTTCAAATATGATGGTACTATACAATGTTCAATAGCAGCAATTGGACTATACACTGATGTATATTGTATGTATACATTGATGTTTAATTTTTATTTGGTTTTATATTATGTGTATACAGGTGGTTCGAAAGTTTCTGGTAAATCGGAAAATGAAATGACTTTTACCCAAGTGTGTGTTGAGCAGCTAGATCTTGTTGAGTTTGTTAATGGTTGTGATAAGATTGGATACGTCGACACTTCAGTAGCCCCAAAAAAAATCGACGACATTTTGTCGTTTAGTCTTGGTCTAACTCAGGAATTCGCAGTAGCTCAGAAATGGGCTGAAAGAATAAAAAGAGATGCCCGACCAGGGAAGGAACCCAAGCCATACGTAAGGAGGGGTCAAAGGAAGACAAAACCATCGGTGCCTGGTTGTAGTCCATACTTTATGTGCGCTGTTGATGTTGAAAAAAATTTAAATAAAGATGAAAGGATGTTATGGAACTACCTAATGGCAGGTGCTGTTGACAAGGGGTAAGTTAAATATGTTTTGTTGTAGATTTTTTTAAAAATTAATAACAATTATGTTTGTTTGAAGGGTTCAAATCAAAAGAAAAGAAAGGGGGTCCAGTGGTAATGCCAAGGATAAGGATGCTGCTGCGAATGCGGAAGGTGTTACAAAAGGGGCTGTTGGTAACAAGTAAGTTGAAAATTATGTTGTTTGAGTTAGATAAACTAGTGTATAATAATATATACACTGATGTACATCCATGTATAATAATATATATGTTGAAAATTATGTTGTGTAAGTTAGATACACTAGTGTATAATAATATATACACTGATGTACATCAATGTATGTATGTGTATTTTGTAGTGAACAAAACAAAGGAAAAAAGTCTGCAGAGGACGCCAAAACAGCTGCAATGGAAATTAATACTAACAGAACTATCTCGTATGTGATGTGTTTTTTAGTTATGGTTTTTCTATTTGTTTAAATGGATGAAATAGTCTTTGTGTGCAATCGTTGTGTCTTATTATAGGGGAACCATTTTCCATAACACAGGCGCAGCGTCGCTTCCACACCAATTACTAATTGACATTACGTCAGACCAAGAACTAAATCAAGGGATCATAGATTGTTTTGCATGTGTTTTGAATGCTGATGAAAGTAAACGACGGCCTGGGTCTTTGGCGAGGCTTTTTTGCAGTACTGATGTGTTTGTAAGTATACATTGTAATATTATAATTGCTAGTTATCAATATACATACATATATATATATATATATATATATATATATTTGATGTCTAATTCGAAGTAAATATGTCCTTGCAGTCAGGAGATGTTTTGAATAATGTGAATTATCGAGATGATGAACGAGTGTCAAAGTTTAGGGAAAATCTACTAGTAACACTCGAAGGGAACGAAGAGGGTTTATTGCTAAAGGAATACGGTGTCGTATTGTTTCCTATACTAGAATATAATCATTTCTATTTAATTGGTGTGGACTTGGTTAACGTGGCTATTGTCGTTATCGACAACATGGACCCGAGTGTTAGTCCAATCACCCTCACTGATCATGATCATTTCTTTAGTAAAACCACTCCATACAAAGCGGTAAAACAAAATAAATTCTATAGTATGCTTACCTCGTATCTATACACAGGTGTATTATTCAACTAACTTCTATATTAACTGATTTTTTTACAGAAGGACATCTTGACTAAGTACTTAATAACTATTGAGCATCCAAAAAGATTTCAGATTGCTGCCACCATACCATATAGGGTAGAGCTTACCTATGCTACGGTGGATAATTTCAAAGATTGTGGAGTGTTCTTGATGCGCCACATGGAAACATGGATGGGTATAACAGATGAGCGTTGGCATAGCGGCTTACCCGACGAAAAGAAAAAACTAAAGTCGAAGTTGGCAACGCTTAGGAAAAAGTATGCAGCGAGGATTATGTCCTCAGATGCAAATGAAGAGCAGGATCGTATTATGGAGGAGGCGAATGAGCTTGCACGCTTGAAAAGGCAAAAGTTGATTTGAATGTTATTATGTGGTTTAGTCTTTTGCTATTTTTGATGGATTAGTCCTTTGCTATTTTTCTACAACTTTTGTCATATCTACAACTTTTGAACGATATGCCTAGTTTTCTTATGTTTTGGAAACATCAGCAATTATTGTCAGTGGAATGGTGTGTTTATGGTTTATAGTTGTAAAAGTAGTTAACACTATCAAATTTAAACCAAGTATACATCAATGTATACTGAGTAGATCATTGTATATACAAAGTAATGTATGTACATCGTATATACACCAATGTACGTACGTGTCCAATGGCTGGTATAAAACATTTTATAATGACATCACATTCATCCAAGTGCACATCAATGTATACTGTGTATATTATTTGTATTTACAACAATGTATATAAAGCAATGTATAGAACACTAAACACTGTGTAACACTATCAAAAAGAGCAAACAATCATATACACTATTGTATATGTAATTCGTTAAGTTGAACTATTATCTACTATACTGCTGGTATTATACAACGGTGTATCTTGTATAATTATACATATTTTAAAGCTACTGTAAGATAAATATACTAGGTATACGTTTGTGTATATGTTGGTGACTTCTAAGTATACGTTGTTGTATAAAACTTTGAACCTATAAATTAATAAATGTGCAATAAAAAAACGCAAAATCCCGTTGTCTTATTTCCATACTAAAAAGGGAAATGGTAAAAACAACTTTTTGAAAAAAAAAAAAAAACTACATGACGAAATATGTAAATCCTATTCTTCGTTCCCGTCAGATGATGCTTCTTCCAGTTCGTCCTCATCAGTTGTTGTCTCCACCTCCACTTCTTTGTCCTTCTTGAGCGGAAAATTTCTAGTGTCGTGTCCCCTAACCATCTTGTCACAATAATTACAATGTCTTTTTGGTTTCTTGTATTGCTTTTTGACCTTTTCAACCGCTCCTATTTTTCTTTTATAAGTACCACACCCTTTGTTCCGTATACCTTTGGGTGCAGAACAAGAAACCACTTCCGGTTGTTTGTATGAGATGATTTCTTGAATGACAACTTTCTTTTTGTTGTGCTCGGATTGATTAGGGACTACAACAAAAATATTATCCTTTATAGCTTGCACTTGCATGTCTAACTCTTTTAGCATTTCAGGATCACCCCTTGCACGGTCTACGCACATGTCAAAGTTGTTAGTGATGCGATGCAATACGATACTACTCTCTGTTTGGTTTGACAAATATCGATGGCTGGTGTCATGAACAAAGAAGGGAATGCATCTCGGCGCCATCGATTCTGAACATACTTGAAAGGGATTTGATTGATGTTGCGATGTCTGAACACACAGAAAACGTGACAACATAGATATCCAATACGAATGAACCCCATGCACTCACACAAAACTGATAGGTTGGTCTTATCAAGAGTAACCTGAAAAAAAAAAACTTCTCATTTACCATCATTATTGACAAAGATATACGTTGGTGTATACCAGTATCTTTTTGTTGTTTTTCCATTCGTCGTCATCACCTTTTAAGGTTCGGTCTCTTATCCTATTTATGTAGTAAACACCAATGTATACTATACACTTGTGTATATGCATTTGGAGTGTTCTTTATGTAATATACACCAATGTATAATATACACAAGTGTATAAAGAATAAGTACACAATCAGCAACTGTATATAGCAAGTGCTACAAATTACAAAAATGTACGCATGTGTATATTATTACCAATTTTTTTTTATTGTACATTGTATCTTTTATAAAGTATTATAAAAGATTGAGTGTATGAATCTAACCTTGAACTCATGTGTATAATCTGGAACATTCTCCTCATTTATAAAATTTGATTTGTAACCTTGGTGAGCAACCATAAATGAACTCTCTAGTATATTCCTCTCTACAATGTAGCAATACATAAGGGACTTGTATATCTCCTTTGACACCTTCCTAAAAATTCTCCTTGTATACATTTGGTTTGCATGGCGTTCAATTAGATGCGGTGTTCTAAAATCGGGATTAGTGGTTGCGGTTGAGTGCTCGAGAATACGTTGCTGTTTGCGGAGTCCGTCAATAACAGTATCATAACACATCATAAACTGAACTAACGTGTTCGACGCACTAGATATGGATTTAAACATGTGATTCGCACTCTCGCAATGAGAGTTTGTTTTCATTAGACAACACATCGGTGTTTCTCTAAAATAGGATGGAGCCCACTGTTCCCTTATCTCAAACATATATGACAACCATTTATTGTCATTCAACTTGTATTCTGCCATCAACGAATGCCATTTCTCTTCAAAAGTTGCAGGTTCTAGATAAACGTCCCAAACAAGCTTGTGAAACTGCTTTTTAATATTTGTGTTGTTGATCATATCTTCGTCGATCTAGAAAGTACATAAAACGTCATACCAAAGAAATTCTTGAATGCATTAAATAGATATATACTACAATGAATATTTTGGATTTTAAATATAAATAAAGTTATACCTTTAACGGGAGTTTATCAGTCACATGCCACATATAAAGTTGATGGATGGAATTGTTAAATACTGACTTCACAACTTGTTTCATCACAGCATCTTGGTCGGTTAGAACTAGAGTTGGTTTCTTTCCATGAGCTTTCACAAACATTTGTAAAAGCCATATGTAAGACTCAATAGTTTCATTGTGTAACAGACCAGCTCCAAACGCGGTAACCTTTTTATGATGGTCGATACCGATAAAATTAACCATAATCATGTCGTACCTATTACAAAAAAAAAAATGACAACGAAAGATAATTAAGATTAAGATTGTGCACTAGTATATACTATATATACATAACTGTATATTAAGATACATGATTTAAGTACAGTGTGTAATATACACAAATGTATAAATATATATACACTAGTGTACAGATAGGATTATGATGGCTTACTGTAGTTCAGTATGATTTGCAGGTTATACTCAAGGTTTTTGTACATTATTATTATACACGAATGTATAATGGAAAAACTAGACATTCTGTTAATTAGGTTAGTTCTTTAAAAAAAAAAAAATTTTACTTACATGTTGCTATGGTATGTTGCATCGAAAGCTATCACATCTCCAAAAACCTGGTAATTGATTTTTGAAACCTTGTCGGCCCAAAACAACGACTGAAGTTCAGTTCCGACAATTCGAGTTTCAAAGGTATAATCATCGTGATTTTTAGATCGCTCTGTAAGTTTATCAACCAACATTTGAGCGTCACCGTCTGCAACAAACTCACGTATATCACGTCCCCAATTCTTGTAATCTGTAACAGTACCATGTACGTTCTGAGGACCACCTTTTAAAACCACATGCAGCTTATGTGCTTTAGTAGGGCCGATATTCATGGTCCGACAGTTTGCAATAAACTGGCGTGTATTATAGTCTAACTGTCTTTTCTTTCTAGTCAAGTCAATGTTGTTAGTGGATACACAACCATGGTTGTGAACCTCTATGAATTTATAAATCTCATAATCTGTTGAATTCTTTACACGCCTAATTCTTACACACGCATTGCATCCAGTAGATTTAATATTAGAGCAATGAGATCTTTCGGCCTTTTCCTCAACGTTTGCGTCACCTTCAAGCGATTTCGGTGTCTTTGCATTGGAACACAAAATGTACCTATTTATAGTCACACCATCTACTTGTTTTCGTGTAGACAAACGAGTTCCAAATCCGGCTGCCTCTCCATAATTTTCATACATTATGATAGCTTCGTCCAACGTTCTAAACTTGGCACCTACAAATGGTTTAACATTGTCTGGTAAACAGGCGTCCAATATCTCGTCCCACCGGGAGACTCATATACGTTGCTGGACGAGGAACCTACAATAAAAAAATGTACACTAGAAATTAATTTTACCAATATTTAAAAAATAGAGTCAGACATGCTACAACTCATATACGGTACACCTGTGTATATTGAGTAACACACAGGATGTGTCATAATGCACATTCCATTTTTTATAATTAATATACACCTGTGTATAGAAACCGTCAAAACAAAATACTATCAGTTTATTATAATACACTTGTGTATAATAATTAATAGATTTGTTTTTATACACTGGTGTATAACAAACTATGAAACTAAGAAAAAATCATATTGTATCTGTATGATAATCGAATAACAATATATAATACACAAGTGTATAACTCTTTACTCATCCCAATTTTGTACGTAAAAAAAATGAACTGCATAATACAAACCGCTATTTCGCAAATCAAAATATAAACCACACTATAAGGCTAATCCAAATACAAATCACAAAAAACGTGAATTCGAACAAAAAACAATTAAAAAAAATAAAAACAATACATAAATACCTTGATTCTCAACACTATTTAGCAACAAAGGTTGTGATTGTGTTTCATGATCTTCAATAGCGTGCGAAACTGATCGAATGTTTTCATGTATATAATTATTATCCATAACTTGAAGATCTTAATCGATGGAAGCCGAAAGTTTTTTCTATTATATCACTTTCAAAATCGAACGTGATTTTTTGAGGAAAACAATAGAAATCTTAATCGATAAAGATGAATAATTGCAGGAAGTTGAGAGATTTGAGGAAAACAATTGAATGTTATTCGCAGAAAGTTTTTATTAACTTCCATATATAAAACTTTTATTTAAATTAAAATATAATACACTAGACTTTTGCCCGCGTTTATACGCGGTTTACCAACGTACAATTATTTTGAGTGGTAAAACGTAAAAAAAATATAGTAGAAATATTTTATTAAAATTTAAAAGAAACCAATACACATTTTATTCAAATATCACTAAATATTTCTTTATACACCGCATTTTTTGTTTTAGTCTTGACCTTCCCATCAACATCAAGTATAAGTAACTTCACACCTGCCCTGTTTTTAACTCTTGACAATGCGACATAAAGCTGGTCATGTGAGAATACAGGGTCTCTTAAATACAATCCAACCTTCGATAGAGACTGTCCTTGGCTTTTATTGATGGTCATTGCGAAACATACGGATATTGGGAATTGGCGCCTTTGGAACTTGACTGGAATCATGTTATCAGATGGTATTTGAGGAGTATTATCTAGTAAAAAATAAATAGTAGTGAAAAATATTTCTTACAAAATGTTAAAAGTAAGATACTATTTGAGTCAGATCATTCAAAATTCAAATTAAATGTTATAATTAAGTATAATTGTTACCATTATAGATATTAAAATATGAAATTAAATAGTTAAATAGAACATTTAATATTTGAATATTTATACAGTTTAACTGAAATCTATCAATTCAAATTCTTGTAACTAGTTTGAGAAATTTATAACTAAAACTATTATTTATTAAATTTCAAAACTATTATTGGTTAAATTTTAAATATATTAGGAAATCTCTAATTAAAATATCTCTATTTTAATGATCATAGTAGGATTAATTGTTACAATTATGAATTTAAATTCAAACTTTGATTATTTTTTTAAATATTCAGATCAATAAAAATTTGAATTAAATGTTATAATTAAGTCTTATTGTTACGATTATTATCCAAAATTTAGATTTTTATAAAGTTAAAAAAATTTAAAAACTAAAATTATATATATCAAAATATGAAATTATATACTTAAATAGAACGTTTAATATTTGAATATTTATAAAGTTTAATTGAAATCTATCAATTCAAATTCTAGTAAACAAAATATGAAAGATTCAAATCTCTCAACAATTTGAAATAAATATTTTAATGTGTTAATTAAATCTAAATCTAAATGTTACCATAAATCTTAAATTCAAAATTTTGATATTAAATATTTAAATAAAACATTTAGTATTCAAATATTTTTAAAGTTTAACCGAAATCTATAATTTCAAATTCTAGTATTTAATATTTTAATTTTTACTTGTAATCAATTTGAGAAAGTTATAACCAAACTTATTGATTGATATATTTTAAATATATTAGGAAATCATAATTTAGAGATAATAAATAGGTGTAATGGTTACCATTATTAACTTTAATTCAAAAGTTTAATTTTTTTGAAAGATTAAGTTATTCAAAATGTGTAATTAAAAGGATAAATAATATGTGTAAATTCTTACTATTATTAAACAAAATTTGAAATTTGAAATTTTGTCTAATTCGAAATTAAATATTTCGAATTTTAATTTGAAATTGATAATTCGTTATTTAATTGATTACCAATATAAGTTAAACTAATATTAGGATAATATAGGGGCAATTAATAGGATCAATTAATGTATTAATAAAAGTTGACACAACTTATGTAGGGACTTTGAATCATATTAACTGTGTATATAAAAGGATAATTAGTATGTGTAATTTCTTACAATTATTAACCAAAATTTTTAATTTTGTCAAATTCGAATTTAAACATTTCGAACTTTAATTTGAAATTTGAAATTAAAAATTCGATATTTAATTGATTACCAAAATAAGCTAAACTAATATTAGAATAATATAGCACAATTAATATCTCCAATTAATGTATTAATTGGAGAGTTGACACTACTTTGAAACTTATTAAATTTGTAATTAAAAGGATAATTAGTATGTGTAATTTGTTACCATTATTAATCAAAACTAAAAAATTGAAGTTTTGTATAATTAAAATTTAAATATTTTGAATTTAATTTGAATTTTGAATTTAAAAATTCAAAATTTAACTTTTTACCAATATAAATTACACTAAATTTAGGAAGTGAGTAATTTGAATATAATAAGAAAATTTAATGAGTTCCTAATTTACGTAAGTTTCCTTTCTCATTCTCATTTATTAAGGTAAATTTTTGAATTTAGAATGGGTCTAATTCGAAATTAAATATTTTGAATTTTAATTTGAAATTGATAATTCGTTATTTAATTGATTACCAATATAAGTTAAACTAATATTAGGATAATATAGGGAAATTAATAGGATCAATTAATGTATTAATAAAAGTTGACACAACTTATGTAGGGACTTTGAATCATATTAACTGTGTAAATAAAAGGATAATTACTATGTGTAATTTCTTACAATTATTAACCAAAATTTTAAATTTTGTCAAATTCGAATTTAAACATTTCGAATTTTAATTTGAAATTTGAATTAAAAATTCGATATTTAATTGATTACCAATATAAGCTAAACTAATATTAGAATAATATAGCACAATTAATATGATCAATTAATGTATTAATTGGAGAGTTGACACTACTTTGAATCTTATTAAATTTATAACTAAAAGGATAATTAATATGTGTAATTTGTTACCATTATTAATCAAAACTAAAAAAATTGAAATGTTGTATAATTCGAATTTAAATATTTTGAATTTAATTTAAATTTTGAATTTCAAAATTCAAAATTTAACTTATTACCAATATAAATTACACTAAATTTCCATATTAAATAATATCATTCAATTCTATATCCCCATAAATCGGAAGTTTTAAATCATTCCATAAAATTAGAAGCTTGAAAATAGGAAAGATCATAGATTAATCTTCAAGATCTTAAAATTGGATGTATAAAACACACATAATACAACTAAATCAGAAGTTTTAAATCATACCATAAAATTATATCGATATTAAATAATATCATTTGTCACACCCTCAAATTTCCACATGCGGGGTTCTACCGCGAGGCGCGTGACACACCAGGATCCAAGTCAACGGTCACAATAAATGACATCTATATGATAAGAAAACAACGTAAACTACCATTGAGTTTCAAAACCGTTCTAACACAGCGGAAGCAAAATGTATTATTACAACTTAAAAGTAAAACTCAAAGTCTGAAATGTTTAACAAAATATGCATATGATCCCTAGACGCCGTGAGACTCCGTGCGCCTATACTCAACGCTGCTACCTTAGCGACCTGAGAAAACATGCCAAAAAGACGTCAACATATAATGCTGGTGAGTTCACAGGTTTTAAGTTCGTAAAGGTTTTCATGTGTAAAGCAATTCCTCATAAAGTGCCAAGTGTGCAAAAGTTCCAAGTAAATAACAAATGTTCCCTTACTACTACGACTGTGTTGCTAAAACCATTACTGACAAACGATGCTCGAGTTGCTGCCCATGTGCCAAGTGTCAAGTGTCAAGTAGAGACAATATGCACCCGCCCGGCTCCCAGCCGTCAGGTGGGGTTCGTCACGCCCGATAGATCTATCCACATTTCCCCCGTTGTGCCCCGCACATTCATGGTTTCAATAGGGACTTAGGTTTCGTCGTATAGTAAATAAGTGCCAAGCGTCAAGTGTCAAATGCCAAACATCAATGTTTAAAAGTGTCAAGTGCCAATGTTTAAATATGCCAGATGCCAATGTTTAAAAGTGTCAAGCGCCAATGTTAAATATGCCAAGTGCCAAACGTGTCACGTTTCTTAAAAGAGTTACATTCCCAAAAGGCTTCATGTTTCTAAAAGTGTTATGTTTCCAAAAGTGGTAAGTTTCATAAGAGTTGCGTTTTCAAATCATAAACGTTGCGTTGTTAAAACGTGTGGCATGCTTCTCCCCCAAGAGAAAAGAGTATAAAAGAGGGGCCGTGAAACTCACCTTAGAGTGCGTCTTCCGATAACTAGAATTCCAACACGTGTATGATAATCCCAACTAATGACAACCTATCAATGAGTTTACATAAGTGTGATGACTATTAACCCGAAGGCTAACTAGTCCCCGATTGTCCAGATCTTGACTACGTGTGTTAAAAAGTGTGTTTAAACGTTAACCGGACATCCCAGACCGACCCGACATCCCGTTGGTGACCCATTACATCAATTAGTCATGCACATAAGTTTAACACATAAGTTTCAAGCATAAAACACTTAGTTTGCATCAAAAATCTCATTCCAGACATCAGATGGTCGAATGTGGTTTTCCCATTTCCACGTTCGCCCGTTTGAGCCACGTTCGCCCGTTTTTCCCACATTTTGTTCCACGTTCGCCCATTTGAGCCACGTTCGCCCGTTTTTCCCACGTTCGCCCGTTTTCCCACGTTCGCCCGTTTTTCCACGTTCTCCCGTTTTTCCACGTTCGCCCGTTTTTCCCATGTTTTGTTCCACGTTCGCCCATTCGAACCAATTTTATTCCACGTTCGCCCGTTTTCATCAGCATTTTATAAAACGCACCAAAACGCATCTAAACGATCCGAAAACATCACGAAACATTACCAATCACAGCATTCAACTATCATTAACATATTCCTACATAACCCTACCAATTTTATCCCGAAATCCGTCCGTTTTACAAGTTACCCGAAATAGCAAATTATGGAGATGTCACATCAAACGCATGCAATCTTTACCCAATTAGGAAACTTTATGAAATCAATCAATAATCAACTTAATATACTCAGATTATCATGAACAATAAACCCCCCAATCATATCCTTATCACTATCATCATGAACAAGCCCTAGATCTAACCCAAAATCCCCAAAATGAACAAAACATCATCAATAATCAATTGTAACCTATCTCAATCATAAATCATCATCAATAACAGTCCTAGATCATTGTCATAACATCTATACAGCAATCAATCATCAAACAATGCATAACATCACATAAAACACCATTAACACATGTTATTTTGTATGAAAACTCATTGTTTATGAATAGGTTTTGTTTAGAAAGATATTAGGAAGGTTTTTATTCATGAAAACATGTTTGAATCAGATCTGGACTCTTGGGGTTTAATGAAAACGAATTGAAATGCTTTAAAAATGATTTAGAATGAAGAACACACCTTAGATCTTTGTGTAGAAGATGTTTGTAGGTTAGATTATAGAAAACAAGGGCAAAAACTCCTTCCCCAATGTTTAAAGTTGCTAGAGAGTGTTTTGAGGCGTTTAGGGTTTGTGAAATGGTGAAAAATGACAAAGTGTGGTATTTATACTATGTCCACATTCGCCCCTTTTACCTGGGCGAATGTACCCTCCTTCGACCCTTTCACAGGGTCGAACGTACCCTGACTTGGTCGAATGAAATTCTTTAAATTCCATATCCCAGGTTCGCCCCTTTTACAAGGGTCGAACGAGGAGTATTGTCCAGGTTCGCCCATTCGATTGGTCGAACCAGGACTCAAGTTTTTCTAGTTTTCCAATTTGTCGTGTTTAACGCATTTTAACGCACCCTAACATACGAGCATGCAACCTTAGTCTATGTTTAACATATTTAAGCATGGATGGTTATCTATACATCATTTAAACACATCTAAGCATATAATCCACCATACAACAATTAGTCTACACATACACTTAATTAGTTTATGTAATTCACCAACAACGGGACTCGTATCGTGTGTGTGTGTGTGACTAACCCAATGATCTCCCGAATCATTGGACCCTGGACTGGACAATACGGACTGTGTTCCGACTCTACTGACCCCGTCAAGTATGTTTAATAAACGTTTTTCGCTAAGGTAGACTTATGTGTTTATAAAATGTTGACCCGAACATGCCGGGTGTCACATCATTCAATTCTATATCCCCATAAATCAGAAGTTTTAAATCATTCCATAAAATTAGAAGCTTGAAAATAGGAAAGATCATAGATTCTTTTGAAAAAAATTAAACCACTTTCCGATTTTGACACGATGCAATCGGGTGCACCCCACATCCGAGATCCATGATCCATCCAATCACCAACCAAACTAAAGATTTTCACTAAAAAGAATTATTTCAAGCATATGAAGATCCTAATTATATTAAATCCTCAAGAACAAATAAGAACAATTGATGAAAATTCTTGAACCCTTTAAACAATCTTAGTCGAATAAGAAGTTATGAACATGAAAGAAAAAATACGTGATGATTAACCAAAGCTTAGCCGAATACAATGGCTAAATTTGGGTTCGGTCTAATGCCTAAAAACAGCTACGTACCTTTAAATCGATCACAGAATCAGAATCAAACATTAATCATAATCAGCTAACTTTAATCACCAACAAAAAAAAAACAACTGGTGTTAAACTAAATCAACAAACAACAAAGGACCCTAAGAACATGACAACCCATCCCTAGACAACCAAAATAATGTGAAATACACGATCATACCTTGAAAACAATCGGCCAAAATCCATACTAATCATCACTCGTATGATCAACCAATAATCAATCCGATAATAATTAATCAATATGAACATGCTCGGCCTTCCATCATAACATTTTCTTGATAGTGTGCCATAGTTTCTGTATTAACATTCACGAAAACAAAAACAGAGGAGTGAAGAAAGATGAAAAATGATCGTTTTACAGAATAAGGAGGCGAGATCATACCTTGAAGAAGATGGAGGATCGACAATGGAGAGGAGGTTGGTTTGATTATTTTAGGATTTACTAAATAACAAAAAGTGAATTGAAATCATAGAACAAAATTAATTAATGAATGTAAATGATTGCAGGATTCAATAGCGAATGAATTGAATAAAAGTAGGTACCTCGCTTACGCTCTCGACTACGAGCAGAAGGATGATCCTTCACCTTCGCCTTCCATTAACCTAACTCCGAATAACATGATGCTTTTACCGGTTATTCGATTTCCTCCGTCGTTAGGATCATTGTAACACCCCAACTGATGGCGGAAACATCGAGGTGTCACGTAGTGACGATTGTTCAATAGCTTATGGACTAAAAGTGTAAATGTTGATATATTGATTAAGTAGTTTATTATATTGAAAGAAAAATACAAGATACAATGATTCTAAAGTGACAACTAAAACTGAAATACAATGAATCCAAAATCTAAGTAAAAATTCCAAAAGCTTAAAAGTCATCTCATAAATAACCTGAAACATGTACGAAAATAGTATATGTCAATACAAAAATGTATTGGTGAGCATACCTGTTTGAATACATATAGTAGAAAAAAAGAGTTTCGCAATTCACGTGTTATACTGTCTACAATTTAGTGTTCAAGCTATGTACAAATGCTACCCAAAATCAAACCTTTGTTTAATGAATCAAGAGTCACATATATAGTATTCGCTCATAGTAGGCGATGAATAATCGTTCACACATAACAATAATCAAGTACTATTTATTGCTATGCTAGGGCGCCCAGCGGTTAATGATTAAGGTCATAAGTACACACTATCAACGAATCAACAAGTAAATCACATACAAGAATTGTGATTGTGAATATATGATAAAACATGATTAAGTGAGTGAAGTAATAAGCGTACATGAGTCACCCCAAAAGTGTAAAGCATGAAAAAGGGGAAGATATACTCACAGTTTGCGAAAGCGATCAAACTTAAGCGGTCGTGAGCTAAGTAATGGGAATTCCGAGGAATTCAACCTATAACGTAATAGAATACTAATAAGGAAATGTCTAAAGTCTAAAGTATCTAGGGTCTAAGGCATTAGGGTTTGATAAGTCGATTTGGGGAATTAGAGTTTTTAGGATAAGTCGAATTAATATAAAGTTGTATAAAATAATAATATACCAAAGTTTGTAAATATGGTTTAGGTAATATAATTATTACCTATTTAATATTTAGATAAAAATATTTTTTTTTTGAATAATTAAGACAAAGTAATTTAATTAATTACTTTAACTAAATTAAATAATAAATATATAGTAATGATAAATGTATAAATAAATAATTATGAGTTACACCATGATCCAACAAATAATAACTAAGACTCTCAACATAGGACTATCTCTATTTTATAAGAAAAGTATTTTATAAAATAGTTTCTAAATAATATAAATAAATAAATGATTAATTATGTCTAATTAAACATAAATAAGATTAAAAATACAAGACATGAACCAAAAATATTATTTTTATAGAAATTAAATACCTTCTGATGTAAACTAATTAAAATTATTTTCCCATAATTTATATAAACTTATTTATATTTAAAACCGATTTAACGAGATTAAATCATGTTTAAATGATTAAAAATAGGAAAATTAATAAAAATAAGTGTTTTCTGGACCAAATTTTTTATTTCAGTTCATAATGTTTAGAAATAATTTCTCAAAAAGTTTGAGATAAAAATCATTAAAAATGAATTTTTAATCAATTAAATATGATTAAAACAAATTAAATCAATAAAAATATAAAAATAAGACTTTTTTCAGAAAATAAAAGTGTGGTAATTTTCTTTAAGGTGTCAAGATGTTACACCTAAATTTTTATAATTTTTGGATAAAAATGAATTTATTATGAATATTCTAAATTAATTAGTAATATAGAGGTTTATAATATGATTAAAAATAAAAGAAATAACATCAAAAAAATATTGTAAGCTGCCAGGGTTCGAACCCAGGTCCTTGCTGACCACAATAAACATATAAACCACTAAGCCAAATAGTATTTTGTTGATTTAGTATAGAAATAAACTATATTTAAACTATAATACAAATTCATCTTCTTCCCCAATTCATCTAACTAAGAACCCTAACCCCAACCAAATTTCAATTATTCCGATTATGGCTCGATAACGATCTGTAATAGAGGGGTTTTAATCTATGATGATCGACTAACATAATACAAGTAAGAATGTAAACTTACAACTCGTTTTTATGCTCGAAAATGGAAGAACAAGTGCTGAACTTTAAACCGATTTTTAGAGCTTCTTGGACGAGATTTTTGATCGAATTTTTGTGAGTTTATGATGTGTAAGAGTGCAGGAACGATTTGCACTTCTCAATTGATATATTAGTTGATTATAATGTGGGTTCTTAATGTGTTTTTAAAGCTTGACGGTTACATACTTGAAATCGTGATTAAGGCTTCAATTACACTCATTTAAATTGCATTTAGACTGTTGTAATTACTCGTCAATGATGGAGAACCGTTTGGGATATAAATCGGTTGATAACGAGCATTTAAATCGAAAGAAAGGGTGGCCGGAATCGTCGCCGGTGGCGACTTTGGTCGGCCGGACTTGGAAGGTCGACGAGGAGGGAGCTGCAATTTTTAATATTATTTTTTTTAAACTTTGGGCTTTGGCAAGAATGGTCCCTCTAGTTTTTACATGTCAAAAGAACTTAATATTTTTCCTTTATAACCCTCCAACACATAACTTCTAACCTTAAACTAAATTTTAAATTGTGAAATTATTATTTACCATTATAAATTTTATAACCTATAATAAATTTTTATATAAATCAATTATTGCATACAACTTAAAACGTAGATACGTTCCATATAAAAGTGTGAACGATAAATATAATTTCGACCATTCCATTAATTTCGAAACGACAATGTTACATGTACTAAAATAGAAATAGTTAAATACTCGAGGGACTAAAATTGACAACTTGTTAGAAGATAAGGGTGACGATTGTCACAATCATCTTCCGACCACTTTCCAGCCATTTTCTCTCGCTAGATTATAGACAGAGAGAGAGATAGATTGAATGGATTATTATTAATAAAGGTGAATTTAGATTATAGTATTTAGGAAAGTATTAAAAACCTTGACCGATTTTGACCTTAAATATTTAATGATTTTTGATTTAAAAAAAACGAAAACTCTATAAAAACCCACAAGGTGCCATGTGGCATAGTGAGAGGAGGAGAGATAATTGAACTTGCAATGTGGGAATGCCAAGTGTCCCACATTGCTTTTAAATATTAGATGTATAGATAATTGTTTAATTACATAACTACCCCCTAGATCAAGATCAAAGATAAAGGGCTCAGATTGGTTCCTAAGTTCCTAACTAGGCTCTTGGTTTCTATTTGATCTTTTTCCTATATATATATATATATATATATATATATATATTATAGTTAAACACTTAAATTTAAAAATAAATATATATTTTTACACATAATAAATTTAAACACTTACCCATAATAATAATAATAATAATACAATCTCTAATTAGTGTGGCACGTGAAAGGAAAAATACAAAATTCCTTTCATCTATTGCTTTATATTTAGTGTTGCACGTGAAAGGATTTTAACAATATTGTATTTATTATAAAAAACAAAAGGTGGACATTTAGTACATCATCTTCTTCGTTTGTCTTCATTCCAAATAACCAGAAGCAAAAAAATTGCTAGAGGTCCAGGTAACCGAATATTTTTAACTCGATCCATCACTACAAAAAAAATGTCATTTAGTGACATACAAAAAGTGCCACAAAAAAACAAAAAAATGCTACTAAAGGGACTTGAATGAATGTGCGGCACACAAAAAAAGTGTCACTAGAAGTACTGACGCTAAAGCCTTTTAGTGACACATTTTCATTCTATCACACAAAGTTTTGTTGGCTTTTAGTGACACTTGTTTTTTGCCACAATATAAAAAAAGACTTTTGTGACACATATTTTGTGCCATTAAAAAGTAATCCTATTTACATATTTATACTAGTTTTAATGACACTTTTTTTTTGCCACAATATAAAAAAAAAGACTTTTGTGACACATATTTTGTGTCTTTAAAAAGTAATCCTAATTACATATTTATACTAGTTTTAATGACACTTTTTTTTGCCACAATATAAAAAAAGACTTTTGTGACACATATTTTGTGTCTTTAAAAAGTAATCCTAATTACATATTTATACTAGTTTTAATGACACATTTTTTTTTTGCCACAATATAAAAAACTTTTGTGGTACAAATTTTGTGTTGGTAAAAACCAGTTCTAGTTATATATATATATATATATATATATATATATATATATATATATATATATATATATATAGGGGCAGGATCAAATACAAAGTAATATAAACGTGCGAAGCGTGCGAAGGATTACTTTGTACATGATAATTACGTAATGATAATTACGTAATGCCTTCATGAACATACAAAAACATTACGTAATTATCATTACGTAATTATCATGTACAAATGCATGATAATTACGTAATGATAATTACGTAATGCTTTTCATGAACATAAAAAACATTACGTAATTATCATTACGTAATTATCATGTACAAATATCCTTCGCACGCTTCGCACGATTCTCTATTTTTGTAGAATAATCGCCCCCTATATATATATATATATATATATATATATATATATATATGTACTATTTGTAGTGGCACATAATTTTGCCACAAATCAAATTATATACAATATAAAATATAAATAAATGTTCAGTAAAATTGTATATGTAAAAATTATCATAATATACTTCAATAAAAATTCAATCCGAAACATATTTCAAATGTTAGCAAAACATTATGTAATAAATAACATATTCCAAATGCTTGCACGACGAATCTAAACATTATTTTAGGAGAGAATTCAACTTTCATAGAACTAAGCTCCAAAATTTCCAATGATATATATCCTGCAATCATAAACCATATAAATAAGTATTAGTATTTATTCAATGAAATCTAAAAGTTCTTTAATTTATGAAACTCATTTTTCCTATTCAAAGGAAAATCCAGTATAAACAAATATGATCGAACAACTAACAATTAGAGAAAAAACCAACATATAATTAATAGGCAGCCATTTATAATTTGTCCAAACACCTAACAAGTATACAAAAAATCAACATATTACCTTAACTGCAATGTCAACAAAAAGAGTTATAGATCAATTGTCCACACGTGTTTCTAGCCCTGTAAAATGGAAAGTTTTGGCTAATCAATTTCAAACTAAGAAGCACGCTCGTTTAATATTACGAAATAGTTAAAAGTAAAAAGTTAATAGTAATTGCCATTATCATCATGACTTCTTGAAGACGATATTTCGTTAACTGGTAAAGAGTTGTTACGTACCAAAGAACCAATACCAGGGACCTAAAACATATAAATTAAATAAATAATAGTACATAAATATGTAATGGTAAAAGAACAAACAATGGTTCATGCATGTAATTACCTGTATGTTCTTATTGCTAAGAATCGAAGATAGGTTTGCATTTGGGATATGTTCTTGGATGATAACAGCCATAGCATTAACAACACTCGTTAGCTGATCAATAGTTTGTGAATCTTTCAAAGATGTACCACTAGTTTTTTCGGCTGGCATCCTTCCCACTAACCGAACATATCCTCTTTTCCCAGGGCCTTTGACTTTTGAGTAGTCATCATTTGTAAAATCTTCTGGATCACCGGGTGTGGTTGTAGACTCATTGGCAATATCTTTTAATGAAGCCTGAACACGTAATAAAATACGTAATCATAAAAAAATTAAACACACCCATGATATATAGGGACATTAAAAATATATTACCACAACATGAGCAGCTTTATCATTAACGATGCTTCCATCTTTACGAGTGCGAGTTGCGATATACATTTCTCCTCGTGTTGGATATACACCATTATTATTCATTGACTATAATTGATGTTTGATGGTTAGTAAGGGAAATAAAAACCATAAAATATAACAAATGTAAAAAATAGCTAGAATAATACCATTTCATGAGCAAGTCTAGCAAATGACTTTGTCCCACTCACATGAGGCTCCTTCATCTTTGAGCGGCTCATTCTTTTAACATCACATATACTCTATGGTAAATGATAAAATAATACATGATAAGAATTCTTTGATATAATTAGATAATTGTAAATATTGTAAAAGAAATCAAAGTTCCAGATTATTGTTACCTGAAATTCCGGAGTGAACCAACGAGTAACAAGTTCTTTAAATTGAGTTGGATTCAATCTGTCGTCATTCTTAACATGTTGCGCCACGATTTCATCAACAGTAAGGCTTGGATCATAACATGTTTCCTTTAACGAACCTTTCCACGATCTCCATTTTGTTCCCATGCTTTGGAAGATCCAATTTTTAATCTTGTTTGTTTCATTTGGATAAATAACAAATTTTGACTACAAACAAAAATTATATATATTAAGGATACACCTCTTACTTTATCTAGTAGATACATTTTGAAATTTAATAAAGACATATACCTTAACGAGTGAATACATGTCCTCTTTCTTTTGTTTGGGAACCTTTCTCCAGTCAGAATATTCTATGGATACATGATCAGGATTCCTCACAAGCATCCCAAGGAATTGAACTAGTTCAGTACCTTTATCCCCTACAGGCTTTCCTAATTTGTTGAATGTGACAACTATTTTTTTTACTATCCATCTTCTAAGTTTCAGCTTTCTGTGTATAGCCTCTAACCGTTTTAGGAGCACCTAAGAAATTAAAAAAAAAAAGAAAGAAAGAAAACAAGTAGAAAAACAATTTACAAATTATAATACAGTTTGAACATATCTTCTATCATTTTATTTCTTAAACATCATTACAATTTGTCTAAAGTTTTACCTTGTATTTCACTAGCTTGATGACCTTGAGTTTCAAAAACTTGGTGGCCTTCAAAATTGTATTCAACAGGTTCGTCATCAACATGGTTTTCAATACACTCATTGGAGACGGTAGAAGTTATATTTAGCCTCTTGCGCCTACCTATACTACTACCTTTTGAATAAGATGTAGTTGCTTTTCGTTTTTCAGGGCCTTGTAGTTGTTTTTGAACATTGCCTCCATCTTCATGTAATGTATCACCCATATACTCATCATTTTGACCAACATCACCTACTTCCATATCCTTTTTGTTACCTTCTTCAAGCATAAAAGAGTAGATTAATATAAAATGTATTTTTATTGAACAAAACTTTAAGATTAACAAAATAATACCTTGAGATATTTCATCATCATCATCCTCATCAACAAGAACCATCCTTCCAATTGATCCTCTTTTATTACTTTCAATTGTTTCACTCATGGTAACTGTTTGTGGTTGTTTATTCGGTTGTGTTTCATTTGAAGTAGATGAAACCTTTTGAGAGACATTTGAAGCAACCACGCGGCGTAACTTCGTGAGATTAGCAACTCTATTCATGGACATTGGTGCAATAAATTGTGGACGGTGTTGCTCTACAAAATTTATTTCCCCAGCATGAGTGTTATGATTCACTTTGTTTTTCTTCGTTTTTTGACTTTCTGATAAACTTGTACAAGACCTTACAATGTCTTTAATTCCAAGTTCTTGTAGTTTTTTTTTGGTTCTTCTGAATTGTCAACTGTCTAATCTTCTCATATTCATTGCCTTCTACTGCTAAAGTTTTATTTTTCTTGCTTTTGTTTGCCATTGGACCTGATCAAAGTCAAAAAGTAGCAAATTAGGATGGTCAAATTATCTTAGGAGCACCATGAAATGACAACCTTCCATTTTACTGGTACGGTGAGTTTGAGTTTCATAGTCGCCATGGTCTTCAACAATGTCTTCAAAAGGCTCATTAAAGTCGGTGGAAGTTATACGTAGTCCCTTGCCCGTACCCATACTTTGTATTAAAAAACATGCAATACAATATCAGTATAAATCGTTTTCATTACGAACAATTGAACATGTCATATGTTTATTACAACTGAAGATAGTAATGTTTAATATCAAAGTTAGAAACATTGGTTCAAAAGTACAAGCGTTCCATTTAATTTCAACAGTTACTTTTGTTTTTTTTTTTTTGAACAACCAACCAAACTTCTTATTATAAAAACGCTAGCAAGAAGCTACAAAGAGATTGAACTGGAAATTGTAAAGGCGCTAAAAAACAAATGTTTGCTACTGTTACTACTTATAAGAGAAAATAAACAATAAAAACAAAAAAGTTGCAAACAACCCACGTAACGACTTCATGTAGTACCCATGTTCTCCATGTTGCTAGTTCCACGTCTTCACCAGAATACTCGGTCAAATATTGACTTGCTGAACAAGTGACATTAACGCACACTAACAACCTACTTTGGCAGATTGCAACTCCCAAGGTGAATATTTGGTAAAGATTTTATGTAAGATATGAAAAAAAGGTGTATATGGAGATTTTAAAACTTGGTATATATTTCATTATCTAAGGTTATTTTTATGAAATGCTATTATATTTTAAATACACATATCCGGTTTTTAAATCCGGTTCGACCGGTCTGACCGGTCCGACCAATGGACCAGTAAGGAGACCGGTTTGACATCCGGTCCGGTTATGAAAACATTGCACTTGCATACACAATATAAATCCATTAGAAAGTGATTAAGAAAGCGCTGAACCAAAACCTGTGGTAAAACCGTGATGAAAATCAAGTAAAACACTGATTAAATATCTCAATATCCATTTTTTATAAATATATAACATCATTATTATAACTAATCATGTTAAATAAAAACACAAGAAAAATGAAAAATATAAAAGTTTTTTTCAAAATACTTAAACGGGTTAACGCACCAACCCGTTTTTATACGGGTCAACCCAAACCCTATTCATTTCTAATACGAGTCAACGTGAACCCAACTCATTTTTTAAACAGGTCATGTTTGTTGACCCAAACCTTTCTTTTTTCATGCGAGTACGGTTCGTGTCTAACATTTGTCGCACCTAGTGGTACCATTAACAAAATGATAACTAACCATCCAAATTGCTATTTTACTCGATTTACATTTGTCGCACCTAGTGTATCAAACATAGATGTTGACGAATCCAAAACTAACATTATTATAACTAACCATGTTAAATAGAAACACAAGAAAAATGAAAAATATAAAAGCTTTTTTTTCAAAATACTTAAACGGGTTAACGGACCAACCCGTTTTTATATGGGTCAACCCGAACCCCATTCATTTTTAATACGAGTATTTCAATTTCAAAGGCAAAAATATTCAAAGAACTGAACACAAAGATAAAATTTGATAACAAAAAAAAATGTCCCTCTATTTTTTATTATTCACCTCAGGATCATCCAAAAAGTCCCTCAGATGGTCTTTTTCATCAATGGAGACTGTTAAAAAAGTGATACCATGTTGCACATATTTTCAATTAGGTTTAGAAACACAGAATCAGAAAATCATGACCGTAAAACACACAATTAACACGAACCCTAAAACTGGTAACAGATTGCACATTTTCAATTAGGTTTAGAAACAAAAATTCATTAAAACATCCAACCAAAGTTATGTAAAAGTAGGGAGGAATAGGAACTTACACCGTCTTATTAGCCTATACACGACTGGGAGGAAGCGAATGAACGAGACTTTCCTTGGATGGTTCGATCGATTTTGATGTTGGACAGGTTCTAGAGATTTGAATGGTGGCCGACATGTTCGAGCATTTAGGGGGGCGATTGAGGGTAACAAAACACGCCTTGGATGACTATGTTGTTAAGAAGCAAAACCCTAAAGTGAGAGATGGAATTATATCGATTGATTTGATGGTGGATGAGTTTAGGGGCTGTTTGGTAGCCTCTGAATGGCCATTAAGAGGCTACATCTGAATGATTTATAGTCTATTAATAGTTAAGATGTAATCTTAAGTATGAACAGTTATGAGGTAATATCTTAATGGTTGCCTCTTAACCATTCAGACTCAAGATTACCTCTTAACCATACAGAGGTTATGGACCATTAAGAGGTAGCTGTTGATCAATTCTTTAATAATAATACATAAACATGAATAATTAAATCGAATATGTACCTTATTAGCCAGTAACTACTGAGAGGGAAGACTTCATGATCTACAGGATGATCGGGTTCCCGTTTAGGGTGTACAGTTAGGATGGCTTAAGAAGATCATAGATCTCAGTTTTAGAGAGGAGAGGGAGGCATTAGGGTTTAGAGTATTGGTGTTTTCATTCATTAGCCAAGAAGTTCTCCTAATCATCTCTATATATACACCCAAGGGGGAAACCCTATTTAATGGTTCATTAAGGGTAATTACGTCCATCACATAAAGACCAGTTAAACCAATAGGGGTATTTAGGTCATTGATCATTTATTAGATAAATGATTATAAGGGCCACATAATAGAATATATAAATATATTCTTACATTCTCCCACTTGGCCGAGTAATCATTTATTATGAGCATTAGATAAGCCTGATCAGGAGTTAACACTCATTTTAGTTTTAGATCCAGAAATGTAGCAGAGAAATACAGTCGTTGAGTCAGTTATTCAACTCAGGACCCCCATTAATCATACTACACCCCAAATTTAAAACTTAACATTAGGATCATGACAAGTAAGCCCTTAACGTTAATTTGTATAATTAGTGTCTATACGTCCTTAGGCATGCATGAACGTATTTAGAGACAAACAAATATTAAACGGATGAGGAATAATTAATAATTAGTCATTCATAGTACCCCTATTGTTAGACATCAATGAAACTTTATTAGGAGTATCATTATATTCTAAGGAGACAAGTTGTGATGGAGCAGTGTCATATACAAGAGGTGTAATTTGAGATAAGATCAAAATTGTCACTTCCCCCACCTCTTGCAACTTTTGCAAGTTATAATGAGGACACTTAATACTCCCACTGATCTTTTAGGTCTCTAGGAACTCCATATGATAAGTTTTAGCGATGCATGTGAATGGGAATATTTCATATATTTTAAATTTGATTTCCTTGTTGTCCAGAATTCGTAAGAAATTTTAAGGACATATTTAGAAGGAAACCTTTTAAGTATATGAATTGATTTCTTGAAGACTTAGGTCCGTATGAAACATATTAGGTACAAGTCGACATTTTTCTAAGCTCCACTGATGTCAGGTAATTATACCATGTGATGGAAACCCATTTATTCCTTCTGCCATTTTAAATTTTAGGGCATTTAACACATGCTTTAAAGTCACTAAGAATGAGTATTGATAACAAATCATCCTTCATTAACCTATTCATGATTGCTCATGAAAAATTTTGGTCTTAATGGATGAAGTGTATAGGTCTCATTATCCTTTGTTAAATTTTCATTTTCATGATAACAAAGTTGTGAAAATGTGTGTATCATCTTGTTCTATTTTATAAGGTTTCTGTTCAGATAATGACAACAAATAATATGAGAGTTTAAGTTAATATAGACTTTGTTTTGGTCATAAAACTCATAACTGTCAAAGTGTGGCTTTAGTGTTGATACTAAAATTCTGAGTAATATCCAGAATATCGTAAGGTATCATAAAGCCTAATACAAAGATCAGTTATTAATGGTTCTTTCAACCTTAACAATAAATTCGCCACTTACTACCATCTTAAGTATTTGTTGAAATCTGGTAAGGAAACGAATAGAACTACAACAATCATGTGTTAATTGGAATATTTATATTTGTGGAGTCAAATATCATTGATTTTCTACTACTTAACTTAGCCAGCTGTTTTCTTGGCTTATGGATTTGTCTCATTAATTGTGCCTAGTCTAATGGCATAGTTTTGCAGTAAGGCATCCCCTTAGAAAACTTAGAGCTGGAAGCAGTACTTGTATTTTGTTTCCGGACTTTAAAACTATCCTCTCTATTGTAACTTATCTTCCACTTTTAAGGTTTAGTGGTAGTAAGATGAATAACATCCGATTTTTCAGTTTTAGGCGTTTCTTTTCCTGTACGTATGTTGCTATCAACACACTCATTTTCCTTTGGTACTTCTGAGTGTTGTAGTTGATTAATAAGGCATCCAATCGTACTAATGGAAAAGTTATTGTATAACGCACTGAAAATGTTTGTTGATTCCATGAATAAGCCCTTAGTTTAATAGGCCATGTTATTCAATATTATGATGTATTCACGAATGCACTTAACCTTATTATTTGAGTTAGATTTATTGCATGCTTCTTTAAGAGTTCTTTTGATTCTTCCATAGAAAACAAAAATTAGTCTTAGGAATTTCAGAATCTTTAATGGTTCCCCTGATAGCAATCATTAATTTAAGTTCTTGATTACCATAAGTGACATTATGTTTGACTTATCCCACTTCTTAATGAAAATAAATTCCTTTTGTAAGAAAAGTTAGCAGGAGTGTCATGTCTTAAGAGATAATCAAGACTCAATAAGAGCAAATCATAGTACGTTTTGGAATAAGAGTGGATTAGTTAGTTTGAGATATGACCTTTTAGAAGAACTTTAGAGTGATTTACGTTATGGGATATTCAAGTAAGGCGGACAAAAGATTAGGATCATTATATTAATGAAGGATCATTAATATGTGAGGATCGTTGTATTGATGAAGATGTGATAACATCTATTATAAACACCAAAATATAATAGATTAATTAGAAGTTCTACTTAAAATAATAGCACATCACCTTTGGGCAGAAGTGAAATCATTTAAGCATGACGTGCAACTAAGTGTAGCACATCACCTTTAGGCAGAAGTGGGACACCTAATTTATTAGGCACAATTTAGTTTTACAGGACACGAATGTAACACATCATCTTTGGACAGAAGTGAGACATTCTTGTTAATTAGGCAAAACTAATATAGTATGCTTAGTCAGACTTAGATAACTATGTTAAGGTAGCACATCACCTTTGGGCAGAAGTGAGACCTTTAAAGTGCTATCAAAGTGAAGCAATGTTTATTGATTTAGGTTTTGAAAACATATTAGTTAAGGTTTTTCAAAACTAATAAACTAATTAATAGCAAACCCCGAGAAAATTTTAGATTACCAGTTCTCGGGAAAGTAGGTTTAGTTCCCGTGAAAAGAGGTTCTCGAGAAAAATAGTTAGTTCTCGCAAACAAGGAAGTTCTCGAGAAAATGGTTAGTTCTCGAACTTGTTATAGTTCTTGGTAAAAATTGAGTTCTCGATAGAAATTAGGTTCTCGGAAAAACAATTAATTCCCGAAAATAACAAGGAGGTTCTCGAGAAAATAATTAGTTCTCGACCTTGTTCCTAGTTATCGGAAAAGTGACTAGTTCTCGGGTGGCCTTAGGTTCTCGGAAATACGTTAGGTTCTCGGTTAACATGTTAGTTCTCGAATTCTTAAGAGTTCTCGTATTCAGTAATGGTTTTTGGAATCAGTAATGGTTCTCGAATTTAGTAAGAGTTCTCGGATTTAGGTTTAGGTTCTCGAATTTTAGGTTTTCGAAAACAGGAAACCGAGAACTGTTGGTTCTAGAACTTGAATCCGGAAACCTTTATGAGAACAATCTTTCGAAAAAAAAAAATTAATCCGTGAACAATGTGTCCGAGAACTATGATACCCATAAGTGCTATAATTTAGGGATTTGAGAAAATCTGTTTCAATTAATTTTGGGATTTCAGTATATCTCCAAAAGATTTCAAAAAATTATGATAACCTTTTAATTTAAAATTTGGAGATTAAATTACTCCCTAAATTTTAGGAAACATATTTTAATCCTAGTTGTAACCAAACTTATAGCGATTTTCATCAAAATAAGGATGAATTTTATGAACGGTCTTATGAACATACAAGAACCATTCATACTAATTATCATATTTATTATTAAAGTTTCGATTGATAAATCAAAATATTTTGATAAATCAAAAATATTTTAATAAATCAAAGTTTTTCAAAACTTTTAGTGATTTGCAAACATTAAATAAATCAAAAACATGATTTGCAATTTTATGACTTTGTGATTCACAGTGGCCGAAACCTTCTATTTTGAAATCAACTTTTTTTTTTTTTTTCATTTATCAAAATAATGTTCAGAGATTCAAACCACAAAAAGATTTTCGTGAGTTTCAAACCACAACAAGATTTTCTTGAGTTTCAAAATAATTAATCAAACCACAAGATGTCAAACTGTTGACTTTAAGGTCAAAAGTTCCTATTGATTAAATAAATAAAAACTTTATGTCGAACAACATACTGTTAACAATTTTTTCAATATGTCGAACCATTATTTATTTGATTTGTTATTCTTGAATCATTCAAGAACCATCTAATTTATTTGATTTATTTATTTATTTATTTATTTTTTGCAAATCGAATTAGAATTGATATAATCAACATATGCTCTGATACCACATGTTGATCAATTCTTTAATAATAATACATAAACATGAATAAGTAAATCGAATATGTACCTTATTAGCCAGTAACTACTAAGAGGGAAGACTTCATGATCTACAGGATGATCGGGTTCCCGTTTAGGGTGTACAGTTACACTGTGTTCCCGAGTTTCATTAAAGGATGGAAGAGAAAGGATCTCCCTCCTCTTCCTTTCTCTCCAATTCCTTCCAAATTGGAAAGATTAAAAATCACACTAAAATCCTCCTTATTATCCCTCTCATTCCCTCCCTTACCCTCCTACAAAAAACTCTGGAACACATTTTTTCCTCACTTCCTTCCCAATCATTTCCCATCCATCCTTTAATGAATCTCTGGAACATAGCGTTAGGATGGCTTAAGGAGATCATAGATCTCAGTTTTAGAGAGGAGAGGGAGGCATTAGGGTTTAGAGTATTGGTGTTTTCATTCATTAGCCAAGAAGTTCTCCTAATCATCTCTATATATACACCCAAGGGGAAACCCTATTTAATGGTTCATTAAGGGTAATTACGTCCATCACATAAAGACCAGTTAAACCAATAGAGGTATTTAGGTCATTGATCATTTATTAGATAAATGATTATAAGGGTCACATAATAGAATATATAAATATATTCTTACAGTAGCCTCTGAATAGTCATTAAGAGGCTACCAAACAGCTCCTAAGTGTTTCAGGGGAGGCGGGAGCGACAATTACGTGTGAGCGCTAAAAATTATTTTCACTAAAATATTGCCAAGCTAATTTGCCCGCTCAATTTTTTTACCCAATATTGTCACCAGAAAGCGGTCATAATCTTACCCCAATTTTGGTTATTAATATGTTTTCTACCATTTTGAGACTTAATTTTATAAATCAACTTTTGGTGGAAAAACTTACCATCGTTTTGTCACAGTGTCATAGAATTTTCTACCAATAGGACTACGGTGGGAAAATAGTAGCAAATTTTGCGACCATTTTTTGGGTCTCAAAATATGGTGACAATTGCCTAACTTTCTGGTAGTGACCTCCACCCGTCCGAAGGCACGACAGTATATTAATCGGTAAAACCTCGCCTCTCATCCAAGTCAAGCCGACGCTACCTGTATTCGCTCTTCACCAACAGGGAGAGTGGGAATTGAACTTTGGTCACAAGGAGCACCAAGTTTTTTCCCCAACCACTCCACCACTACCTCATTGGCATCTTTAACTTAGTTAAAAATTGATATTAGTGGCACACGATTAAATGTCACTAAAGTGTGTATCAATCAATTATGGCATACCTAAAGTGTCACTAAAAATAAAATTTAGTGGCATAACAGTTAAATGCTACTAAAAGTATGTGTTAAGCAAATATGGCATACAAAAAGTGTCACTAAAACTCTAATTAGCGTCACAAACGCTAAATGCCACTAAATGGCAATTTTTTTGTAGTGCATAAAAAAACCGTCTAGAAAACCTTTGAATATTAGTGATTTGACAGAGGGAGAGAGAAAAATCAGTTGTTATCAGCACGGTAACTAGAACCCAAATTTGGTTCACGGGACCACTACCAGCATGGGTGGCGGCGGTGTTACCATGCTGGTAGTGGAGTACCCGTGACCAATTCTGATAGCGCCCCGTCCCCTAACACTTTGTAATGATTACATTATTTTCTTTCATTTTGTAAAGTGTACGTGTAATCTTACCCCAGATTGTCCACGTGCATGTCTGCTACACATATCGAGTAGTGTACGAAACATTTCGTAAATTGTTCAAAATACACCCTTCTTAATTCCGATTTGTGCATCAATAGTACTGATTTTAACTTTCCCCTACATCATTTATCAATGACTTAGTGGTTTTATATGGCTTTTGATAGGTTTACTGAGAAAACCTACAATATACGACAAACTTTGTAACAATTTTCTTCTTTCTTTCATTCTAAAACTCTAGGCCTTGTAAAGGCTTGTAGAAACATACAGAATAAGAAACATAAACAAGAACATGGACTTAGTGGTAATAAACAACTAAAAACATAAAACATGGAACAAGTGCATGGAAATGGGAACGTGAGTGCAAATATGGATTGCATGAAAACGTGGAGTATGGTTCTTTGTATCAGTACGTATCAGCTTTTAAATCTTTTTATGATAAATTTTCATTTGAAAAACAATAGTTTTATTGAAAAATGAAGATGTATTTCATCGCCTAATATTTTAAAAATAAAGCTTCAAAAAAATGTGCATAAAGATTTTAAAAGTAAAATTTCAATTATAAAGATACACTTTCTCAATAACTAGGTATTTAAACATGTTTATCGATTAAATAAAATATAAAAAAATGTGGTTTATTATAAAATATAAAAAAAGTGTACGTGTTCAAAATACACCCTTCTTAATTCCGATTTGTGCATCAATAGTACTGATTTTAACTTTCCCCTACATCATTTATCAATGACTTAGTGGTTTTATATGGCTTTTGATAGGTTTACAGAGAAAACCTATAATATACGACAAACTTTGTAACAATTTTCTTCTTTCTTTCATTCTAAAACTCTAGGCCTTATAAAGGCTTGTAGAAACATACAGAATAAGAAACATAAACAAGAACATGGACTTAGTGGTAATAAACAACTCAACAAAACATAAAACATGGAACAAGTGCATGGAAATGGGAGCGTGAGTGCAAATATGGATTGCATGAAAACGTGGAGTATGGTTCTTTGTATCAGTACGTATCAGCTTTTAAATCTTTTTATGATAAATTTTCATTTGAAAAACAATAGTTTTATTGAAAAATGAAGATGTATTTCATCGCCTAATATTTTAAAAATAAAGCTTCAAAAAAATGTGCATAAAGATTTTAAAAGTAAAATTTCAATTATAAAGATACACTTTCTCAATAACTAGGTATTTAAACATGTTTATCGATTAAATAAAATATAGAGTTAATTACACAGATTGTCCTTTAGTTATACATCAAATTGCATCCTATGTCCTTTATGGAAATTTTTCACTCCTTATGTTCTTTGGTTTATACACTTGTTACACCCTATGTCCTTTAGACCAAACCCGGTTAGAAAACACTGTTAACTTTGTCACGTGCCCCTCACGTGAGGGGCAATTAAGTCTTTTCACCCTCTGTCTTCTCCCCTGCTACCTTCTAACATTCGAAAAATTAGGGCTTTTATATCAGATCATCAAATTAGGGCTTTGTATCACAATAAAAAAAAATTAGGGCTTTGCAACGATCGTGTATTGTAGGTGTGGAATGCTGGCGATGATTCGAACATCAACAACAGCAAAAAACCCAGGTAGAAGATTCTATTGTTGTCCAATCGGCTGTGGCTTTATTGGTTGGTGTGAACACCCTACGTTGCTTCGAAAGCTTCAAGAAAGTCAAGAGGAATCAAGGAAACTGAGAAGCAAGCTTTGGATTAGTTGGATTCTCTTCGTTTTTTTTGTTATTATTGTAGTTTATTGTTCTTGAATAGTTAGTTGAAATGTAGTTTAATGGTTATGAAATGTAAGCACTTGGTTATGAATTGTAAGAAGTTTGGTTATGAAATGTAAGAAGTTTGGTTATGAAATGTATTGTCAGAATATTCATTGGTTTTAAATTAGGCTGTGCACAATTCAAATGGGTCAAAAAATGGATAAACAACCATTAACAACAACCATCAAATGGGTCAGAATATTGATTGTTATGAAAGTCAGTTTAATGGTCATGAATTAGGCTGTGCACAATTCAACAACCATTGACAAACATCCTGATGGGTCAAAAATCCTGATGGGTCAAAATCCTGGACAAACATCCTGAAAGTCAGTTTAATGGTCATGAATTAGGCTGTGCACAATTCAAATGGGTCAAAATCCATTGACAAATACTAGACAAACAACAACCATTGACAAACAAAATCCATTGACAAATCCTGGACAAACATCCTGATGGGTCAAACATCCTGCTCACAATCCTGATGGTCATGAATTAGGCTGTTTTCAGACATAAGGAGTAAAACAAACATCCTGATGGGTCAAAATCCTGGACAAACAACAACCATTGACAAATCCTGAACAAACAACAACCATTGACAAAGTCTAACAGATCATTAAAACATAATTCAAACCATAAAATACTTCATTAAAACATAAACATGTCTGAGTCAACATACCATACCAGATTAAAGTCAACATACTTCATCAAAGTCATTACAAAACATAATATAGTAATTAAAGTCAACAAAACATAAGACACCAAAATAAAGTCAACTGCATAACACACTAAGGCTGAACTTGTCCCTTGCAAGTCCTGCTATTGTGCCCCACATTCCCACATTTGTTGCATTTCTTGGGGATCCCTTGTGATAACTTTCCCCCTTTTGTTGCATCTTCCAATTCCACAGGGGACTTCTTTCTAACCTTCTTTGGCCTGCCAATGGGCTTATGATGGTAGGGTGCAGTTAGAGTAGTTGGGACATTAGACTTAGGCCACAGGTATGTTAGGGTTTTCCTCAATCTGTTGCATCAACTGTTTGCTAAGAAAGGTAGAGGTGCAATGATAAACAGATCTACTTTGCAAACACTTGTGTTGAGTGACAAGAGTCCTCACCCTCCAAGTTTCAGCAACTCCCTCCTTGGAAACTAGAATGGTCCATGGACAACACACTTTATTGGGGTTAGATTTATTCCCTCTTCCACCCACATTGACTTGTTTGTCCTTTTCCCCTTTATTTTTCACACCAACTCCTTTAGGTTTATCAGATTTCACCTTAGATCCTTTGACTTTACCCTTCCCTTTAATGCTTAACTTACCACCTATGTCAGCATGGTTATGAATACCAACTTCATCCACATGAAAATTAGGCAACTGACCTCTGCAAACAGCCCTCACCCTAACTAAATCATCCTTCACAATCCTAAGCTCCCTTCTAGTTTCAACTGCATGCTGTTTAATTAACTCTTTGGCCTCCATTTTACTTCCAAAAATCTGCCCACAAAAGAAGTTACTGTTGTTCTCATTAGCATTCCTTACAT
Source organism: Ambrosia trifida (assembly GCA_028751855.1). Lineage (NCBI taxonomy): Eukaryota > Viridiplantae > Streptophyta > Magnoliopsida > Asterales > Asteraceae > Ambrosia > Ambrosia trifida. The sequence continues at coordinate 35,036,194 of CM054126.1, forward strand.
CCCTAAGCATTTTCTTCCTAACCCTTGATGCATCCTCATCAGAATCACTACCACTATCAAAATCATTGCACAATACATCATCCTCAATGTTTTCAGGTGGTCCCTCATTGTTATTCTCATCAAGCCCTAGATCAACGTTAAGTTTAAAATCCCTCATGTCTACATCTACATCATCCTTACATGTATCCTCACCATCAAAATCACTATCACTGTCTTCCTCAACTTCCTCAACTTCATCTACATCATCCATAATTATGTCATCATCAATTTTTTCAGCATTCTTATGTTTATCATTGTCTATCTTCTTATCTTTATGTTTATCATTGTCTATCTTCTTATCTTTGAACCTATCAGTTTCATCAACTTTAGACCTAGACCCAAAGAAAGGATCAAAATTCTCAAAAAAACTAGCATCATAAATCTGTTCAGGGGGTAATTCCACTGCAAGGGGTGTTGGTTGAGTTACACATTCACCAAATTCATCCATGAAAAAAGCATTTGTATACCCAAATTCAACATAAACCCTCATCACCAAGCTACTTTTATTCCATACAAACTTCAAAAAATTTCCAACATCAACGTCGTTGCCTAATGATCTAAGACCAGTATCTAAATCCCCATTTGGCTCAACATAATGATAAAACCTAACCATTTCAACAGAATGATCTAGCTTCTCTACTATTTGATCTAGTGTGTTAACATAGAAATAATGCTGATTAAGCATATCAACAAGGCTAACCTTCCCTTCCAAATACTTTCTGCCATTGCCCTGTGTGAAATGTCCTCCATGATGCAGTTCAATGAAAACAACCCATCATATGTGCCTGTTTACAACCAGTAAACGTACATTAATTGATGTTCAAAATTAATATAAAAAAAATACAAACTTTAACACACACTTACCATAGATACCATCAATATCTTCCTGCTCTAGATCTTCGCGTATGTAAAATCGTTCATCTCTCACATCAGGGCTTAGTGCCCGACTATCAAAATCCATTGTCGTTTGGGTGTAATTTTGGGCGGGAATTAGTTAGGGTTTACAATGGTTTACCTTAACTGATTGTGGGTTATGTGGGATTTAAAGAGATTTAAACGTTAAACAGAGGGTGAAAAGACTTAATTGCCCCTCACGTGAGGGGCATGTGACAAAGTTAACAGTGTTTTCTAACCGGGTTTGGTCTAAAGGACATAGGGTGTAACAAGTGTATAAACCAAAGGACATAAGGAGTGAAAAATTTCCATAAAGGACATAGGATGCAATTTGATGTATAACTAAAGGACAATCTGTGTAATTCTCTCTAAAATATAAAAAAATGTGGTTTATTATAAAATGGGTATCATATATATGGTTGATTATTCTTCTTTTGACATCGTTCCATCGCCACAGACATGGCTTCTGCCATCACGAATACAGCTCATGTCACAATGTCTCTATTGTGTCATGGTAAGTGTAGCTCCTGCCATAAAAGTGCTAGCGGTTAACATTGTATCTCTATTGCCGTTTTTAAAGTTATCTAATATTCTTCGATATGTATAGAGTTGAGATCTAATACAAACCAAGTTAATTGTAAAAACGGTGAGAACAGATCTAAGCCATCTAAATTTTTAATCAATGGATGATATTAATTACACATTATCCCTTAGTATTAGTTATGCCAATTACTAGTTTTAAAGGTATTATAGTAATTGTGCTAATTCTATTAAATAAAAGGATTTAAATTAAAATTTTCTTATGTTGACTATTTCTACTAGTTCCACTAATTTTTTAAAACTAAATAACTTTTATGTACTTTTTTATTTTTTTAAAATAAAGTACATAACAAAATCAAGCATTTTTTTTATCATTAATATGTGTATAATATTGTTATATATTTATTTTTTAAAGTGACATTTACTTTATAAGTACTGAAAATAGCGCTTTAGAACTGTTTGTGCTGGTTTCGAACATGTTGGTTATGTCTAGACTAGTTTCGAATTTGTTTTGTGTTGGTTTTGCATGTGTTGGTTTCGAAACTGCATGTGTTGGTTTCAATATTATTTGTGCTAATTTCAAACATGTTTGTGTTGGTTCGGTCTATACTAGTTTTAGATGTGTTTGTGCTAGTTTCAAAACAATATGCGTTGGTGTGCTTGAACAATAGATGAAAACTATTGGTGCTAGTATTTGTTATGTAAAGTATTTGTTACGTAAAACCCTAAAAAATAAGATTTTGAACATTTTGACAATATATTCGTTAATCAGATGGTATAAAATTTAAAGCATGAAAAAACTACAAGGAAAAAGATTATTATAATACCTTTTTAATGTTTTTTTTTATGTTGAATATCGATTGAATAATATATGAGTAAAGAATATGAACATTAACCTCCTTTAAATCCAAATATCACATTTACTTTGATTTTAGGGAAAATGAAAGTGAGAGATCTACTAACTGATTGCATATAATACGGTTAAAAAATTCAGAAAGAAAAAAAGAAAAGAAAATACCTTGCATTAATTTAGGGATTTACAAAAACATTATTAGTGCATATGACGTAAATACCCTTAATGAGAATTTTAAAGATATGTTATGTGTCACATTTGTATTGGTTCCTGCGGTTTTTATGCAAAATACAGTTTGTATTTGATCCCATGCCTATATATGGGTATATATCCTTCCATAGTGGTGGAGTGGTGGAGTGGTGGAGAGGCCTTATGTTGATCACTTAGGTGATCAGGGTTCAATTCCCACTTTCAACATTTATGGTTGGATATTTTGCCATGTGATGGTTGAGCATACCCTCTTTGGAGGGGCCAGGTTTGATTCTGATGGCCCCTGATTTTCTATTACCGTGCATTTACTCCAGAGAGGCTTGCCTCTTGTGGAGGGTACAACATCTGTCAAATGGCAGGTGACGGGAAATTTTTCGGGTGGAAGCCTTAGTGTCCCTTATGCGCAGCCTCGACTCGCTTGTGGGCCGGCCACTCTCGCGTCAGTGTGGACCCGATTAAGACAACATAGTCTGACCATTATAGAGTGGATAGGGGATCCCCTTCTGGGGAGTTGTGATGAACTCTGCACAACATAGAAAATCACCACCCAAAAAAAATGTATATATATGGGTACATAATCTTTTTAGTTAGGATTAATTAAAATCATCAAATTTTGATTTTTTGTTTACAAATATTTTTAATAGAATAGGCTTTACTATTCAAAAAGGGCAGTGGCGAGGGGCGATTTTTTTAAGGGGCGGGGAGGGACGGCCGACCCCTCCAAATTTTCGCTCAGAAGTTCCGATCATATAGTATTCGTATAGAAATTTTTGGTATATAAGGTTTCGACCCCCCGAAACTAGTGACTTCCGACCCTCCGAAGTTTCGGGTTAAGATTCGCCAATTGCAGCGGCGCAACTTGTTACCCGTTTACCCGCCGCTCACTTGTAATTCTTGTTGGTTTGTCGCCCTATATCATACTCTTTCAAACCCATATGTTTTTTAAAGTAACTAGTTGTATAAAATCACGCGCGTTGCGCGTTATACAATCGAGATTTAGATGAGGTGTTAATCAATCAATGAATTATACAATCGAGATTCCATTTTGGTTGTAAACGTTAAAAAAAATAAAGAAATCTACACATAAGGTAACACATGAAATTTGTAACGAAATTACATAAGATTATGTTATTTATATTAATAGTATATAATATAATAAATTTTTTTAATAAAATAATACGAATAAAATAATAGTATATAATATATTAATTAGGGATGAGCATACAAGGCCGAATACCGATCTCATCCTGTCCTGATTCCAATACCGTATCGAACCGATACCGAACCGAGTGGTTTCGGGATCGGTATCGGTACGGGATCGGTATGGTATCGGTAATTTAAGGTAAAATACCGATACCATACCGGTACCGTACCGTACCGATACCGTAATGTTTTTGAATAAAATAATAGTATATAATATATTTATTAGGGATGAGCATACAAGACCGAATACCGATCCCAATACCGTACCGAACCGATACCAAACCGAGTGGTTTCGGGATCGGTATCGGTACCCATATTTATGGATTTTCGCCGATATCATACCGGTACCGAACCAATACCGTACCGTTCGGTATCGGTATTGTCGGGATCGGTATAATATATTAACAGTGTATAATATAATATATTAATAGTATATAATATAATAAAGTTTTTAAATAAAATAATAATATAAATAAAATATTAATATTTTTACTATTCATTTGATGTGACTATTATAAGTTTGAAAATTAATATACGTTCGATATCAATTCTTTAGGATGTCACCCAAAGTAACACAAAAGATTGTTTTAATAATAAGGACTGATATCGTAAACTAGGCATAAATAAGGGGGTTAAAGGGAAAATAATTCATCGGGTCAAATGTCGGACAGGATGTTTTTTGTCGCGTCAAGACATGTCTTTTCCAAACCATCTTGTGTCAAATCATATGTCAAATCATATGATCTGCGTAGAGAATAGGTAAAAAAGTTACTGCAACAAGAAAACAAAATGTGAATATATTTACGTGTACGGAGTATCTCTGTTTGGAGTATCTTTTTTTCAAGTTGAATGGTGAATGCATTTCATCAAATACAAACACTCAGCATTGTAGTTAATGGCAAAACGTAAACAAAGTTTAAGGGATGAAGATACATGGGAAAAGATTTTTAAAGGGCCCAACAGAAACAGCTAGACAGTCTAGATGAACAAGGAAAAAACCTTGTTAAAATTTATAAAGGCTCTAGCTATTCACGCCCCACACTTTGTATTTCAACCCTTCCAGAAGCGCATCGTTTTGGCCAAAGCGGGACGCTTCGGGTCAAATCAAACGAGGTGGCAGAAAAAGCTGAATTTTTTATCCAAAGCGTCTCGCTATGGCCAAAGCGAGACGCTTTGAATCAGGGGTGTAATTTGGGCTGTTTTTTGATGTTTTGAAGTGTTTTTTTATTTTTTTTATTTATTTAATAAAATATCAGTATTGAGTATCCACCCCACACGCGGTAAGGCGAAACTAGGCTTTAGAGAGTACACTCATTCGAACAAGGTCTGCATGAGTATTATTAATAAAAGAGAGTATGTGATGAACAATAGATTCAGAAAGCTGTGAAATCCGATCCATCCCTACACTTAATTTCACGAGCTAACTACAAAAACGTTATTATAAGAATTATACAAACAGTGACAAAACATTATTATTATTTATTTAATTATTGTAAAAAAAATTTATAAAAAATTTTAAAACAAATTAATAACCCTGATTAAACTATCATTAATAAAATGTGAAGACCTTGATCTTCGAATGCAGTATGCGCGTTAAAAATAATATATAGTGTGAAATTGTATAGTAAAACATGTAACAAATTTTTAGGTTTAAAGTCTTTCTTGGTATGCGTGTTAAATTTCATTAAATAAGTGAAAAGGTCGAATGGATCCGCTTGGAGTCTAAAGCTTCGCTTGTCATCTTGGTCGAACACATATTGCAACATTCGGCTCGTGCGTGTTAGGGCCCGAAATTTTAGGACTTCTTAGCGGGTTTTTCCAAGACTTCATCCTTGTGCTTTGTAAGGGATTTACGAGGAATGGGTTGAAGGTGTGTATTGCAAATATAATAATAATGTAAGTAATAATAATGTAATAAGTTATAGTTTCGAACGGTGGTTTGGTTGTTTTATGAAGGTTTGATCGATATCATCCATACAGAGTTCATTGTACTGGTTGCAGAAAGAAATCAACAGTCGGACCAGCAAAAATTTTCATCTTATAAAAGAACATAAACACAATCATGTGACCCATGATCAGAGCTTTAAGTTGTGATAGATAAAGATAATAGGAAGAAGATCAGAGCTTCAAAAGCAAGTGTGAAGATAAAGAGAAAGCAAGTTGAAGAAGAAGATGAACAGTGCTCTAACATAACTTGCACCGGCTTGAGATATGAGTTTGATTAGCTTAAATTTCTCTGATCCATGGTATCCATTTTCACCTGAAGCTTTACTTTCCTACCTCTGTTTTGAATTGTTGCTTTTAAAGTGTTTGATGTCACTGTGAGTAGATAAATTTCGTTGAATAGTGACTTTTTAATGTTCTTTATATATGAATACTTTCCTACCTCTGTTATGAATTAGTATATAGAGAGCAAACCGACGAACATCATTCAAAATTTCAACTTCCCGTTAACCTCTGCGCCATCATCGACTACAGCAAACCGACGATCTTCCTCCACGGCACTCCTAATAGGCCTCTCTTTATATCACGGTACGATTAAAGGTTCCAATTTTGTTTTGTGTTGTTTTTTAATAATAAGTTTTGTGTTTATCAAACCTTAACGTCTAAAATATTACGATGTCGTTTAGCTCCATGTTTGAAATATGGATCTCGATGTCGTTTAGCTCCATGTTTGAAATATGGATCTCGTTGTCACTACGGTTAGTGGATACCATTGATCAGAGAGATTTAAGCTAATCAAACTCATACCTCAAGCTGGTGCAAAGTTATGTTGGAGCAATGATTTATTATTGTTATTTTATTTCTGTTTTGAGGGTGTAATGATGGTGATGGTTATGATTTGACAAACGATTTATGAAAGTATCAAGAATGGGAAATTAGTAAAAAATGATTTATGAAACTATCAAAAATCAGGAATTAGTAAAATGATTTTATAATTTTTTAAAGGCTGAACACGGGTATAATAAAACAAGGTGATGTGCTATGTATGGTCTAAAAATATAAACTAACCTAGACATCTAGTAATATAAAACATACTCAACTAAACTAGACCACACGACAGGCAAGTGTACCTATCAATGCAGTACAGACTAAGTAAGTCCGAGTATCGAACCCACAGGACACAACTAGAAAACAAAACTAGACTCTACTAAGACTTAAACTAACTGAGTTTTAAAATGGTTTTTAGTTTTTTTAATAATTAATTAAAATAAAATAAAATAAATAAGGATAAATAGACAGCGAAGATAATTGAGGAAAATATAAGGATGGGAAGGCAACTACCTAGGTTAAGAATCCTACATGAAAACGCACAACTCTCGGTAACGGAAAACTGAATGGCTACCAGATTCTAAAGATAACTCAAGAAACCCTAAGACGTGCTAGATCTCCTCCCGGTCTCACCAACACACCCCAAAGAATCCTAAAGAATAAAACACTAGTTATCTAGCTCGGATCACCTCCCGGTCTCACCTCACTAAGAATGTAAAGGTAATCTAATGACTCGATCACCTCCCGGTCTCTCTAATCAGAATACACCCGAAGATGTAAAGGAGTAATTTAATTGGGTTAACTATGACTTGGAATTGCAAGAAACTTAAGACAACTAGAATAGGATCACCTCCCGGTCTCACCCAAAACCTAACACCTAAAGATCTAGACAACCTAACATTCCATCACCTCCCGGTCTCAAGAATGGAAGAATACCTAAGTCCTCTAAATTCTCTAATCAAGTTCCTATGGCTTTCGTGCACAAAACCATAAACTAAGCTACGAGCACAAAGCAAGCAACCCTAATAATCATCCAAACATGAAAGACATTCACTAAGACGATTATGGAACTATCAAAAATAATAAATTAGACTTAAGCAGGCACACACATCATAATAAACACCAACCAAATCGTTACCAAAACATTAACCATTCAAAAATAATCCATTAACCGAAAGTATAAAACTAACATGCAATCATCATACAACCTAGGTAGTGGTTCAAGATTTAGCTACTCATAGTAATTAAAAACAATAAAAACAAAGGTTCAACATAAAAATTAATCATGGTCTCAATATTCATGAACACGAAGTAAATAAATATAAAAACTAAAACTTTTAGGATCAAACCCGTAGCTTGTTAGGATTCGAGTTTAATTGTTTTGATTATGTTTAACTAAATATGATAATAGTGAAACGAATATAGAATGAAAGTGCAGCGGAATAATAAACTGTTAATCAAAACAAGAGAGTAAATGTTTTCAGATCGAATGCTTTCATTTATCTAAAAGATTACAATCGTACAAATACTCCCCCTCAGCCTGATCACACAGTGATTGTTTGTCTGAGAGAATGTTTGTGTGTGTGATGCAATAGAACAGTACAAGCACTGTTCTATTTATAGACAGACCTAAACCACTGATGACCTAAGCTGACGTCACCTAAGATAGTGACCTCTAACAGAATAACAAACATAAAACATCTGCCTATTACAAACTACTGTTACATTGAAAGCACTGATAGTAAACAGCTGTTGTAGGAAAACTCTGATGGTCTTGTATCCTCTGCTGAAGCCTAAGTGCTGTTGGCTTCAGCAGTGCTTTAGTCTTCAGTACTTGAATCAGCAGTTGTTCTTCATCAGACCTTTGGTCAGCAGTTGTTCTTCATCAGTTGTTTATTCAGCAGTTGTCATAGCAGTTGTTTGGATAGAACAGTTGTTAGAGTCAGCAGTCTTTTGGGAGTAGGGCTGTTCACGAGCCGAGCCAAACCGAACGGACCTCTGCTCATGCTTGGCTCATTTACAAACCGAACCGAGCTGAGCGGCTCATTTACAATCGAGCTGAAAAACGAGCGAGCATTGTTCGAGCGCAATTTTTTCGAGCGAGCGTCGAGCGAGAAACGAGCGAAAAGTAATTTGGACAACCATGAAATTGGGATGTTATCTTCAATGTTTTCGTAGTCGAGTGACAACTAAGGTGTAACTGTCCAATGAGGACACTAATATTGAGGTCCGAGTGTCCAAGAATGAGGCTTAGGTTTAGGCAATGAGCATACTATAGAGAACAATTATCGCTTTGTAACATAAGATGATATCAAACGACGACTAGGGGTGGACGACTAATAACATAAAGAAGTCAAAGTTGTCATTTTACGACTTAAGGTTTTACAATTAAACTTAGTATTAAATTTTTATTTGATAACGCGAACTATTCATATTTTATTTGCATATATTGGGCCAAATGTTATGTATAAATCTGTAAATATTACTATGATTTGTGGGTATATATATAATTATATATATAATAAATAAATAATAATTTATTCGAGCCGAACCGAGCCGAGCGGACCTTTGCTCGTGCTTGGCTCGTTTACAAACTGAACCGAGCCGATCAGCTCATTTACAACCGAGCGGGCAATCGAACGAGCATTTTTCGAGCATTTTCCGAACGAGCGGCGAGCGATCCACGAGCGACGAGCGATTTGAACAGCCCTATTTGGGAGAAGTAAGTTGTAAAGACTGTTTATTGAAAGGATCAACTGTTAGCATATTTTTGGCTTTCTAATCATCTGTTCTTCTCCAGGTCAGCAGACCCAACAATCTCCCCCTAGAACAGATGATGCCAAAACTCAGCTTTATTTATTGATCTTTATTCCTCATCAGACTTTCTCTGATTTGACCTTTGAATTGTAATTCAAAGTTCAGAGCAAACAAGTCTTCTTCATCTCTTTCAAGTTCCAGATTCAGCAATGTTTGGTGATCTTCTGCACATAGACTATAAGCATCATCCATGCTAATCTTCTGAACCCTTCCATCTGACCTGAGCAGTGTCAATTCATGGTTGTCTTTGTTGACTTTCCATTTTAGAATTTTTGAGTCAGTGGATTTGCTGAGATGAATTTTTATTCTGGATGAGTTGGGTGATGGAGGTCTTCCAATGAGTTCTCTGAGTTTCTCTGTTGTAGGATCAGAGAAAAAATGTACTTGATTGAAGAGCCCTTCCTTGATGAATGTATCAGCAAACTTCCTCTGATCTTCTTCTGACATTTCCTTCTGTTTCTTGAACTGTCTTCTTGCAGCAGTTGATAGATCAGAGGTGTCAAGTAAGCTGTCCAAGGTAAAAGTCTGTTGGGGTCTCTTCATCATTGGCTCATCAGTGTAAACAGGTTTTCTTGGTAGGCTGGGATCCTTCTTTCTGTTTTCTTCCAGACTCTTGTATGTCTCAACCAGCCTTAGCTCAGACCATCTAGAGACAGACCTCATTTCCCCATAGTTGGCAGCTACTATCTCTTGCCTCATCCTTTTAAACTTTAAGGCTCTGACTGGGTCTCTGCCTTTGCCAAAATTAGGAGTAGAGACTTTAGCATTGGGGTCTTTGGCCATTTCTTCTAATCTTAGAAGTTCTTCTCTTAATGCATGTGTGGTCCAACCATTAAACTGCTTCTTGGTTGCTTTGTAAGGCTTGGTTGCCATGATCTGTTCCAGAAGAGAATCCCTTACCTCCCTTTCCAAGTCACCACTGAGAGGCATGTAGGACATGGAGTTGCTCAGGGTCTTAGCAAAGTCTTCAATCCTTCTGAGTTTGCTAAGCTCTGCTGAATGGATGCCCTGAGCAGTCCTGTCATCCTTCCCTTTGCATTTCTCCTTAATGATAGCATCCACCTGTTCACCCTTGTATTTCAGATATGTATCAATGTTGAGGGGAACAGGGAAGTTTGGGAGAGATGGGAAGGATCTGTCTGATGGCTGTTCAGTATTGTAGAAGGATTGTAATTCCCCCTTGAGTAGATCAAGTTCAAGGGGATACTGAACAACCAATGGTGTAATGGTTGGTGGTGGTCTATGGGATCTGAATTTGGATGTGTGTGGTGAGAATGATGAGATTGGAATAGCTGTGATAGGAGGAGTGGATTGTGCAGTTGAGGTGGTGTTTGGTGATGTGTGTATGTTTTCATCATGTACAACAAAGGTTGATTTTCTCTTCCTTGTGTACATGATTTTAGGGGATGGTGATTTGGTAGCAGTGGTTGGATTAACATTTGTTGGTCTTTTAATAGATCCAGCAGATGTTTGGGATTTGGCTGGTGATGTAGGTTTGGTGGTTGTATGTTCAGGTGTGTTTGTTGGTTTGGGTACAGTGGTTTGGGAAGTAGTGTTTTGGGTGGTTTCAGTGTTTTGGGTGGCAGTGGTTTCAGTAGCAGTGGTTTTGTCAACAGAGGTGTTTAACTTGGATGGTGGTTTTCTGACATGCTTAGCAGGCCTTTTCATCCTTTTAGAGGATCCCACATCTTCAGTATCCTGCTGTTGTTTCTTCTTGAGTTCTACTAGTGACTCTGCTTTAACTTCCAAGGTGTCAGCTCTTTTCTGTTTTTCTTGAGCAGCCTTTTCAGCTTCTATGTTTGCAGAGTCATCAACTGCTTTGTTCTTGTCAGTGGTTTGTTGTGGTGCTGTTGGTGTTGCTTGTTGTTGTTGTTGTGGAGCTGTTTTAGTAGACTCTGGTTTGTTGGCAGACTTGGCTTGGCCCTTTTGAGAAGGAGGACAACCAAAGGGATCCAGCTTTGGTAGCCTATCTCTGCCACTCTCTCCCTTTTTGGCATCATCAGCCGAGAAAGCATCATCATTTTCATCCCTGAGAATGGTGGTAGGGGCAGAGCCAGTAGTCTTCAGCAGGTGGTCCTTGATGGCTTTAATATCTGCATGGGTATCTTTGTACCTTGCATCCACCATGTTTCTGATCTCAGCCATATATGTTTCATGTGTCTGATCAACCAGTTTTCTGTGAGCTATGATGATGGGGGAAACTGATTTCCATAGCTCACTAGCTATATCAGCTGTTGATGGTTGACTCTTGGAAAGGTCTGCTTTGGAGCTCAGTATAAGCTTGACATCAGATTTGATGTCAGCTACAGAGGTTTCAATTGCAGAAACTCTATCCGTCAATTCTTGGTATTTTGACCCATCTCCTAAGTTAATAGGATCATCTGAGTCCCTACCAGTGGTAGTTCTACCTGATTCAGTCCTAATAGGTGAATCAGATGCCCCTTTTTCTTGGTACTGGGGACTTCCAACTGTTTTTGGAGACACTATAGTGGCTTCAACAGTTGTTGCCTTCAAGAGAGTCTTAGCAATGTAATCACTGTCCTGATGTGAGACAGTGGTCTCTACATCAGTAGTGGCTGCTCCACTTGAAAACTCACCTAGAGTTGCATTGAACTCAGGTGGTGTAACCTCCTCTTCTGTTTGTTGGATAGCAGATTGAATGTTCTCAGGACCAGTCACTTGTGGGAGTATGCTCTCAGTAATAGGTGGAAGAGAGGAACTGGGATCTTCCTGAGATTTATCAATTGCCTCAAACAGAGGTTGCATGGTTTGTGGAACATGATGTGATGGTGAGGGTGGAGGAGTAACAAGAGAATTAGCCCTGGGAGAGGGGCTTGTGAACATTTGGCCAAGTGACTCAAATGTATCATGATGTGTGTCCCCTTGGCTTACAACATGATCCTTTTGGGAGGATTCATGAGGAGTTTGGTCAGGTGGAGGTATGTCCAACTGTTGTGAGGAAGTAACAACAGTGGTTTCAGGTTGCTTTTGTGGTGCAACAGAGGTTTCTTCTGGTACCTCATCATCCAGAAGTCTCATTTGTGGTTGAGTGGTGGTTTTTGTGGATGGATGTTTCTTTTTGGAAGTGGCTGGTGTGGGTTTCACAACACTGGATGTAGTGCCATGATCACCAGGAGCAGTGGGCTCAACAACAGAGGTTTTGACAACAGTTGTTGTCTTTGTCCTCTTTGTTTGTGTTTTAGAAACTTTTGACACTTTAGACACTTTTTCTTGGGTGCTTCCACCCAGCATTCTAGTGAAAGTTTCATCAGTTAAGCTTTTCATTTGCATTGCCTCACCCTTTTTGAAAACTTTTTCTGGTAAGACCTTTTGTAAGATTACACTAAGAATTCTTGGGTAGATAAGAAAAGCATTGTTAGACCCAGACTTGATTGCTTTCACATTTGATACTAAGTCCATGAACAATCCCTGGGAAAGATTGAAGTCAGAGTTTGACAACATGGCATAACCCAGATATTGCATCCTTAATGGGATTTCATTGAAGGATGTGGACTTAGCAGAGACACAAAGAAGAAGAGTATGGAAGAAAAATTTCATGACTGGAGGGAAAAACTTTTTGAAAAGAGTTGATCCAGTCATCTGACCATCATACCCTCTTTCTTGGAACTCAGTGTGAAGCTCTGTTTTAGTGAAGGAGTCCTTACCTGCCAGGTCATTCAGTGAGAAGGTTGTGGATATGGTTTCAGGGGTAATGACGATACTGGTTTCTCCAATTTTGGAAATAATGGAAGTAGGCTTTTTGTCTTGGAGTAAAAACTCAGCATTCAACCAGAATTCTTGGAGAGTATCGAGATAAATGGGGGCGTCAGCGGTTAAGATGGGTAAGTATTTGGAGTTTAGAAGAATGTCGATGGTGGAATGGAAGGAGACGTTGTCATCTGTTTTAACCAGATATGGGAGACAATTGTGAGTGGCTTTGGCTTGAAGATCCATTGTAATGGATTTCGAAAGTGAGGATGAATGAAATTTGATTGAGGGTTAGAGAATGAAGAAGGCGGTTTTCAGTATTTTGAATACAATGAGACAGTGTAACGTCTGTTGTGGTAAAACAGGGTTTTTATAGGCTCAAGGAAACCGCTGATGTGGCCAAACCTCTGCTTATATGAGCCGACGTGGCAATCATCTAATGGATGAAACATCTGGTGGAGAACAGCTGTTTTTGGCAAACAACTGATACAAACAGTTGATGGAACCAACTGTTTTTTTTATAGATATAGTATAAATATAGAAGGAAACAGTTGTTTTATCTGAACAGATGTTCTGAAACAGATTTTTCAACTAACAGTTGTTTTATCTGATCAGATGTTTTGAAACAGATTTTTCAACCAACAGTGGATATGAATGAAACAGTGGTTGTTTTATCTGATCAGATGTTATAAACAGATTTTTCAACCAAACAGCTATTTGAATAAATTTTGATTTTCTGAAACATTTTATTATGATTTATAAAAATTTATTTGTTTAATCCATGTTTAACATACCAATTCTGGAAATCAGATTTGTAAAGGTAGATGTGTCTAAAGCTTTTGTTAACACATCTGCCAACTGATCCTCTTTTGGAACATGGTGCAGAGAAATTAAACCTTTTTCATAGCTGTCTCTGACAAAATGATGTCTTATGTCAATGTGTTTGGTAGTGGAATGAGAGACTGGATTCTTGATGATATTTTCAGCAGCTTGACTGTCCAACATGAGTGGAGTCTGTAGTGCAGTTATCCCAAAATCCAGTAGTTGTTTTTGAAGCCACATGAGTTGGGCTGTACAGCTTGCAGCAGCAATGTATTCAGCTTCAGCTGTTGAGGTTGAAACAGCTGCCTGCTTTTTGCTTTGCCAGGAAACTAAGGCATTCCCTAGAAATTGGCACCCTCCTGATGTGGATTTTCTTGTGGTGTGACAGCCAGCAAAGTCACTATCTGAATAACCTGAAAGCTCAATGTTTCCATTAGCAGGATACCAGATACCAAGTGTGGGAGCACCTTTGAGGTATCTGAATATCCTTTTCACAGCAATAAGGTTTGACTTTCTGGGTGAAGCCTGGGATCTTGCACAGACACAGGTAGCAAACATAATGTCTGGCCTAGATGCAGTTAAGTACAGTAAAGACCCAATCATGCATCTATAATGTGTTTGATCAACCAGTTCATCCTTGTCATCAATAGTGAGCAGCTTGACTGTACTCATGGGTGTGCTACATGGCTTACAATCATTCATCTCAAATCTGGTTAGTAAATTCTTTACATATTTGTTTTGGTGAATGAATGTGCCATTTTGCAGTTGTTTCACTTGAAGACCAAGAAAACACTGAAGCTCACCCATGGCACTCATCTCAAACTCTGCTGTCATGAGTTTTCTGAACTCTTCACACATTTGGTTACATGTGGATCCAAAAATGATGTCATCCACATATATTTGAACAATCATTAAGTGTTTCCCCTTCCATTTAAGAAATAAAGTTTTGTCTATTTTACCTCTTGTGAAGCCAATGGATAAGAGAAATGTGGAAAGAGTCTCATACCAGGCCCTTGGTGCTTGTTTGAGTCCATACAAAGCTTTGTTGAGCTTGTAGACATAGTCAGGATGGAATGTGTCTTCAAAACCAGGTGGCTGACATACATAGACCTCCTCCTGAATTTTGCCATAAAGGAAAGCACATTTGATGTCCATCTGATACACCTTTATGTTGTGGTTGACAGCAAAGGCTAAAAAGAGTCTTATGGCTTCTAGTCTTGCTACAGGAGCAAAAGTCTCATCATAATCTATTCCTTCTTCTTTTCTGAAGCCTTGAACCACAAGCCTGGCTTTATTCTTGACAACAATACCCCTTTCATCTGTTTTGTTTTTGAAGACCCACTTTGTTCCTATAGGACAAACATCCTTAGGAAGTGGTACAAGCTCCCATACTTGTTGTCTTTTAAATTGAAGGAGTTCTTCTTGCATGGCTTCTACCCAACTGTTGTCTTTTAGTGCCTCTTGGTACTTGACAGGTTGTGTGAGGGATAGGAAACCTGCAAAAAGACAGATATTGGAGGATTGGCTTCTTGTGAGCACACCCTCTCTGATGTTGCCAATGATCTGGTCTGGTGGATGAGCTCTTAAGTAAATAAGATCTCCCTGATATGGAACGATGGCATTTTGAGGTGATGGACAGAGGTTTGGTGACTCTGTTGGTGTAACATCTGTTGGTACTTCTGTAGTGCCATCAGATGTTTGGAATGGTAATGGAGGAATGGGTCCAAGTGGTGTGAAGCTTGACTGACTTTTGTCAACAGATGATTGACTTTTGTCAACAGATGATAGGTCAGTGGTTGTGAGGGGTGAAGCAGTGGTTTGAGGATAAGACTGGCCAACAGTGGTTGACACAGCTGTGGCAGAGTTTTGACAATTGTTTTGAACAGCTGCTTCCTCTGAGGCAGAATAGATTTTGTAGTGACTGGGGATCACAACATCTGTTCTGTAATCTTGTTGTGGAGACTGTGGAATACCTGCATTGTTAGCTTTAACAGTGATATCTTCAAATTTGAATTTATCTAAATCAAATAGTTCAGCAGGATTTGCAGGGATTTTTAGAGATGAAAGTTCATTGAACTTTACATTCAGAGTTTCTTCTATTGTCTTGGTCCTTGTGTTAAACACTTTATAGGCTTTAGCAGTAGAAGAATATCCCAGAAAATAACCACAGTCTACTTTGGCTGCAAATTTTGAAATGGAATCTTTGAGGTTTAAAATGAAACATGGACAGCCAAAGATTTTGAAGAATGAAATTAATGGTTTGATTTTGAACAAAATTTCATAAGCAGTTTTTTGATGTCTGGGGTTGATCAAAACTCTGTTTTGAACATAGCAAGCAGTGTTTACAGCTTCTGCCCAAAAGGACAGTGGCAAACCAGAATCTGCTAGCATGGTTCTTGCAGCTTCTATAAGAGTTCTATTTTTCCTTTCAACCACCCCATTTTGTTCTGGTGTTCTTGGGATGCTGTACTGCCTCACAATCCCTTTTGACACACAGAAGTCATCCAACTCCTTATTTTTAAACTCTGTTCCATTGTCACTCCTGAAGACTTTTACTGGCAAGTCATATTGTTTTTCAACTTTGGTGACAAAGTCCTTCAATATACCTGCAGTCTCATCCTTAGAATGTAAAAAGTAAGTCCATGTAAACCTAGAAAAATCATCAACTATGACAAGACAAAATCTCTTTCTTCTTAGACTCATGATTTTAACAGGGCCAAACAAGTCCATGTGCAACAATTGTAGACACTGACTGGTTTTGGACTCATCAATGGATTTGTAAGAGCTTTTATGTTGTTTCCCTTTTAAACAGGAAACACAATGCTCATCACATTTAAATTCTTTTGATGGTAAACCTCTGACAAGGCTTTGTTTGGAGAGTGTGTTAATAGTGTTGAGGTTGGTGTGACCTAATCTCCTATGCCACAATTCTGTCTCCTTAGTGGAGGCAGCAGAAAACAGACAGACATTTGCCATAGGATTGTCCTTTAACATATCAACAACATACACATTGCCACTTCTATGAGCAACAAGTTGTGCTTTGCTCTCAACAATGATGGTATCAATCTTTTTCACCACTTCTGGCCCAATAATCTTACAAGTTTTCTTTGTGAAAAATGAGCCATAACCTTTGTCACTCATTTGTGAAACACTCAGAAGATTAAACTTGAGATTATCAATAAGATTGACATTTTCAAACTTGAGTTTTCCAGCTTGTACAGTCCCTGAACACAACACCTTACCTTTTGAATCATTACCAAAGGATATATCACCCCCTCCATGAGCCAAGAAGTCCAGAAGAAGGGCTCTACATCCTGTCATGTGCCTGGAGCCTCCACTATCTACATACCAAAGACTATCTAAACAAGCAGAAGCTCCCTGCACATCAGTAATGAATTAGTTTTGGTGAGTGTCCAAAGCCAGGTTGGCTTTGGATGGGTCCTCAGACCTTTCAGACTCAAGCTTTGGAAGGTGATCAGTGGTTTGGACTAATTTCTGAATTAAGTTCAACAACTGCTGCTGACCATTTGCCAGTGCTTGAATGTCAACACTTGGGGCAGCAGTTGTTTGATCACTTCCTGGCAGATGATAATACCCATATGGATTTCTGTTCACTCTTGGTTTAGAGGGTCTTTTTGGCTCCTCATAAACATGTGGCAGACTGTGACATGGTGGTTGACCATAACCTCTTGGGTATTTGCTTGTGGGTGGAGCATCTGTTACTTGGACATCTCTAGAAGCAGATGTTTCAAGCCTTTTAGTAACAGGTGTTTGGACAGGGGTGAAAGTCTGTTTGGGCTTTCCTTTTGAAGTACTAACCACAGGGTTTGCAAGAGTTTTAGCTTTGTATTCTTGTATTTTTACATCAAAATTTTTGAGATACAAACACTCTTTGGTCTTGTGATTCTTTTTCCCATATATTGAGCATGTGGCTTTGGAATCACATTCACTTGTTCCTTTGTTAATGTCATATGCTTTTAGAAGAAAACAGTTTTTAGTGACATGATTCTTCTTTTCACAGAAATCACAGAACAAGTTGACAGTCTTTTCTTTCTTCTTCCCCTTTTCAGCCTTCTTTTCAGCAGATGTTTGAGCATCTGCTGGAAGATTTTCAGGGGAATGACTTTTGCCAGGGAAATGACTTTTGCCTGAGGAGCTGTCTTTCCATCAGGTGTTTTAAAATCAACAGGCTTAAAATTCTCAAGAGTATCACACTCATCAGACCAAGTAGGTTTAAATTCATACTTTTCAAGTTCAGTAAAAGATGAGGAACCTTCTGGTTTTTCAAGAACAATTTTCTTACCATTTGGTTCAGTGATTTTAATCTCTTGACCCTGTAGGTTTGTTGGAACTATCTCAACAGACTTTTGACTCTTTTTGTCAATGTTTTCAAAAGCTGGAGCAGTGGTTTCAAAACCAAAACCAAACTTCACATGACTTTTGGTTTGTTTGTTGAGCAGCATCTCAAAACCTCTACATGATTCCACCCATTTCTCACATTCAACTTGGGTGGACTCAAGCTCACTTTTACAACTTTGATATTTTGCTATCATAGTTTGGAGCTGGTCTTTGGTTATGGTTGCTTCATGTTTTAAGCTGCTTATTTCGGACTCTTTTACAGATAAACTTGTTTTTAAATCTTTTGAAAGTTTTTCAAATTTAACTTCATCATCCAAAATTTTCTTTCTAAGGTTTTCATTCACCTCTTTGATGTTAGCAAATGCAATTACACATTTGTCAGAACACAACTCTTTAAGAATTTGAGGAGATACCTTAGCAGCAGCCATCAATGCACAATCACACTTGCACTCACAGTCATCAGATGCACCCCAGGGATCTGAGAGATTCACAACCTCTTCTTCAGGTTTTTCACCTGTAACAACTTCATCAACAACATCATCAGTCACAACATCAGATTTAGTCACCACCTCCTCAGATTCAATCTCATCAACCATAGCCATGAAACAAAAGTTTTCTGGTTCATTTTCAGCTTCGGCAACTAATGCAAAATTTTCATCTGTTAACTCATCAGGTAGACTGCTCCAATCAACAAAGCCTTGTGTAAAGAAGCTCTGTTGACTGGTCTCTGCAGGAGCAAAGGATGAAGCAACAGTCGTTTGCACAGGTGCTTGAGCAACAGGTGTTTGCACATAGTGGATCTGAGGAACAGTGGTTTGGACATACTGGACAGGAACAGTGGTTGAGGACTGTGCAAAATGAGCAGTGTTTTGCACATTTGGTCCAGGGGCATTATAGAAATTCTGATAAGTGTTGGTCTGTGGTCTTTGATTTGGATAGGTGATCATAGGTGTACCATGTTGACCCCTACATTCCCTAGCAAAATGACCAAGTCTATGACATTTGTAACACTTTATCTTTGATTTATCCAACCCAACCTTAGATCTGCCAGTTAACCCTGGAAACCTTCTCCCAGTTTTCTTGTAAAAATTATTAGTTCTTACACTGAGAAGGGCCAATTGGTGCATAATGTCCATTTCTTCCAAATCATCAGGGTCAAAGTATTTCAGGTCATCATACTCAAAGGATATATTGTCAGATGCCTGGATATCACCACCACTTGTTGTGAAAGCATAGTTTGGTGAATAAGAATCAGAGTTAAAACCTGAGTTAAAACCTGAAGTTATGTCAATGAAATGATCATAACTCTGATCCTTAGTGTTTCCAGGCACCTCATCATGACCCAAAAGTGTTGTATTCCCAAATACATAGTCATCGGACACTTTTCCAGAATCCTGGAGCTTCTTTTTCTGGTTAAGCTCTGTCTCATAGGTCAAGAGCTTACCATTAAGCTGGGTCAGTGATAGGTCTTTAAATCCAATTGAGTTTCTCATCACAATAGCAATAGTGTCCCATTTGTCTGGTAGTGATCTTAAAAACCTATGGTTCAAAGTTGAATGAGGGTAAGTAAGACCAACCAATTTTAGTTCACTAATTAAACAATTAAACCTCTCAAACTGTTGAGTTAATGACTCTCCTTTGACATGACTGAATGTTTCATATTGTTGGTTAAGTATTTCACGATTGTTTTCAATAACCTCCTCAGTCCCACCAAACTGTTCTTTCAGTGCATCCCACAACTCCTTTGCACTGTTACAGTGTAACAACCCAGCATATATATCATTGGGTAGAGCCATGGCCACAATACTGAAGGCCTTAGCATCTAACTCAATTTTCTGAAAATCCTGGTCGGAGTAGTTTTCAAGTTTCTTTGGCTCAAACACCTTGGGATCTTCAGTACTCGGCACAGTCGGAACATGTGGTCCGAAGATAACCGACTTCCAACACCCAGTGTTCTGTTGAGCTAGAACATGGCTCATCCGACGTTGCCAGATATTGTATTCAGATCTGACAAGCATCGGTGGCTTGTTGTTCGTGCCAGTGTTATGTGGATCGTGATTGATTGAAGCCATTCTCTGATTTTTCAAAAAACAAAGTCTGTTTAAAAACGGTTGAAACGAAATTAAACTATTACTCTGTTTTCAATCCAACAGACAAACGATATCAATAATTGTGAGCTAATTATTAAATTGATTTGTTAGATCGAATTTAATTGACCAAGCTCTGATACCAATTGTTAGGATCTGAGTTTGATTGTTTTGATTATGTTTAACTAAATATGATAATAGTGAAACGAATATAGAATGAAAGTGCAGCGGAATAATAAACTGTTAATCAAAACAAGAGAGTAAATGTTTTCAGATCGAATGCTTTCATTTATCTAAAAGATTACAATCGTACAAATACTCCCCCTCGGCCTGATCACACGGTGATTGTTTGTCTGAGAGAATGTTTGTGTGTGTGATACAATAGAACAGTACAAGCACTGTTCTATTTATAGACAGACCTAAACCACTGATGACCTAAGCTGACGTCACCTAAGATAGTGACCTCTAACAGAATAACAAACATAAAACATCTGCCTATTACAAACTACTGTTACATTGAAAGCACTGATAGTAAACAGCTATTGTGGGAAAACTCTGATGGTCTTGTATCCTCTGCTGAAGCCTAAGTGTTGTTGGCTTCAGCAGTGCTTTAGTCTTCAGTACTTGAATCAGCAGTTGTTCTTCATCGGACCTTTGGTCAGCAGTTGTTCTTCATCAGTTGTTTATTCAGCAATCCTTTGTATCAGCAGTTGTCATAGCAGTTGTTTGGATAGAACAGTTGTTAGAGTCAGCAGTCTTTTGGGAGAAGTAAGTTGTAAAGACTGTTTATTGAAAGGATCAACTGTTAGCATATTTTTGGCTTTCTAATCATCTGTTCTTCTCTAGGTCAGCAGACCCAACATAGCTTCACTCTTGAACCCGTGCCTCCTTCTCCTTCAATTAACCTCTAAAAAAAACAATGAGGAGCTGTTGTTCGTTCGATGCCTACCAATGGCGGCTGTTAAGAGTTCTACGAAAATAATAATATGTTCCCCTTTTTCTGCTCAATCCAAATTTATATCCCTTAGATAATGCCCTCCTCATATAATAATATGGTTTTTTTTTTCATTCACTTTCAAAAGGGCTTGGGCCACGAGGATTTAATTCCACTTTCACATTCATATTTTATTATTGTTACTAGTTTTTATTCCGGGAGCGTCCTGAGTTGAAATATCTAATATAACATAATCAAATATATTATTATTATTATTATTATTATTATTATTATTATTATTTTAAACAAATCTCTATCATAAGTTATCATATTCAAATTTTAAAAAAAAATGAATCTCTGCGCCGGGGTATAAATCTAGTGCCATTACAAATGAATTCGGAAGTTTTAATTGATCATTCTAAAAAGATCTAACATGAAATAAGAAAAAAAAAGTTAATTATTGAAATATTGAACGCATTAGTCTAAGGGTTATGTGATGCGTTAAAAAATTCATGGGTATATGATCGGGTATGTAGTTCGGGTATTTGGGTATGTTATTTCGGGTAATTGGGTCGGGTATCACCTAATCCCAAACCCAACCCAAACCCACAATTTTTTTTAAACTAATCCCAAACCCGACACAATACCTGTCGGGTTGCAAAAAATAGTCATTTTTTCTCCGATTTTTATATAGTACTATGGTACTCGTTAGAAAGATAATAAAACGCTCGTTAATTTGGTGTAATTTTTTTCTTTAAAAAATCTCGTATATAAAAGATATTAACGTTTAAAAGTTATGGGAGGAAACACGAGAGATAAAGTAATAAAGGTTTAATATTTAGATTTAGTAGATTAGGTATTTAATAGATTAGGTTAAAGATTATAATAGATTAGGTTAAATCATATTTATTTCTTTTTTTTAATTGGTTTAGAGTTGCCACATCTTATCCTATGTGGCATCTCTCAAAGGAGAGATTGCATAAGAGTATGACATGTAGGATTAATCCCTTTGCAATATATATATATATATATATATATATATATATATATATAGATTATTATTATTATTATTAGTAGTAGTAGTATAACTCTATGTTACTAATTCGGATGTTTTTGGCTCGACCAAAGTTTCTCGTTTAAGCTCCAACGTCCATAACCACCTTCGCTCAAGTGTTCGTGTCTCAATTAAAATTCTTCGTTTAACGCTCTTTTTCCACGAACATTTATAAAATAATAAAATAAATAAATATATAATAAAAACAACACGAATCGAATAAAAACATGACCAAATAATATACAAAATACATAGGAAAAGAGATGTGTTTTGCAACACATCACAAGGGTTCCGTATTTCGGTACGTTTTAATTGATCGGATGTGACTTCTAAAAACCACAAACGATCAATTAAACTTTCTGAAACGCGCCAAACAGAGTCCGAAAGTCCAGCATATCGATTAGACACCAATTAGATGTGAATAATGCCTTTTTACACGGCAATCTCGATGAAGACATGTACATGAAGATTCCTCAAGGGTTTGGGCAAAAAGATGGTCGGGTTTGTAAACTCAAAAAGTCACTTTATAGTTTCAAACAAGCATCAAGAAACTGGTATAAAAAATTCACCAGGTTCTTGATAAGTCTTGGTTTCACACAATCAAAGGCAGACGATTCTTTGTTCATGTTTAAAAGAGATGGAGTGTTTGTGGCTGCACTCGTCTACGTTGATGATGTTATTATAGTGGGCAATGACGCAAGAAAAATTTAAGAAACCAAATCTTACCTTGATAAAGAATTTAGCATAAAGGACCTTGGCCCGTTGAAATTCTTTCTCGGCATTGAAGTCGTCCGAACAAAGCAAGGGATGGTCCTTATTATTAATATATGTATATTTAGCAACTTTGTAATTGTTTCAAATTGTAGATATCTTATCCATAATTATAGGAGATCAATTACAAAGTTGCTAAATATACATATATTAATACTTAGCCAAAGAAAATACACGTTGGATATCCTAGAAGACACCGGCATGTTAGGTTGTCGACCGACTTCCTTCCCTATAGAACAAAATCTTAAACTGGACAAGTGTGAAAATGAAGAACGC
Source organism: Ambrosia trifida (assembly GCA_028751855.1). NCBI lineage: Eukaryota > Viridiplantae > Streptophyta > Magnoliopsida > Asterales > Asteraceae > Ambrosia > Ambrosia trifida. The sequence continues at coordinate 35,059,533 of CM054126.1, forward strand.
ATAGATGAGAACTAATATCGTTGACTTGTCAGGAGACCAATTTACCTACAAGCCACTAGACCGGACATTGTCTTTGTTGTAAACATTCTCAATCAATTCGTTAGTGACCTACGAGTTAGTCATCTTGAAGCTGCTACTCGTGTCTTACGGTACCTCAAGGCCACGCCTGGGCATGGGATTCTTCTCACCAAAGAAGGCGGAACTTACTTGACCGCCTATAGTGATTCAGATTGGCTCGGTTGCCCCGTCACCCGAAGATCCAGAACCGGATACTTGTTATTGTTAGGAGGGGCTCCTGTTTCATAGAAATCAAAGAAACAATCGGTCGTCTCTCGCTCCTCCGCCGAGGCAGAATATCGAGCAATGGCGTCAGTTGTTAGCGAAATTATTTGGTTACGATGGCTCCTATTAGAACTTGAAGTTCCTTGTACCGGTCCTACCCAATTATTTTGTGACAACCAGACTGCATGACACATAGCCAACAACCCGGTGTTTCATGAAAGAACCAAGCACGTGGAAATGGACCGTTAAATAAACTTGAGTCACATGAGTGAAACAAAAAAAGCCAACAAGTGACTTGTTTAGAATTTAGAACTATAATGAAATTGGGAAGAGATAACGTACAAAGCTTCTTAACGTAAGAAGCGTAAGAAGCAATCTCAGCCATTAGATTAACAAGATGGTTGGATGCTGATTAAAAACCCTAATCATACTTGGGTCAAACTAACCAAGGGTAAATTAGGAAAAAAAACGTCTAATTTTTTTTCAAATCGTAAAAACAGAATCAAAATAACGAAAATCAAAACATAATTTTTCATCGATTGATATCGATTAAACGTTCTGAGTGATTACACAATCAAAATAATAAAAAACATTCGATTACAATGAACGAAAACGTAAGATCAGTATTTGAATCTAAAAATTAGCAAAAACAGAGGATTATAATAGGGACGAACAATCATACGAAAACATACAATTATGAATAAACGCTCGTAATAGTTGTCAAATAATTTCGATTTTGCTTCAATAAATATGATTAAACATAAAAATTAGGTTAAAAAAAGTTGCAGAGGAAGAAGATGAAGTTTAAACGCACCAACAAAAAAATTTAAATGGATTTTTATCTTTAGATGCACTAATATAAAATTAAACACACCAACAAAAAATGCAGGCTTTGAAAATAAACGCACGCATGTGTGCTAAAAAAAAATAACAAATGCACTCACATGCTACTGTAGGATCGATTTGGAGCTTGAATCTGATTTTGATGAAGAACAAGATGAAAATAGGGATGAACACACACTTGAATATGACAATAAAAACCCACTAGATGATTTGCATAGATGAATACAATAAAACCCCAAAATCTCTAGCATGTGTGTTCATCTCTAACCCTAATCTATCATTCTATTTATAGCCCAAACACACTTAGGCTAATTACATTTAGGTCCCTAGGGTTAATAAACTTACTAATATAATCACTAAACAAGAAAACCATTTTTCTAAAGTAATAAATATATTTTTATCTAAACAAAATATATTTATTATCCATAGCACCTTTCTTGATCATAACTTGAGCTTCACTCATTGATCTATTATCTGGATTTCTCGAGTCGCCTTACGTGTTGACCGCGACTCGTTCGACTTTGACTTTTGTTGACCGAACTTTGACTTGTTGACTTTAACTTGTTGATAACATTAGACTACCAAATTTAGACCCAACAATCTCCCCCTTAGTCTAAAGTTATCAATATCTTGTATCATCTTCAGAATCGTCAATCTCTACATACTGTGATCTTCAATTTAGGAAGCTTCAGTCTCAAATCCAGTACCCAACAATACTCCCCCTAGACTGATGCTTTCCAAATTTTCTTTGCTGAAGGTGTTCTTGTCACTTTGCTCTTTTAGAACTCATATCTCATAATCTCCCCCTTTTTGCATGCATCATCTTTGAAAATCAAGAACAAACTTTTTCAACTCTCGGTAGCTTGAGTGGTTTAAAAGACGTAGAAGGAGGATTAGTATCTTGGTGTCTTCTGCAAACTTGAGGAAACATGTGCTTTGGTTTGGTATCTTGCTCCACTGATGATCGGCCATCATTGCAGCAAGTAGTCGAAGAAGCCTATTCACAATCACAAACACAACTCCGAATTTTCTTTAGACAAATTCAACATACAGACAAAACTGTATTCATCTTGGTGTGCAATCAAGTAAGTATCTCAAACGGCTTGAGACACAAATAATGTGATATGGAAGACTTAAAAACAACTTTATACAAATAAAGATTTTTTTTTTGGATTTTAGGTTTTTTTTTTTAATTTTAATCTTTTTTTTAAATCCATCAACCTTCGAGATATAGAAGGGATTAGATATGGGATCACACTAACTTGAAAAGCCTAGCCACACTTCAACTTTCTTTCGGATAGCTACAACCCAAGAACGATTGTTGGTATGTTTGTCCTCTTAAGTTCATACCTCTCATCTTTCAACATACGTTTGGTGATGAGATTATCATGTTTTTGGTAATATTGATGAAAATTTTGTGGACCCCACTTGTGCTAGGTATAAGCCTACCAATCCTCAAGGTTTATCGAGATATAATGATGAGAGCTTCAGGTCTATGTTTCCATAAGCAGAGAAGATGATCATTATTTCAATCAGATGATGAGAGCTTCAGGTCTATGTTTCCATAAGCAGAGAAGTTGATCATCTGATTGTTGAGCTATTAATATATATTTGCACGTCACTAACATTGCGTGTCTTTTGGTGCTCACTTAATTTGTTGGCCCCACATTGGTAGCCTGCACTCTTAGGTGTCTTTTGAATATATATGCACAAAATTTTATGTGTCTTTTAATCTCTCAACCTATGTATGACCGGACTCAGCTTGTGCAGACCTAAAACACAGTGGGAATCCAGCTTTTCGTGTAGATTTATTATTGTTCACCTTATAGCAGTTTACTCAACTTGAAAGCTGAACCTACCTACACATCATTAACTTGTAGTTGTAACGTCCTTCAGATCCTATTCATGTGCAGACATAGACAAGTTAGTTCCTATCATTTCCCATATAAGATCAGGATTATTTGCATTAATCACATCTCATGGCCGAGACTATATTTTCATACTCCCCCTAAACTTTAATTTTGTACAACCCCCTTTTTTGTAATTAATTTTTTTTAAATAATATTTACGAAAAATAAAGTCTTCCACATCAGACACACATAAACATATATCAGCAAGAAAATGAGTGTGTGACAACGGTGTCAAATGTGCAATCAGGTTAGATACCATAACCAAACCTGTGAGATTTCCGCTCCAACCCTATTCTTGGAACAACCACTGCTACTAACCGTGTTACTAACAGTCCTCCATGGTAGTTCCTGCACTCATGAGTAAATTAATTAGAGAGTGGAACCCAGGCCATCGTGGTCCTAGTTTGTCCTTTTACATCAATGTAAGTAACTTCTTGAAACACCATACCTTTTCCCTCATTAGTTTCTTTTTCAACTTTTGTTTTGATTTTCCAAACCTGTTTTGGTTCAAAAAATTTGTTTGTGAAAGAATTAATTTTCGAAACAATTTTTTGTTTAAAACCTGGAGGAATAGATTGTGGTTTTGATGCTTTGGTCCTTTTAATCTTTGAATCATGTGAAACCGGCTTCACATGTGGAGATCTTGATGGAATATGTGTCATCCTAACATTCAAAGATGTGTGCATTTTATCCTTTGATCCAAAGAAGCAATCCGCATTGCCTTTACTGCTTGGATTTTGTCGTTCTGGACATTGCTTGAGCACATGACCTTCTTTACCACACCTAAAGCAAGCCTTGAATGGCTTTTGATGCTTTGTTGTCCAGTGTGAAGCAACTGGGGATGTAGATTGTTTTGAGCTTGATTCGGCTTGTTGAGAAAATTTGGGTTTTACAACACCTTTTGACTCTCTGATCTTTGACCCCGTGTGATTTCCATTGATCACTGATTCATCATCTGAAGTTGAGCAATCTTCTATAAACAGATCTTCTTCCAGTGAATCTTGATGGACTTGATTTGTAGTGTCAACTCTATCATCAAGTTCTGACACTGAAGTTTCTGAGTCATTTGAGCTTTCCCATTCTCTGGATGAACAAAACTCCGAATCACTTTGTGAATCATCTTTGCATGATGTTGACGGAGTAAACTCTGGAATTTCTTCAGTTAAGAACTTTCCAAACTTGTTATTCTCAAGAGCGGGCACAAAAACAGGTGGAGCACAAACAGTTTTATCATCACAAAATGCAGATTTTAAATCAGCACATTCATGCACAGTATCATCATGACAAACATCAGAACATGAGATAGGTTTCTGCCTATCACAAACATTTACCATACCATTCGAATCAACATTATCATCCAAATTTAAAACAGTTTTAGTCTTTTCATTATTCCAAATAAACCAATTAACTGTTGAGTAACTGGCTCCTGGGTGACCCAACCCCAAAGTCTTTCCACCACAACTGTCATCATCTTCAACCTCTGCCTTTTGTGTCACTTCTGCATTGCTTTTAATCATATTAGTACTAGACTCAGGTTTGACACATTCCTTTTCACACAGATCATTTTTAGGATGAGGTATTGGAATTGGTATATACTCGCTTTTGCTCAGGGGTAAAAATAAAGATCTTTCGATCCCATTGTTATCCTTATATCCAATTCCATCTTTAACAAAAGATTGCCTTGAACACTCCACTAGATCAGCTTGAGCCTTCTTGCTTACATTCCATTTGTCCACAATAATTTGAAGATGATTTGTTTCGTTTCTTGATTTTTCTAACTTTTCTGTTAAATCATTTATTAAAAAATCTTTTCTAAGGACAAATTCTTTAAGAGTTTGCATTTCAGCGAGAGTTGCATTTAACTTTCGTTGATATGCCAACTCATTTTCTTTCATTTCATTGTTGATTTTTTGAATATCATCTCTTTCTCTTAAAACTTTTCGATTGTGGGACAAACAGTAAGCAACTGCTGTGACACATCTTGGTGTGCACAGTTTTGTTTTAATTTCAAGAGGAATGCTTTTTACCAGATCCTTCTCCGCATGATCTTTGTTTGATTCCTCATTCACCGCTTTACATGTCATGTTACCTTTTTCAGTCTTGCTGCTTTCAGTCTTTTCAGCAATCAATGTTTCTTCCACAGCTTCCTTCTTACCTTTTTCATCCACATCTTGCTCTTGGCTCACCATACCCTTGGTACAAATCTTTCCCATAAGATCTTTGTTGTTGTCGACTTTTGCAGCTGCAACTTCTTCACCCCAGTCACAGTCGTCCTTAGTCAATGCCTTTGGTGCTTGCATTTTAGCAGTCTCATTTTCGTCGGTTACTGCCACTAATCCTTTTGTAGGCTTGATCTCATTTCCAGAATTTGCTGAGAGATTATGAAGAGTCCCAACTGAAATAGAGGATGGATTGGAGCTTTTCATGCTTATAGGAGCAGTGAAAGCCATGTTTCTAGATATTGATGTTGGTGGACTTGATATTGGAACGTAACCGACTTGATTCATCTCTCCCTTTGTGACATCATTTTCAAATGACTTTAAGGAATTTATCACATCTGACAAAGTCATTGGACAAATCATAAAGTCCTCTCTGACCGTCATGAATTTCAAGCTCCATTCCTTTGGGAGTGAATTGAACAACTTCTTGATTGAATTGCGGTTGTTAACAGGAATCCCGACTTTCTTCATCTTTGTGAGCATATTCATGAAACGATCGATGTGACTGCTTAAACTTTCACCACGAATGCTTCCGAACATGTCATACTTCTTTTGAACAATGTCTTGCTTTTTCTGAATCATGTCCTGATTTCCTTCATAGTAGTCACACAAGGCATACCACAGAGACTGAGCAGTGGTATACTCTTCGAACATGTTAAAAACATCATTCGACAGAGCCTTAGTAAGAGCATCGTAGGCTTTGTGATCACGTTGAGTCAACTGCTTGTCAAGGTCTGTATAAGTAGTTGGATCAGTGTTGAACACCTCTCCTGCCTTTGTGGTCCTCATTGGGAGGTGTGGTCCGAGTTGAACTGAGGTCCATTGGGTAAAATCATTCACATAATAGAAGGCTTTCATACGGTTCTTCCAGGTTCCATAATCTTGTGCACCCATTAACTTAGGGATTCGAGTTTTGGTTCCAGTTTCCAGTTCAGCTTGGGTTATAGGATTCATGGTTAGGTTGTTATTGTTACCAGCCATTGATTAAGGTTGATTTTAAGTTTGATTTTCTGATTTTAAAGTTTAAAGTCCAATAATAAGTCCACAATCCTTAAGTGCGCAGTTCTTAAGTGCGCAGATTTAAGTATGCAGAATTTAAGTATGCAGAATTTAAGTATGCAGATTTTAAGTATGCAGAATTTAAGTATGCAGATTTTAAGTATGCAGATTTTAAGTATGCAGAATTTAAGTATGCAGATTTAACGGTTTGTTGATCAGATGGCACAAGAAACTTCGGGCAGAATAACGACTAGAACACACGAATAAGTACACTGTGATAAAGCCACAGAAGGCTAAATCACTGTCTCCCAAAGTTTCCTTTGGTAAGTGCTCAAATAAGTATGCAACTTATGAGTTAAGTGCACACATCAAGAAATAAGTATGCAGCTTATGAGTTAAGTGCACACAACAAGAAATAAGTATGCAGCTTATGAGTTAAGTGCACACAGCAAGACTTGAGTTAAGTACACATAACAAGAAATAAGTACGCAGCTTATGAGTTAAGTGCGCACATCAATACTTGAGTTAAGTGCACAGAACAAGAAATAAGTATGCAGATTATGAGTTAAGTGCACACAGCAAGAAATAAGTATGCAGAATAAGAAACAAGTGAGCAACTTATGAGTTAAGTGCGCAAATAAGTATGCAGAATAAGAAACAAGTGCGCAATTTATGAGTTAAGTGCGCAAATAAGTATGCAACTTATGAGTTAAGTGCACACAGCAAGAAATAAGTATGCAGAATAAGAAACAAGTGCGCAACTTATGAGTTAAGTGCGCAAATAAGTATGCAACTTGATGAAAAACCCAAAAAAACTTTAAACAATCTATAAAATCTTCAAGAAATATGTATGCAACTTATGAGTTAAGTGCACACATCAAGAAATAAGTATGCAGAATAAGAAACAAGTGCACAACTTATGAGTTAAGTGCACAAATAAGTATGCAACTTGATGAAAAACCCAAAAAAAAAAACTTTAAACAATCTATAAAATCTTCAACAGAAATCAGATTAAATGACGAATCTGTAGATGGTTAAATCCCAAATTCGAGTACCAAACTCTGATACCAAATTGTAGGATCGATTTGGAGCTTGAATCTGATTTTGATGAAGAACAAGATGAAAATAGGGATGAACTGTAACGACTCGTTTTTTTTTTTTTTTTTTTTTTAAAACGTGTAGATAATATATAAACATCCATTATATATATATATATATATCCAAAACGTCAAGTTCACAACGTGCCAACAACCTTGGCGACACTAGTTAAGTTACAAAAGACAAAGCCTAAGTTGGCTACCATGCGAATCTTTGACCCATATCCAAACCATATACAAAACATTAACCATTTGTTTTTAAAAGACTCAAAGATCCTAACATAACCATGGTACCCAACCCAAAAAGAACGCGAGCGTGCATAACCCATCCTTGCTTGAGACTTGATCTTCATTCATGTGCTTTACCTATTTCAAATCAACAAAGCAAACATTTAGTAGGTTATAAACCATATGATCATCTTATCCAAGGGACCCAAGAAGTCCATGGAATCACAATGAAATCCTTACTTCTACCATTTTGACCCGTTAAGGGTATTCCTACCATTTGACCCGTTAAGGGTATTCCCACCATTTTGACCCGTTAAGGGTATTCCTACCATTTTGACCCGTTAAGGGTACTTCCACCGTATTGACCCATCGAGGGTGTTCCTACTATTTTGACCCGTTAAGGGTGTTTCCACCATCTAAATCATTCTACCTATTTATACCCTTCTTAGCCACAAGGATACTACATGTTACTTCCATTCTACCAAATTCATTCACAAAATGCATACATAACAATTATGACTAACATACTCATTAAACTACATAGTTGGTAGTAACCAACTTACCTTTATCGTGCGCACCTTGCTCCTTGTAACCGCTTGTACCTTCCACCTTCACACCTACATAGCGAAGGAATTCATACTTTAGCTTTTTGCACTTTACCCTTTACCATTCTAGGTACAAGGTAGATAAACTAGCATAACCACATAGCTACAACATCTACCATCATAGTTATCAGGTATTTTCCCACAATTTCACCTATTCTAAATCACTAGGCATTTTATCATACACTTGATGTGCATATTCCTACATCCAAGTGATTATACTATTCCATGACACAACATTCCCAATTCTACACTTATACTTACAATCTTCATGAATTTCTTAACAATAAGCATAATCAATTGAGTTCTTATGAGATTAAGGTCCTGTTTGACTTTTTAAAAGTCAACAGAAACTTCATCCCAACACCCACTTAACACATTCTCAATTCAACCCTATTACAAGCAATTAACATACATTTTCTTCAATTTTACACTACTTACACATATAAGCATGCTTTTCTAATCACAAGAAGTAATTATCATAACATAATCATGGAACCCACCAAACTACTTCCAATTCTTACAATTACTAGTTCTACAACTTACCAATAGTATTAGGGCCACTAGATGGTTATGAACTCCTAGACATGCAGGGATTTGGGGGATGATTTCCTTCTCAAATTTTCAGCTATGGATGGCTGATTTTGAGACCTCCTTGTCGCCTCCCTCTCTCTCTCTGCGTACTCTCTCTTTTCTTTTTCCCCACAATCCCCAATTTCCTTCTAACCCCTCTATTTAGTTAGTTGTTTAATTCCTTCTAAGACCCACCCCTCAAGAAGAGTGTTGGGTCATGTTTAACCCCTCCCCTTTTTACCAACTAAGTTCTACCAAATTAACCAAGTAGCTAACTTGGTTAAATTTTTATTTTTGTAACATGTACCACTACAATGCATTACTTACAACTAGGGGTACACATATATACATACATACATCCACGCATACATACATACCATATTATCATTAATTTAATATTTTTGGGGTGTTACAAGTCTACCCCCCTTAAAAAGGTTTCGACCCCGAAACCTGAATACGTACCGAAAAGAGCCGGGTAGTGTTTCCGCATTTCTTCTTCGGATTCCCACGTAAGATCCGAACCCTTCCGATGTTGCCATTGAACCAAGACTTGGTTTATGGTCTTATTTCGCAACCGCTTCACCTTGAAATCTTTTATAGCCACCGGTTTTTCTACGTAATTCAACTTGTCGTCTACCTCTATGTCTTCAAGAGGCACGTACGCGGTTTCATCTGCGAGACATTTTCGTAACTGGGACACATGAAAGGTGTCATGGATCCCACTCAAAGATGGCGGTAGCTCCAACCGGTAAGCCACTTGCCCGACCCGTGCCAAAATTTTGAAGGGTCCTATATAACGCGGGCCTAACTTCCCGCGCTTACGAAATCTGATGATGCCCTTCCAAGGGGAGACTTTTAGCAACACAAAATCTCCCACTTGAAATTCGATCGGTCGTCTTCTACGATCCGCATACGCCTTTTGTCGGTCTTGAGCGGCTTGAATCCTAGCCCGTATTAGGCTAATTTTTTCGTTAGTGAGAGCCACCAAATCACTTGGAGCTAACTCCCGCTGACCCACTTCTCCCCAACACACCGGGGTTCTACATTTTCTCCCGTATAACATTTCAAATGGTGCCATTTGGATGCTACTGTGATAGCTATTATTATACGAGAATTCCACTAATGGTAAGTGTTCATCCCAACTTCCCCCAAAATCTAGGACACATGCCCTCAACATATCTATGAGGGTTTGAATGGTTCTTTCGGTTTGTCCGTCAGTTTGGGGGTGGTAGGCGGTACTAACCAACAACTTCGTACCCATTTCTTCTTGGAACCTCCTCCAATACCGGGATGTGAATCGAGTGTCCCGATCCGACACAATAGACACGGGTACACCATGTCGGGATACAATCTCATTCACATAAATTTCTGCCATCCGTTCGGAGGTGTAGGCCTCCCGGATAGCCAAAAAGTGAGCGCTTTTAGTGAGTCGGTCCACCACTACCCAAATCGCATCATAACCCTTCCTTGTCTTTGGTAATTTTGTCACGAGATCCATAGTGATCTCCTCCCACTTCAACACCGGGACCTCAAGTGATTGTAATTTCCCGTAAGGCTTTTGGTGTTCGGCTTTGACTTGAGAGCAGGTCAAACATTTCTCCACATACTTAGCGATGTCGCGCTTCATTCCCGGCCACCAATAGTCTTTCTTTAAATCCCGATACATCTTGGTCGCCCCCGGGTGGATTGAGAACCGGGACTTGTGGGCTTTGTCAAGTAGTGAAGTCTTGACTTCACATGTCCAAGGGACCCATACCCGCCCATATCGGGTCTTCATCCCATCCGCATTCTCTTCCAACTTGTCTATCATCCCTTTCATTCTTATCTTCTTTGGGTCATTGGCTTGCAAAGCCTCGACTTGGGCCTTTCGTATCTCACCCAAAAGGGTAGGTGTAATCACAACACCCAAGGCCTTAACTTGAATCGGGGGTGGGTATTCCTTCCGACTTAGAGCATCGGCCACCACATTAGCCTTGCCCGGGTGGTACACGATGTCACAATCATAATCCTTGATCAACTCTAGCCATCTCCGTTGCCTTATGTTGAGATCTTTCTGTTCGAAGAAATACTTGAGGCTTTTGTGATCGGAATATATGGTACATTTTGTCCCGTACAGGTAATGCCTCCAGATTTTCAACGCAAACACTACGGCCCCCAATTCCAAATCATGGGTTGGGTAATTACATTCATGGGGTTTGAGTTGTCTTGATGCGTAGGCGATGACTTTCCCCCGTTGCATCAGAACACACCCCAACCCTTGGTGCGAGGCATCCGTATAAACTACAAAATCATCCGACCCTTCAGGCAAGGTCAGAACAGGCGAACTAGTCAACTTCTCTTTTAGCATTCGAAAGGCTCTTTCTTGGTCTTCGCCCCACATAAACTTTTCACTCTTCTTTGTCATCCGGGTCAAAGGTAGTGCCACCTTTGAAAAATCTTGGATAAATCTTCTGTAATAACCGGCTAGGCCCAGAAAACTTCGAATTTCACTCGGGTTTGTAACATCGAGAAATTTTTAACTCGTATATTATATTTTCTATAACATGCCTAAGTCTTATTTTCCCGACCACACAACTTATATATATATATATATGTATATATAATAATAAAAATAATAATAATACTCACACTATAATTAATATCTATATCTCTAAAGCCCAAAACCTAACTCTAAGCCCACTTTTCTTTTGGAAATTCTGAAGGCCAGACTCCCAGGCCCAAAACAGAAGCCCAGCATCAGACCTGAGCCCACTAGACCCCAGCCCAACCCCTTACTCTGCTTAAAAAAAAAAAAAAAAGAAAATAGGTTGCTGCCCGCGGGTTTCGAACCGGGGCCAACCACCTAGCACACACACGTTTCAACCACTGCTCCACGTTGCCTTATTGTGATTAGATTAGGAACCCCATCTATTTAACCCTTTGTTGATTTGAACCTGCTTCTTCTTCCCCTGCACGCGTTTCAGCAGCAGCATTAGTTAATTATAATTTTTTTTTTCTTTTTGACTAGCTTAATCATCACAATTAATTCATGATTGATCTAAAATTGGTAAATGTTTATGATTACCGGCCTATTACAACACGATTACACGTCAAACACACATCAATCGTTGACCAATTATTCAAATTATTACGCGTATGATAATAAACGTGGTCAACTTTCCAATTAACCTTAATCATCGACCCTCAGTATAAATAGATGTATTCCGAACCTTGTATACTCGCTCACAACTCTCTCTCAACCTCCAATTCTCTCTAAATTCCTCTGATTATTATTATTGTGTTCGTTGTTTGACTTTTGCCTTGACCCGGCTTTTATCATCAATCCAACACTGTGAGTACGATTAATTGTGTGGGTTTTATTCATCGGCCATCACACATCAATAGCCCTATGGTTAATCAGGCTATTGATGTGTGATTTGTCCAATTGAAAATTCTAGGGTTCGTATATGATTTTGGGGATAAACCTGATTCACGCGTATGTATTTATATTAATCTGAACGAGATTCATCACAACCACAGGCCTAGGCCAAGTGGTTGTGACTGTGGTTTATGACCAAAGGCACCCGGGTTCGAGTCCCGGCTGTGGCCTTCTTTCTTTTCTTTTTCATATTTTCAACAACAAATCATATTATATATATATTATACATTTAAATCTTATAAATTCATTTTTAAATACTAAAACATTTTTATAAATTCTACAAAAATTATATTATGTTAATCTGATGAAAAAGTTCAACACCCAATTTTTAGTTTTCAAAAATTTATTTATTTAATATATTTAATAAATAAATCAGTTTTATTCTATTATATTTATAAAATTCCATTAAAATATCAAAACGATCTTATTAATTTCCACAAAAATTATTTTAAGTTTTTATAAAATTAAACTTTTCAGAAATGATTTTTATTTCTGAAAAATCATTTATTTAATATTTTTAATCAATTTTTGTTAGTTTTAATCATAATTAAATCATAATAAATCCAATTTTTATTATTTTTGCACCAAAATTTTATACAAATTATTTCTGACCATTTAGAACAGAAATATAATTTTTAAAAATGATAATTCTTTAATTTTAGTATTTTTAATTATTAAAGTTAAAGTTTGACAATTTGTAATAAATAGATTTAATAATCTATTTTAAAGAAAATAATTTTATAAAAATTATTTTTATACTTTATACACATTCTTGTGACCATCCTAGATTTAACATTTATAAAAAGATTTTTAGTTAATTATTTACTAAATTTCTCTCAATTGGCGAATATTTTTAATATTAATCAAACGAGCAATTATCCCCAATTCGAAGCCCTAGAAACTTATACATTTGTAGACTTGATAGACTTAGACATATTTATTACCTTATTTTAGGGTGATACTTGATACATTGGGTCAACACAATTACCCAAATTTCTCAACAGATATAACATTTTACCAAGGTGAGTTTTACATAGCCCCTTTTCTATTTATCACCATTTTTGGGGTGAAACATGTTTATAACATCATCATTGCAATTCAATCATCAATGTGTCTATGTGTTTTCTATGTTGCATTATGTCTTGAGCATGATTAGAGTAAGCACCATTCTAGCATAATCATTAACATTGATCAGCCGGCGGTACACATTGATAGATCTATTGGACTGACAATCCCACCCGGATACGTGCCTCCTACAAAGGTAGCGTGGGTGTTTGTTATCGTATAACATATTGGACCATGAGCGTATGGTATGTATCATTTTATAACAGTCATCAGGGTTGATTATGCACTCGATTTATTTCTAGTATGTTCTCACATATGGACTAGATTGACATGACACATGAATTGCACATCATTTTTATTCAATTATCAAAAACCTATGTAATTCTCACCAACTTTTGTTGACCCAAAACATTTTCAACTTAACATGTTTCAGGTTCTATTTGCTTGAAGATTTGAATTGATGCTTGAAGATATGTGTTTAGTTTTATTCAATTTGATGTACAAATTCTAGAACTATTGTATGTAATTCATTTAAATCATTTAATGGAATCTATTATTCACCATGAGCTACTGAACAATCATCAATACGTGGCACCCCGATGTTTCCGCCATCGGTTGGGGTGTTACAGATTGGTATCAGAGCCATGGTTATAGGGAATTAGGTTATTAGAAAAATAATCTAGTCTATAACCATAGGATTTAACAAGTACTTGCTTCTTTTGCTTGCTATTCTCTATCTCCTACTTCTTATCCCTACTTTCATCCCTACAAGAAGGTTGCCCTCCATCACTGGATCCACTCTTAGACTAATAAGGCAAAATCCTCAGGTTTAACCTGAACCACCTTGAGATCTCGTCGAAGTTCTAGATTTTAATAACGAACACGTGCAATCTGGAAGGGTGAACGCCTGTATTCTGAGTCTTCTGTCTAGGCTGGCATTGCGCATATATCCCAATCAGACGAGGGACCCGGATGCCTACCTGGGAATTCTCGGGATGAGTGTTCACTTATAGGCTAAAGCATGTCTTCATATGTTACTAGAATCTGGAATCTTTGATAAGTCAACGTTTTCGTTTATTCGTTTTAATTAATGAATAAATGATTACATCCCTTATATAAACTCTCATTCATTTCATTGTGTCTATTACAGATCATGCCTCCTCGTCGCAGCACTCGCAACAGCAATGGTGAAGAAGGTGGTGACAACCACAACCATGACCAAGTTCCTAACCACAACAACAATGGGGTTGATGCTCAACTGGCTGCAATCATTTCTCAACAAATGGCGCAGCAAATCGCAACTCTAGTTCCCAATTTACTCGCCCAGGTCATCCAATTGAACGGCAACGGGAATGGTCACGGGAACGGAAATGGGAATGGTAATGGAAATGGACCCCAAGCCTGCACCCTTAAGCATTTCAACTCTTGTAACCCTCCAAAGTTTAGTGGTGAAGAAGGAGCTACTGGACTCCTCCAATGGTTTGAGGGTATTGAGAATACCTTCATCAACAGTGAATGCCCCAACAACTTCAAGGTTCGTTACGCCATGAGTGTTCTTCACAAACGAGCACTCACTTGGTGGAATGAGGAAAAGCGCACTCGCGGAGCTGAAGCGGCACTAGACTTAACTTGGGATCAAGCTAAAGACATTATGAAGGCAGAGTTCTGCCCTCGTAATGAAATTAAGAAGCTGGAAGATGAATTTCATGATCTTGCTCAAGACAGTGGGGAAAACCTTGCTTACAACACACGTTTTCACGAACTTAGCTTATTACTACCCCACAAAGTCACCCCTTTGCCCATTGCTATCGAAAAATACATTGGTGGTTTACCGATGCAGATTCAGGACACAGTGTGGGGAAGGAACCCTGCTACCTTGGAGGAAGCAAAGCGGTTGGCTGCCACCCTAACAGATAACCATGTGAAGGCAGGAACCCTGACTCGTAAAGGGGAAAAGAAAAAGGACACTCCCCAACCTGCCGTTGAAATCAAAACCGAGGCCTCAACCAACGGGAAGAACAAGGTCAGGAATTTTGCAATAGACACTACTGCCCCACCCACCAAGAAACAATACAATGGGAACCTACCTAAGTGTGACACCTGCCAGTATCACCATCCAACTCAAGTACCCTGCCGACAGTGCACCAATTGTCAAAGGTATGGGCATCTTGCAGATGCTTGTCGAATCTCTGCTACCGACGCTCTTGATGCTCCAAATAATCCCGCTTGAGACCCTCCAACTACTCAACAGCAAACCCTACCATTTGAATAATATCTATTTTCTCTTTAATTTCATGTATTGCCACTTTTTGAATCAAATAATAAAATCAAGTATTATCATAACATCTGTGTGCATACTTGTTTGAATGTGAATTAATTGCTATATCTACTTGCTTACTTGTACACCAATTAGTTGACTACCAAACAACCTACTTAACGATTGATAGAGGTCATCATGTCTTTCCAACAGTCGGGAGAGGCCCTACCACCTGCTCAACGATTGGTGGAGACTATCAGACCTGCTCAACAATCGGAAAGTCATAAAAGGACGCAAAACCCTGATGTAAGGTAAATTGGTTATTACGGTCCGGAACGTAATCATGAATTTACAGGTACATTAAGGTAGCGTGAAATTTTATCAAGGTTTTCAGTAGTTGACCAATTGCAAACCTAGTATTTTCTTTAACTTCGGGACGAAGTTTCTAAAAGTAGGGGAGACTGTAACATCGAGAAATTTTTAACTCGTATATTATATTTTCTATAACATGCCTAAGTCTTATTTTCCCGACCACACAACTTATATATATATATATATGTATATATAATAATAAAAATAATAATAATACTCACACTATAATTAATATCTATATCTCTAAAGCCCAAAACCTAACTCTAAGCCCACTTTTCTTTTGGAAATTCTGAAGGCCAGACTCCCAGGCCCAAAACAGAAGCCCAGCATCAGACCTGAGCCCACTAGACCCCAGCCCAACCCCTTACTCTGCTTAAAAAAAAAAAAAAGAAAATAGGTTGCTGCCCGCGGGTTTCGAACCGGGGCCAACCACCTAGCACACACACGTTTCAACCACTGCTCCACGTTGCCTTATTGTGATTAGATTAGGAACCCCATCTATTTAACCCTTTGTTGATTTGAACCTGCTTCTTCTTCCCCTGCACGCGTTTCAGCAGCAGCATTAGTTAATTATATTTTTTTTTCTTTTTGACTAGCTTAATCATCACAATTAATTCATGATTGATCTAAAATTGGTAAATGTTTATGATTACCGGCCTATTACAACACGATTACACGTCAAACACACATCAATCGTTGACCAATTATTCAAATTATTACGCGTATGATAATAAACGTGGTCAACTTTCCAATTAACCTTAATCATCGACCCTCAGTATAAATAGATGTATTCCGAACCTTGTATACTCGCTCACAACTCTCTCTCAACCTCCAATTCTCTCTAAATTCCTCTGATTATTATTATTGTGTTCGTTGTTTGACTTTTGCCTTGACCCGTCTTTTATCATCAATCCAACACTGTGAGTACGATTAATTGTGTGGGTTTTATTCATCGGCCATCACACATCAATAGCCCTATGGTTAATCAGGCTATTGATGTGTGATTTGTCCAATTGAAAATTCTAGGGTTCGTATATGATTTTGGGGATAAACCTGATTCACGCGTATGTATTTATATTAATCTGAACGAGATTCATCACAACCACAGGCCTAGGCCAAGTGGTTGTGACTGTGGTTTATGACCAAAGGCACCCGGGTTCGAGTCCCGGCTGTGGCCTTCTTTCTTTTCTTTTTCATATTTTCAACAACAAATCATATTATATATATATTATACATTTAAATCTTATAAATTCATTTTTAAATACTAAAACATTTTTATAAATTCTACAAAAATTATATTATGTTAATCTGATGAAAAAGTTCAACACCCAATTTTTAGTTTTCAAAAATTTATTTATTTAATATATTTAATAAATAAATCAGTTTTATTCTATTATATTTATAAAATTCCATTAAAATATCAAAACGATCTTATTAATTTCCACAAAAATTATTTTAAGTTTTTATAACATTAAACTTTTCAGAAATGATTTTTATTTCTGAAAAATCATTTATTTAATATTTTTAATCAATTTTTGTTAGTTTTAATCATAATTAAATCATAATAAATCCAATTTTTATTATTTTTGCACCAAAATTTTATACAAATTATTTCTGACCATTTAGAACAGAAATATAATTTTTAAAAATGATAATTCTTTAATTTTAGTATTTTTAATTATTAAAGTTAAAGTTTGACAATTTGTAATAAATAGATTTAATAATCTATTTTAAAGAAAATAATTTTATAAAAATTATTTTTATACTTTATACACATTCTTGTGACCATCCTAGATTTAACATTTATAAAAAGATTTTTAGTTAATTATTTACTAAATTTCTCTCAATTGGCGAATATTTTTAATATTAATCAAACGAGCAATTATCCCCAATTCGAAGCCCTAGAAACTTATACATTTGTAGACTTGATAGACTTAGACATATTTATTACCTTATTTTAGGGTGATACTTGATACATTGGGTCAACACAATTACCCAAATTTCTCAACAGATATAACATTTTACCAAGGTGAGTTTTACATAGCCCCTTTTCTATTTATCACCATTTTTGGGGTGAAACATGTTTATAACATCATCATTGCAATTCAATCATCAATGTGTCTATGTGTTTTCTATGTTGCATTATGTCTTGAGCATGATTAGAGTAAGCACCATTCTAGCATAATCATTAACATTGATCAGCCGGCGGTACACATTGATAGATCTATTGGACTGACAATCCCACCCGGATACGTGCCTCCTACAAAGGTAGCGTGGGTGTTTGTTATCGTATAACATATTGGACCATGAGCGTATGGTATTGTTGGGCCATGTTATTAGAGGTTTGCGTTTGACTTGGGCTTGTTATTGTTATTGTGTTAGTTAGATTTCGGCCCAAGAGATCCATGTAACATAACCGCCCTATATTCATATAAATAGGAGGTTACCTAGTTGTTTTGGGGTTGCTAGTCTTTTTGTTCTATTATTCATCTTGTGTTCGGCTAGCATTAGGTGTACCAGACGTCTCATAGAAGACGTGTGCACTAGATAATAAACTCATTCTATTCAAAGTCTCTTTCTTGTTCTTCACCATTCAATCTTGTTTTCCGCACTCGATTGTTTGTTTGATACCCGGTAGAGAAGATCTTGGACTTACAATTGGTATCAGAGCCTAAGAAGTCTTTCGAAGGCTCGGTTGTTGGTATCAAAGGAAGAAGATCAAGGAAGTTATTTTCACGAACAAAGGTTGATTTTAGTGTTTCAGTTTATAATGCCTTCGTTAATTTTTTCTTTCTAATTGATTTCGTGGCAGATGAATTTTTGGTGTTTTGATCCATCTTGGAAAGGCTCAATGTGTTTGCTACAAACAAGGAGATTTGTTTGAGAAAGTCTATTCTGATAATTTTTTAAAATATTCTCAAAGATATCTATTTCCATATTTTGTGGAAAACTTGTTGCATCTTAGCAGGTTTACTTTTCAGCTGAGTTCAACCAAATAGCTGAGTTCAACCAAATATCTGAGTTCGACATCCTGAGTTCAACCTTGGGGGAGTTCAACAAACTTGGCTGAGTTCAACCTATCTGAGTTCGACATCCTGAGTTCAACCTTGGGGGAGTTCAACAAACCTGGCTGAGTTCAACCTATCTGAGTTCAACGTCCGGAGTTCAACCTTGGGGGAGTTCAACAAACTTGGCTGAGTTCAACCTTGAGTTCAACCTTGAGTTCAACCTTGAGTTCAACCTCGAGTTTACTCTTGAGTTCAACCTCTCTGTTGGGCTGGACGTTCCAAACTTTTGGGCTGGGCCTTTCAATTATTATTGGACTGGACATCTTTAAATTGCTGGACCTTTTATCTGTTTAAATTAACTCAAACTAATAAAGTTAACTCTTATTTTCAGAAATGGATCAAATTGTTAATCAGGCTAACTTAAATGGACTAAACACTGACCAGCTACTTGTAGCTGCACAAGTAGACAAAGCCATGGAATCTGTCATTGGCACCCATCAGAAAATCCCTGTTCTTCAACTCGGAATGTCTTATTCTGAGTGGAAGTTCAGGTTCATTCAAGTCATGAAGATAAAAGATGCAAAAGCTCTCAGATCTATTCTAAATGGACCTTGTGTGATTACCTACGTGGTAAATGAAATAACTGGAATCACTGCTATCAAACCAAAGAGCATGTACACTGATGAAGATCATGAAAAGACTGATGTTGATGAAAGGGCTATTGCTTATCTTCATCAAGGACTCTCACCTGAAGTATCAATTGGAGTTCGTGACAATGCCACTGCAAAAGAACTTTGGGAAGCTCTTGAGAATCTGTATGAAGGAAACGAAGAAATGAAGGAGAGCAGGAGGGAGATGCTGAGTCAGAAGTTTAATGCTTTCAATCACATTCCGGGAGAATCACTTGAAAGTCAGATACAACGTTTCGTGGCCTTAGTGAGTGAAATGAAATCAAATGATATGGTAGTAGACAACTCCGTCATGAATAAAAAGCTGCTCAATACTCTTCCAAGAAGTTGGGATTCAAATGTCACCCTCATCAAGAGAACGAAAGATCTAGCAAGACTCACTCTTTCTGAGACCATCTCGTTAATCAAGTCCTATGACCTTGATGACAGACAACGTTACATGACTCAGACTGCTAGTTACAACAATGCCATCATTGCAACTCCCAGCAATGCTTTAATTTCTCAGCAAGAAACTCAACGGCCATCACTGTACTCTTATCCAGCAAGTGGGTCCTCGTATCCACCCATGTTTGCCCCCAGTGCCTCAAAAGGGTCAACTGTTCTCGCTTCTTCTGCAACCACCACTGCTGGATCGTCGTCATCTGCTCCACCTCCAGCTACATCTATGACAGCAAAAATTCCCAAGGAGCTTGAAAGTAACCTAGGATTATTTGCTGGATTTATGAACTGTTATAATGCATTTCTGACAGGTCAACTTACTTCAAAAGATGTTGGAGCATGTGATTTAAATGACGTTAATCAAGACGATATTGAAGAGATGGATCTGACTTGGCAGATAGCCATGGTTGTGCATAGAGCCAACAAGTTTGTGAAGAAGACTGGTCGAAACGTGTGGGAAAACCCAACAAGGAAACTAGGTTGGGACAAGATGAAGATGCGCTGTTACAACTGCGATGAACTTGGCCATTTTGCTCGTGAGTGCACCAAACCAAAGAAAGAAGGAGAAAATTCTACTCCTGCAGCTGCGTCTTCCAATGCTGCTCAAGGAACTCAATCGGCGCCTGCACACACTGGATCTGAGTCTTCTAACTCTAGCCAAGCCATGGTTGCTCAATCAGGAGGTGGATGGGATTGGTCTTCTCAGATGGCAGATCTTAAAATTGTTGAAGATACAGTGTACAAGGCTCTCATGGCACAGATGGATGATGACTATGTTCCATCAGCAGCTGAGGTACATTCTGAAATTTTAGCTGAATCATGCTGCACTGAAAGGTGCAAACTCAAAATTAAAGGTTTTAGGGAAGAAACTCTCTCCGCATACAAACAGCTTGAATATGAAAAAATGGCCTCTTGGGACATTAAAAAGAAATTCAACTCTTATAAAGAAATGGTTGAAAAACAAAAACTTGACATCAAGCGTTTGCATCAGGAGGTGAGTGATCATAAATGTCGATACTTGCACTTCAAACGACTTTCTGATACCTTGACCACGGAATTGATCGACTTAAAATCAAAATTTGAAAATGCAGATTTTCACTTTAAAAAATTTGACTGCTCCAGTCCTAAAGTTGAAAAAATGATCAATACCCAGTTAAGGTTCAGACCAAAGGACGTGAGGAATAAGGGAATTGGATTTGTGGAAATACCTCCACCTTTCAATGAAAACTATTCTTCAATTCCTATGTCAGATGAAGAACTATTGGCTCTTCCTTTGAAAGGATATGGTCCACCAATAGAAGAGCCAACTATTCGACCATCAAGGGATCAAATTGAAATTACTAAACCTGCATCGATCCCTATTAGAATCTCTAAACCGAAACAAAAACAATCTAAACCAGAGATGGCTCCATCAAAAACCTTTGTCAAGTCTCAAGATGCTTCAAAGCAGACTGAGACGTTAAATTTTGAGAAAAATAAAGAGGTGGACAGAGTTTTTGAGGTTAGCAAAGATGAGGTTCCATCCTCATCTGAATCAGTTGAATTTGTAGGAGTGTCTAGAGAGTCTAAACATGAAAACTTAAAAGAGAAAGAACAAATTTTTGATTCATTCACTCAACAAAACTCTAGCGTGGACTATGAGTTTGATTTCATGAAGGAAATTAGAGAACTGTGTTTAAAGCAAATGGCAGATAGTGAAAATCAAATGATTAACTCTGAATCAACGGAACATTCAGCAGAGCCACAACATGTTTCTGACTTAAGTGACTCATCTGAATCAAATGTTACACTCTTGACTGAGCCAGAATCTGAAGAATCTGTGTGCTCAAGGCCAGTCAAGATTAAACAGGAAGATAAGGATTCATCATATTCAGATGATTCAAAGAAAACTGCACCTGAGTCTGAATCTGATTCAGACTCAGAAAAGACCGACTCATCCAGTCATCAGTCATGTGAGACCAAAGAATCATCTGAAGACATGCTAAAAGACAATGAATGTATCTCCGTGTTCACTTCATTTAATTCAGAACAAACATGCTCAATATTTTCTGAATCTTCCACTTCTTATGTGGATGAAAATTTTTGCACACAAAATTGTCTGAATGTTACTAACAATGAGAACATTACTAATTTTGTTAATTCTTGTGCAGAAAATGTGATTGTTGAGGATTGGGTAGATGATGGGGAGGCAGTCGCTGACACTGATTTACTTGCATTAAATAATAAAAATCAGAAAAACGATTTCTCAATTTCTGATAAAGACAACAATATTTGTGTGGGCTCGTTTGTTTTGAGCATAAAACCTTGTGACTTTTCATCTGATTCGTTGTTTCTTCATTCAGATTCTGTTATTTTGCCACATGCTTGTGATAAAACTAAAAATCTTTTGGTTAAACAATCAAGTCGGGGCAGGACAGAGAAATATGTCCCACCAAAACAGGTTTTACCAAAGTATAAACAGAACCTTTCAAAACAAAAGCCTCATTGTTTCAAAACTGATTCACACAGGTATAAAAGTGTCTCTAAGCTTTCCGAGCCTGGAAAGTATGCAAAATCTCAGGGGGATCCACATGTCAAACGTCAAACATGTTACACATGTGGAATCCCAGGACATATTGCCAGAAATTGTCCAACTGTTCAACAACATCTTGCAAGCTGGAAACATCAGAAGGCTCCAAACGGGAATCATAATCATACCAAGCCTATGCGGGTTGAAAAATCTAAGGCAATGCGTAATGATAACTCCAAGGTGAAGCCTTCTGATGGTGATTGGAATAGACATAAACTGATCAAACAATCTAATAAAAGATTATGTTCTCAAATTGTGCCTAGCATGACAGGTTTCAGTTCACGCAAAAGATTATCTTCAAAATTCAAATCGTACTGGAAGCCAAAATGTTCTATTCCAATCTCTTCCCCGTCTGTAGGCTCCTCGTGTTCTGTGAATGATAAATCTTATTATTGTGCAAATGTTTCAAACGTTGATATGCAATGGATCAAAGTCCAATATACAGATGCCAATGGTGCACCCAAGATGACCATGGCCTGGGTACCTATGACTAACTGATCCTGCATCATGTGCAGGAACGGCTGTGGAGGACTATCATTCGTCTCTGGTACATTGATAGTGGCTGTTCGAGGCACATGACAGGAGACTTGTCCCAACTAACTGAGGTTGAATTTTTCAATGGCGGATTTGTCTCCTTTGCAGGAGGTGAGAAAGGTCAGATAACTCAAAGAGGAACGGTAAGAAATGGTGCTCTTCAGTTTAATAAGGTAAATTATGTTCCTGAATTAAAGCATAGTTTGCTTAGTGTATCACAAATCTGTGACAATGGCTACTCAACTCATTTCACTGATAAAGGATGTTTGATATTGAAACCTGGAGTAGTCATTCCAGATGAATGGGTTTTACTGAAATCGGATCGTCGAGGTGATGCTTATGTCATTGACATGAACAAACCCCCTTCCGAAAATGTCACATGTCTTTTTTCTAAAGTTTCTCAAAATACTGCTATTCTTTGGCATCGTCGTCTTGGACATGCAAATGCTAAAAATCTGAACAGAGTAGCTAAACTGGGATTGGTAAGGGATTTGCCTGTGCGTGATTTTATAACAATTGAAAAATGTGTTGCTTGCGCGAGAGGAAAGCATCATCGAAAACCACATTATTCCAAGTTAGTAAACTCTATTGACTCATTACTACAGCTACTTCACATGGACCTATTCGGCCCAGTGAATGTACTTAGTATTTCTCGTAAAGCGTACTGTTTGGTAATAACTGATGACTACTCACGCTTTACCTGGGTTTTCTTTTTGGCTAACAAGAGTGAAACTGCAGAAATAGTCAAACATTTTATAATTTTGATTGAGAATCAGACCAAC
This sequence comes from Ambrosia trifida, assembly GCA_028751855.1. Classification (NCBI taxonomy): domain Eukaryota; kingdom Viridiplantae; phylum Streptophyta; class Magnoliopsida; order Asterales; family Asteraceae; genus Ambrosia; species Ambrosia trifida. The sequence continues at coordinate 35,083,418 of CM054126.1, forward strand.
TCGAAGGTGAAAGGTATTAGGTGTGACAACGGGACTGAGTTCAAGAATGCTGAGTTGAACTATTACTGTGCTCAAAAAGGAATTGCCCGTCAATTCAGCTCAGCAAGGACGCCGCAGCAAAATGGAGTTGCAGAAAGAAGAAATCGCACTTTAATTGAAGCTGCCCGCACAATGTTGTGTGACTCACAACTTCCAACTTTCTTTTGGGCAGAGGCGGTCAACACAGCTTGTTATGTGCAGAACCGCGTTCAAGTCAACAAAGCTCGGATGAAGACACCCTACGAAGTGCTGTTTGGCACTAAACCCTCCGTCAAGCATTTTCGTGCTTTTGGTTGTCCATGTACACTGCTGCACTTGGACGCTATACCAAAGTTTGATGCAAAAGCTGACGACTGCTATTTTGTCGGTTATGCTGGCAAAACTGCATATAGGGTCTATAACAAACAAACTAGGCAAATTGTAGAGTCGTTTGACGTGCGTTGGCTTGAAGAAAATGCAACAGATGCTAGAGTGGGCCCCGATTGGTTGTTTGACTATGAGTCTCTCTTTCGATCATTTCATGTTTTTGATAATATCTCTAGCCGTGTGAATACAGGTTCTGCAGATTCCTCTACTTTCAATGCTGGACCCTCATCCTCCATGACTGATGATGCAACGGATGAGGGGGATGGTGCATCCACATCTCAATTACCACAGCCACTTCCAGCTCCTGTCGATCCATTCATTCACTCAGCAGATTCTATGCCACAGGTTGATGATGAAAATGTGTCTGATGAAACTTCGATTCCCTCATTTCATGACCCTATTCCTACTGACTGCATGGTGGAGCATACTGAAGCAGTAGCAAATGATCACGACTCTATGGAAGAGCCTGCAGTAGGCAGTATCACCGTTCTCCCGAGAACCTCCTCAGTTCCAGACATTGTTATTCCCACTAGCATTCAACGAGATCACCCACTGGAGAACATTATTGGTCCGGTAGATGCAGGTGTTCTAACTAGGAGCCAAACTGGTGATATCAACAGATGTCTGTATTCGTGTTTCATCTCTCAAATTGAACCAAAGTCTATTGCTACGGCCATGAAAGAAACAAGTTGGGTGGATGCAATGCAAGATGAACTGAACCAGTTTGAGAAATTGAAAGTTTGGAAGTTAGTTGAATTACCTCCAGGAAAACGACCACTTGGCACACGATGGGTCTACAGAAACAAAAGAGACGATAGCGGAGTCATTGTGAGAAACAAAGCTAGGTTAGTCGTACAAGGGTTCAGACAAATTGAAGGACTCGACTATGATGAAGTCTATGCGCCGGTGGCGAGATTGGAAGCAATCAGAATTTTTCTCGCTTACGCTTCATTTAAAGGGTTTACTGTCTATCAGATGGACGTCAAAACCGCATTTCTGTATGGAACAGTGAAGGAAGAAATTTATGTTGGTCAACCACCGGGTTTCACAAATCCAAAGTACCCAGAGCATGTGTACAAACTTGACAAAGCGTTATATGGTTTACATCAAGCACCTCGTGCTTGGTATGCTACCTTAACTGACCACTTGCTTGTGAATGGATACACTCGTGGTGTCATTGATCAGACTCTATTCGTTAAGACAGTAAATGAAGATCGTATACTGGTGCAAATTTATGTGGATGATATCATCTTTGGCTCTACTAATGATGCTCTGTGTAAAGAATTTGAGGAGGTGATGAAAAAGCAATTTGAGATGAGTGCTCTTGGTGAAATGACCTTTTTCTTAGGTCTGCAAGTTCGTCAAAACTCCAAGGGTATCCTGATTCATCAAGGAAAATACGTGGATGACATTCTTGCAAAGTTCAGCTTCAATGATATCAAGCCAGCCGATACACCAATGTCTGAAAGACCAGGTCTCACTCAGGATCTGGAAGGGGAGGCCGTAGAAGAAACACTTTATCGTTCAATGATTGGTTCGCTGATGTATCTGACAGCTAGCAGACCAGACATCATGTTCGCAGTGTGTCAATGCGCACGTTATCAGGCTAATCCTAAAACTTCTCATTTACATGCTGTCAAGAGAATCTTTAGATACCTTAAAGGGAAACCTAGATTCGGTCTTTGGTATCCTAAGGATTCTCCTTTTGATTTACATGCTTTTTCTGACAGCGATTTTGGAGGTTGTGACATTGACAGGAAATCTACTTCTGCGGGGTGTCAATTCTTAGGCGATCGGCTTATTGCATGGCAATGTAAGAAGCAGCAAACAGTATCCGTTTCTACAGCGGAAGCTGAATATGTGGCTGCCTCCGCATGCTGTTCTCAGGTTATCTGGATACAACACCAACTGGTGGATTACGGTTTGAATTTCTCTCTTACTCCCATTTATTGTGATAATGATGCAGCTATTCAAATTGTTAAAAATCCAGTTCAATTTTCTAAAGTAAAACACATTGCCATCAAAGAACATTTCATCCGCGACTCGTTTAACCAAGGTTTAATTGTGCCCACTCACATTCATACTGATGACAATGTCGCAGATCTTTTTACAAAACCTGTTAATCGAGCGCGTTTTGAAGCTTTGTCTGAACTGCTCAAAATGGTCCATTTCGAGGACTGAACTGGTCTTAAAAAAAAAAAAAAAAAAAAAAAAAAAAAATTCTCATGTTCTTTTCTTGGTCTTTGATTTAAAAATTTGTTCTTTAAAATTCTAAATTTTAAGCACAAATTTAGGGGGATGTATCCTAAGAAAAGATCAAAACAATTTTGGTCTCAAAACGAGAGATGAAATTAACTTTCACAAGTTGGATTAAGGCTGACACACATAAGACGTGTATCGAAACAGTCTGGCTCTAATGTGATTTGTTGGTAGGCTTAGTCCTGAAGGCTTAAATGTTAATGATCTTGTGAAGCACTTAAAGATAAAGACACGACCTCAGTAAGGAACATCACTTAGAATCAGGTACAATTTCTATTTGAATGCTTGTGTGATGTCCTGAAGCATAACACTGTGGTCTAGGTCTGAAACCTTTTCTGAAAAAACTCGTGTATCTCCTTTGTTTTGCGTAAGCAAGGACCTGGAGATGCTAGGCAACGAAAGCTTCTGCTGCATCCAGATATATGCTGACCTAGTTTTTCGTTGTCGTGTTTTAGATCATCCTTCACCTAAAAAGAGACCTTAGTGTCCAAAGATGTCTTGGCTGCTCCTCTGCTGCATCCAGATATATGCTGACCTGGACACAGCCAGGATGTCATAAAAGAGACCCTCAAGAGTCCAAAACCCAAAGGCCTTGTCATTTGAGAAATCATCTGACTTGTACTTTAATCTAAATACTTTATTGATCTATTCTTTTCTCTTCTCAATCCAGTCCCAGTCAAGGTTTCAGAATTCTAGAACAGATACTGTGAAAAATATGTTGTAGGGAAACTGCTGGCATGATAGAGTGTACCACTAAATATTCTAGGATTTGATTGTGAATTGCTTGAGTGTGTGTGTAAACATACCAAAACATGATAAATAATATCACAGATCACTATACGAGAAGGTCTAAGGAAATAAGTTTAAGTGGACAAATATACTGGCAATTGCTATGACCAACTGGAGTAGATTAGAGTTGATAAGTGTAGCTCGGCCTGAAACACAGTGATTTGATCTCGTTTATACAGTTAATTTTTTATTTAGATTTTCTTTTGGATTAAGTTAGACCAGTTCACGATCTGATTTGGACCCGGTTACAAAATATATCTAATATTGTTTTTGAAATGGGCATTGAGATATGAGAAGGGCCCACCACACGTTTGGTGGGCCACCTAAATCTTGGGTGAACAAAAAGGTGTGAAAGACGGTTGACATCACTCTATCACAAATCAAATTTTTTATTTTTCTCTCTAATCATCACACACAAACCATCACCGTGTTCTTCATCTTTAAACATGTCTTCTTCAACGAAATCAAAGAAATCAGGTAAACAATCGTTACTTTGTGTGTTTATCTTTAATAATGTTGGTGGTGAGTCACTTGCAGGGATGATCGCAGGTTGAATCAAACGTTTTTGAGTTCAATGATGACTTGAGAGGAGTTTGAAGAGTTCAGTCGGCGGCGCGTGTACCACACGCGCCTAGAACTTCGAGTTCGAGGTGGCGCGTGACCGTCACGCGTCTGTGAAAAGGAGAAAATTACCGAAATGTCCTTGAACTCTCTTAACAAATGACCCTTCTGCCCTTGAACTCCAACCAGTGTTATGAACATTTTCAAAAAATTACCAAACTGCCATCGAACTCAGATGGCAAATGACTATTTTGCCCTCGAACTCATTGTTTTCACTTGAACTCAGATGGCAAATGACCATTTTGCCCTCGAACTCATTGTTTTCACTTGAACTCAGATGGCAAAGGACTATTTTGCCCTCGAACTCGTTGATATCACTTGAACTCAGACGACAAATGACCTCTTTGCCCTTGAACTCATTGAGTTCACTTGAACTCAGATGGCAAATGACTACTATGCCCTCGAACTCAAATGGAAAAGACCAAAATGCCCTCGAACTCTCTGTCTTAACTTGAACTCATGCAACAATTGACCAAACTGCCCTCGTACTCAGACAGTCTACTTGAACTCAGATGGGAAAAGACCAAAATGCCCTCGAACTTAATTTTGATCATTGAACTCAGATGTGTTTTTACTTAATTAACCCTGAGATCTCATGAAAATTTACCAAAGTGCCCTTGAACTCTTTCGTTGAGTTCGAACTCAATTTTTTTGGGCCCGTCAATCTTCTGAAGCCCATCTGAGTTCCTGTTCCTACATTTATTTGGGCTTGTTGATCCATATGATATTTCTAAATTATTTTAGTCTAATTGTTCTCTTACTTAATTTGTTTCTTTTTCAGGAAAAACGACTCCTCACGTGCCGACGTTTGAAAATAATCACAATGTGGTATGCTATCTCGCTGATCCCCCTGAAGAGCACAAGCAGGAGTTCAAGTCACTGATTGTGGGTCTTAACACGTGTAGGACTGCACATGCAATGCGAGAAAATCCAGTAATTTGTTCTGACTGGATTAAAGATTTTTGGGATAATGCAGATGCCAAGAAGGAAGACAAGCTGATTCGTTCTAAAGTTAGAGGAACTGATGTGACTATTTCCGAACAAGATATAAGAGATGTGTTGCTTTTTGGTGACTCTCCAAATGATCCAACCAGCTTCACAAAGGAGACACTCAGTCCAGTGTTGAGGAAGATGGGATATGAAGGTGAACTGCTAATACCACCATATTCGAAGAAACTATTTCCAAGTTACTGGAGGCTTTTGGTTCACATGTATCTGGCTAGTCTGGGAGGCAACAGGAGTGGATTAGATCAGATGGGATTAAAACATGCTTCTGGAGTGGTTGCCTTGATAGAAGATTGGGATTTTAATTACTCAAGATGTGTTTTTGAAGATATGATTGTGAATGTGAGAACCCTGAACAAGAATTATTTCTACAAATTTCCTAGATTTGTGCAAATGATTCTGGAGTCCAAGTATCCAAATCTTGAGAAGACTGTTGCAACCTATGACAAGAAGTGTATGGCTCATCAAATTTTTGGCTTGATTAGACAGGTTCGTAAAGATTCAAGGCAGATTTTTGAAGGTAGATTTCCACTAGTCAAGTTTGGGAAATTCAGTGAAATAGTTGAAGAAGTACCAGTTCCTCCATCTGCTATAGTTGCTGAGGATCATGATGTTCAGATTGTTGATCCTCCACCAGCTGAACAACGATCCCCTCCTGAGAAAGTTGACTTGACTGAGGTGGAAAGTGAAGATGATGTGGAGAGTGAGGATGAGGAGGAAGTGAGAGATGATCAACTGACTACAGGAAATGAAGATGATCAGTTTGAGAACTTTGAGTTTGATGATCTGAATGATGATGAGATAGATGACTTTATTCTTGAGAATGCTGAAATAAAGTCTGTGACTGACACTGAAAAGGAGATGAGTGAAGAAGAAACCGTGATTCAAGATGCTGATGTTATCACTTCTGCATCAATTATTCCTCAAGTAGAGGTGTTATCTAGCATCTTAGAAACTGTTCGAGAAGCTGAACAAAGGGTCCCTCCACCCATTGTTGCAGCTGAGACAGTTGTTGGTGATGAAGGTACTGTAGATCTGGGTTCTGATTTACGACCAAGAAAACGAAGTAAGAGAGATCCACGAATGAATGTTATTGTTGAAGAGTCTGTTTCTGCTGCTGCTGATGACATTACTATGACCGATACTGATCCTTCACCTGATATTCCTGCTGGCACTATTGGTTCTTCTATCTCACCAATAATTGCAACAGAGGCTTTCTCTCAGTTCATGAGCAATGCACCTATCACTGGGAGACTTAGTGAGGAAACTGGATCGTCAGGTGCATCTGGCACTGGAAAGGTTTTGTTTGATGAAGAAGCCTTTCAGAAAGCTCAATTGGCTTTTCTTGCAGACAAAGAACAGGGAAAGAAGGTGGATGTGGAATTTCTGACAACTGATGAAAGAGAGAAAAGTCAAGAAGAGGTTGAAAGTGATGAAGATTTGTTTGCAGAAGTGGACGTTCACAGATTACAGTCTAAAGTGCTGAAACTGGAGACTGAAAATGTTTGGTTGACAGCTCAGGTGCAGAGTTTGATGGAGACAGTTACTGAGAAGGAAAAGAAAATTGCTGAATTAGAGACGGGATTGGGAGATGTTTCAGCAAGATTGCTTAATTTGACTCAGAAACTTGAGAACAAGTTTGGAAAGGAATTCTCTGAGACATCTTCTTTTGTTGACAAGGTGTTGACTCCAGCTGAACGTGAGAGATCAGAGAAAGAGCATGAAGAACACATGAAGAAGTATTTTGAAGATCAAGTTCCCAGAGTTAGAGATCGTCGACCTGGAAGTGCATATGTTCTCAAGAATCTAGCTGAACCGTCTATTGATCCAATGGAAGAGCATCCTGAGCGATATGTGACGATTACCAGTGATAGATATGATACGTACGGTAATCGAACTGGGATAGAGTGTTGGAGGTATAATGATGATAAAGGAGTATTCGTGGTTCATAGAAAGAATGGAGCTGTTGAGTATTATGCTTCTACTTCAGCTTTCAATTCCTGGACGAAGATTGACTTGGCTGAACTTGCTAGATCTCCTTTTATCAACCAAACAAGGAATCCAAGGAATAAAATAGGTCTCACGTTTCATAAGAGGATTCAGGAGCAGGCTAAAGTAAATTTCAGAGATATGAAGACTGCTAGCTCGATATTGGTGGAATATAAAGGCGTACGAGGTGCTGATGGAAAGCCTTTTAAGACGGTACAGTGGCCACCAACTGAGAAATTGAAGACTATTCCCTTGTCCAAGCCAATGGATAGAGGTTGCTTAAAGGACATGAGATTTTGGGTATATGATCCTACCTCTTCATCTGCTGTAATTGTGTGTGATACAGATGAGTTCAGGATTTCTGATGCTAGAGATTTAATGAGTTTGCATTCTGAAGATGTTCAAGTTTTGGCTAGGCATCAGATTCAATGTGACCCTACTTATGAAGTTTGTGCCAAATCATTCACTAGTGCGGTGGCGCAAGTGGATAGACTGGGATTGGCCTCTGACAAGAGAGGAAGGGTGGAGACAGAATTATTTGGACCCTATGTCGGTAAATCACCAGAAGAATGGAAGAGGGCAATGGAAGCAAAGAAGAAAGAATCAAAGAAGCGCAGCAAAAGCAGCAAGAAGCGTTAAAGTAATCACAAGTCAACACAAACCTAGGGGGATATTGTTGGGCCATGTTATTAGAGGTTTGCGTTTGACTTGGGCTTGTTATTGTTATTGTGTTAGTTAGATTTCGGCCCAAGAGATCCATGTAACATAACCGCCCTATATTCATATAAATAGGAGGTTACCTAGTTGTTTTGGGGTTGCTAGTCTTTTTGTTCTATTATTCATCTTGTGTTCGGCTAGCATTAGGTGTACCAGACGTCTCATAGAAGACGTGTGCACTAGATAATAAACTCATTCTATTCAAAGTCTCTTTCTTGTTCTTCACCATTCAATCTTGTTTTCCGCACTCGATTGTTTGTTTGATACCCGGTAGAGAAGATCTTGGACTTACAGGTATGTATCATTTTATAACAGTCATCAGGGTTGATTATGCACTCGATTTATTTCTAGTATGTTCTCACATATGGACTAGATTGACATGACACATGAATTGCACATCATTTTTATTCAATTATCAAAAACCTATGTAATTCTCACCAACTTTTGTTGACCCAAAACATTTTCAACTTAACATGTTTCAGGTTCTATTTGCTTGAAGATTTGAATTGATGCTTGAAGATATGTGTTTAGTTTTATTCAATTTGATGTACAAATTCTAGAACTATTGTATGTAATTCATTTAAATCATTTAATGGAATCTATTATTCACCATGAGCTACTGAACAATCATCAATACGTGGCACCCCGATGTTTCCGCCATCGGTTGGGGTGTTACAGGGTTCTTAGGAGAAACCCATTCCACCACCGCCTTCACTTTCGAAGGGTCTACCGAAATGCCCTTCTCATTCACTACGTGCCCCAAAAACTGGACTTCCCTCAACCAAAAGGCACACTTAGAAAATTTAGCATAAAGCTTTTCCTTTCTAAGCGTCTCGAGGACTTCCCGTAAGTGGTCCGCGTGATCTGATTCACTTCGGGAGTAAATCAAAATGTCGTCTATAAACACTATCACAAAACGATCCAACATCGAACGACATACCCGATTCATTAAATCCATGAATGCGGCCGGAGCATTTGTCAACCCGAAGGACATTACTAGGAACTCGTAATGCCCATACCGGGTCCTAAACGCCGTTTTGGCCACATCTTCTTCCCTTACCTTCAATTGATGGTACCCGGAACGAAGGTCAATCTTTGAGAACCAACTCGCCCCTTGTAGTTGATCGAATAAATCATCAATACGGGGTAAGGGGTAGCGGTTCTTTATTGTTAATTTATTCAACTCCCGGTAGTCTATGCACATTCGCATAGACCCATCCTTCTTTTTCACAAACAATATAGGGGCTCCCCACGGGGACACACTCGGGCGAATGAAGCCCTTATCGAGTAACTCTTGAAGTTGTGTCATCAACTCTCGGAGTTCGGTGGGTGCCAACCTATATGGTGTTTTTGCAACGGGTTGAGCCCCGGGCACCAATTCAATTTTAAACTCCACTTCGCGTTCGGGAGGAAGCCCCGGAAGATCATCCGGAAATACATCCCGAAACTCCCTAACAATCGGTACTTCTTCAATCTTGGGGGTGGTGATAGTGGTATCAACCACATAGGCCATGAATGCCCTTCCCCCATTACGCACATGTTTCATGGTCTCCACCAAGGTGCATAACTTGGCTTCGACCTTTCTATCCCCTATAAAACTAACCCGCCGCCCACTAGGTGAGGTAACGTATATGGTTTTATTCTTACATTGGAATTCCGCGTGGTGTTTGGCCAACCAATCCATGCCTATCACCACTTGGAATTCCCCCATTGTCATGGGTACCAAGTCTACCCTAAAATCCTCCCCTTCTACCGTGAGAGTACAATTTCTACATATGTTGTGTAATAAATAGTTTTTACTATCCGCAATTTCTACTTCTAATGGGCTTGCCAAGGTTTCTATGATAAAGGAGGGGTGGTAAATCACTTTGGTAGACACAAAAGACCTACTTGCCCCTGTATCAAACAACGCATACATAGGAGTGTTGTTGACTAGTAACATACCCGACACCACCTCGGGGTGGTTCTTTGCTTCTTCGGCGGTGATTTGGAACATTCTTCCACGAGCCTTTGAAGCTTCATTCTTCTTTCCTTCTTTCGGTGCCTCCTTCTTGAGCTTGGGACAATCCGCCTTGAAGTGCCCGGGTTCATAACAATGATAACACAACTGAACCGGACTAGGGCATTTGTAAAACGGATGTCCCGTCTTCCCACAATTGTAGCACGTCTTTTGCCCCAAGCGGCATTCCCCCGTATGCGGTTTCCCACACGTTTTACAACTCGGTGTTTCTCCCTTCTTAGGATCCTTCTTGCCTTGTTCGTGCCCCTTAGCCTTCTTTGGCGACTCCCAAGTCTTTTCGGCCTTCCTCTTCTCACCCGTTGTTCTTGTCGTTTTAATTCCGTTTCTCGTTCACGAGCCCAATCGATGAGTTCACCCAACGTGTTGCATTTCGATGCAGTGATAAACTCCCGGTATTCTGCCCTTAACATGGCATGATACCTGTTAATCTTCATTCGTTCCGTTCCCACCAATTCTGGACAAAACTTCATTTTGTCAAGAAATATGTTTGTGATTTCATCAATGGTTTCATTCTTCTGGCGGAGGTGTAGAAACTCTTCCTGAATGCGATCGATTGCAGTTTGAGGACAATGATGCTTCAGGAAGGGCTCTTTAAACTCAGCCCATGTCATGGTTCTTACTCGTTCTTGCCCCACTTCCTTACTATAACTGTCCCACCAATCCTTCGCGCGGAGTCGCAATTGCCCCGTGGCAAACATTACTTCATCTTCGCCTTCACAATGACTTCGTGCAAACACCCCCTCCATATCCGAGATCCACCTTAGACATTCGAGTGGATCTATTTCTCCCTTAAACACGGTGGGGTTGCATGACATGAAGTTTCGGTATGTACATCTCTTAACATTCTTGGAGCCGGACGACCCCTCTTCAACCAATTTCTTCAATTCATCGAACTTGCTTGTCAACATACCTTCCACTATCCCCATGATGTTACTCTCCACCTCTTCCATTATCTTGGGGAGGTTTACTTTTATAGCCTCCCCCACTTCGGTTGCTACCATCTCCTTCAACTCGCCGTGTTGGGTACGCTCCCCCACCACGTTATCACCTTCGTCCTCCATGTTTCTGAAACATTAACAACCATTTAACATGTATACCATATCACGGTATCTCAGTCATCATTCATTCTTTCTACGAAAGTAACTTTTTCTACTCCCAATATTTGGGCTTCCACATTCCTTACTACATGTATACACGGATTCACAATCCCATGTGTATAAATGCGTCTATAAACGAGTTTCGGGGTTGCTCGGGCGAGGTACGGAGGCATGACAAGCTGAAAAATCAGCATCCAAGGCTGACAGGAGGTTTGGCGTAGGGTACGCCAAAAATGGCGTAGCCTACGCCACTAGCGTATGCAAAAGGAGGCAGGGTAGCGTAGGCCAGAACAGGTTGGCGTAGGCAAGCTGGTCTGGCGTATCCTACGCCAAAATTGGCGTAGGGTACGCCAACTGCAGGTTTGCCCACGCTTTTCCCGTTTCAACGCCATATCGTTCCTGCCCTTCTTACCCGCAATTCCCGACATTCCCGCTTCTCATTTGGTAACTCTCCCACCCATTATCCCGCACATACCTTGATCAAGAAATAAGTATGCAGCTTATGAGTTAAGTGCACACAACAAGAAATAAGTATGCAGCTTATGAGTTAAGTGCACACAGCAAGACTTGAGTTAAGTACACATAACAAGAAATAAGTACGCAGCTTATGAGTTAAGTGCGCACATCAATACTTGAGTTAAGTGCACAGAACAAGAAATAAGTATGCAGATTATGAGTTAAGTGCACACAGCAAGAAATAAGTATGCAGAATAAGAAACAAGTGAGCAACTTATGAGTTAAGTGCGCAAATAAGTATGCAGAATAAGAAACAAGTGCGCAATTTATGAGTTAAGTGCGCAAATAAGTATGCAACTTATGAGTTAAGTGCACACAGCAAGAAATAAGTATGCAGAATAAGAAACAAGTGCGCAACTTATGAGTTAAGTGCGCAAATAAGTATGCAACTTGATGAAAAACCCAAAAAAACTTTAAATAATCTATAAAATCTTCAAGAAATATGTATGCAACTTATGAGTTAAGTGCACACATCAAGAAATAAGTATGCAGAATAAGAAACAAGTGCACAACTTATGAGTTAAGTGCACAAATAAGTATGCAACTTGATGAAAAACCCAAAAAAAAAAACTTTAAACAATCTATAAAATCTTCAACAGAAATCAGATTAAATGACGAATTTGTAGATGGTTAAATCCCAAATTCGAGTACCAAACTCTGATACCAAATTGTAGGATCGATTTGGAGCTTGAATCTGATTTTGATGAAGAACAAGATGAAAATAGGGATGAACTGTAACGACTCGTTTTTTTTTTTTTTTTTTTTTTAAAACGTGTAGATAATATATAAACATCCATTATATATATATATATATATCCAAAACGTCAAGTTCACAATGTGCCAACAACCTTGGCGACACTAGTTAAGTTACAAAAGACAAAGCCTAAGTTGGCTACCATGCGAATCTTTGACCCATATCCAAACCATATACAAAACATTAACCATTTGTTTTTAAAAGACTCAAAGATCCTAACATAACCATGGTACCCAACCCAAAAAGAACGCGAGCGTGCATAACCCATCCTTGCTTGAGACTTGATCTTCATTCATGTGCTTTACCTATTTCAAATCAACAAAGCAAACATTTAGTAGGTTATAAACCATATGATCATCTTATCCAAGGGACCCAAGAAGTCCATGGAATCACAATGAAATCCTTACTTCTACCATTTTGACCCGTTAAGGGTATTCCTACCATTTGACCCGTTAAGGGTATTCCCACCATTTTGACCCGTTAAGGGTATTCCTACCATTTTGACCCGTTAAGGGTACTTCCACCGTATTGACCCATCGAGGGTGTTCCTACTATTTTGACCCGTTAAGGGTGTTTCCACCATCTAAATCATTCTACCTATTTATACCCTTCTTAGCCACAAGGATACTACATGTTACTTCCATTCTACCAAATTCATTCACAAAATGCATACATAACAATTATGACTAACATACTCATTAAACTACATAGTTGGTAGTAACCAACTTACCTTTATCGTGCGCACCTTGCTCCTTGTAACCGCTTGTACCTTCCACCTTCACACCTACATAGCGAAGGAATTCATACTTTAGCTTTTTGCACTTTACCCTTTACCATTCTAGGTACAAGGTAGATAAACTAGCATAACCACATAGCTACAACATCTACCATCATAGTTATCAGGTATTTTCCCACAATTTCACCTATTCTAAATCACTAGGCATTTTATCATACACTTGATGTGCATATTCCTACATCCAAGTGATTATACTATTCCATGACACAACATTCCCAATTCTACACTTATACTTACAATCTTCATGAATTTCTTAACAATAAGCATAATCAATTGAGTTCTTATGAGATTAAGGTCCTGTTTGACTTTTTAAAAGTCAACAGAAACTTCATCCCAACACCCACTTAACACATTCTCAATTCAACCCTATTACAAGCAATTAACATACATTTTCTTCAATTTTACACTACTTACACATATAAGCATGCTTTTCTAATCACAAGAAGTAATTATCATAACATAATCATGGAACCCACCAAACTACTTCCAATTCTTACAATTACTAGTTCTACAACTTACCAATAGTATTAGGGCCACTAGATGGTTATGAACTCCTAGACATGCAGGGATTTGGGGGATGATTTCCTTCTCAAATTTTCAGCTATGGATGGCTGATTTTGAGACCTCCTTGTCGCCTCCCTCTCTCTCTCTGCGTACTCTCTCTTTTCTTTTTCCCCACAATCCCCAATTTCCTTCTAACCCCTCTATTTAGTTAGTTGTTTAATTCCTTCTAAGACCCACCCCTCAAGAAGAGTGTTGGGTCATGTTTAACCCCTCCCCTTTTTACCAACTAAGTTCTACCAAATTAACCAAGTAGCTAACTTGGTTAAATTTTTATTTTTGTTACATGTACCACTACAATGCATTACTTACAACTAGGGGTACACATATATACATACATACATCCACGCATACATACATACCCGTAATAACATATATATATATACATATATACATACATACATACCATATTATCATTAATTTAATATTTTTGGGGTGTTACATGAACACACACTTGAATATGACAATAAAAACCCACTAGATGATTTGCATAGATGAATACAATAAAACCCCAAAATCTCTAGCATGTGTGTTCATCTCTAACCCTAATCTATCATTCTATTTATAGCCCAAACACACTTAGGCTAATTACATTTAGGTCCCTAGGGTTAATAAACTTACTAATATAATCACTAAACAAGAAAACCATTTTTCTAAAGTAATAAATATATTTTTATCTAAACAAAATATATTTATTATCCATAGCACCTTTCTTGATCATAACTTGAGCTTCACTCATTGATCTATTATCTGGATTTCTCGAGTCGCCTTACGTGTTGACCGTGACTCGTTCGACTTTGACTTTTGTTGACCGAACTTTGACTTGTTGACTTTAACTTGTTGATAACATTAGACTACCAAATTTAGACCCAACAATCTCCCCCTTAGTCTAAAGTTATCAATATCTTGTATCATCTTCAGAATCGTCAATCTCTACATACTGTGATCTTCAATTTAGGAAGCTTCAGTCTCAAATCCAGTACCCAACAGCTACAAACCAAATAACAAACGCACTCACATGTTACAAAAGAAGTAAAAACGCACCTTGAAAACTCATATCAGGACCCTATCAACCATAAAAAGAGGAGTGCTTGGAATGATAGCTGACGGCATTGTGACGTTAATTCAAAAGCCCTAAGGCCCATAATTGACTCTCATTTCAAAATAATGATCAAAATCTTGTTGCAAATTCATAAAATTACAAGAAAATTCCAATTTTTGGTCATTCGATTTGAGACCCATAGGAACTTGTGTAGCTTTGTGTGTATTCATATTACATAATAATAATATTAATGGTGTGATGATGTGGTGATGATGAATGCTTGCATGCATGAGTTGTGATGATGAAGATGTACAGGTGTTTGGCCACGTAATAGGAAAGCAGAGAAAGTTGTTTGGGTAGAAGAGATGCTTGTTATTAGCAGCAGCAGAGCAGCTAAAATGGGTAGGTGGTGAGACCCATCTCAAAATTAACGACTAAATTCACATGTATGAAATTTTAAACGCACGAACATAAAATGGGTCTAAATATTTAAACGCACCAACATGAAATTTGGACGCACCAACATAAAATGGGTCTAAATATTAAATAACGTTTAAATAATTTGGACGCACTCATCATCTCTCACTTTCTCTTCAGTATCATGCTCTGTTTCCTATAAAAAAACAGAGCATGTTTCAAGTGGTGGGTTTTCAAAATTAGAGCATTCATATTCATTTACAGTTAATTTATGAGATGACACATTCATATTTGAAGCATGAAAATAAATAACGAAGATATTATATAATCGTGAGGAATCTTGGTCCTTGGCATCACACACAACAGTGACAACACGCAGACAGCACAGCTTGATCTCCTTTGTGCTGTCCATTTGACCAACATGCCCCACCTCCCTCTTAGACTCTCTCCAACGCACCTCTACTCTTGCCGCCCGTGCCACGCTGGAGCCGTGCTAAAGTCGTCCTTTGCGTTGTAGCTCAGCGCCCGAAGATGGGGAGCCCATGCAGAAGGACGTGGGTCTGCCTTGGTCCAAAGTCCAAACGAAGAGGTGGGTCCAATAGTTCCGTCAAAGTTTGAAGGAGACGAGACATTTTCAACTGTAAATGGAGGAAACCTTCATCTTCTTCTTACCGACACTGATAAGAATGAAGAAACTTAAGAGAGAGAATTATCCAAATCAAGCTGAATATTATTGATGATAAGCCTGATTATTTATACAATGATACAAACTGACTTTCCCACCTAAACAATGGCTATCAACTAACCTGTCTAAGTAACATTTGAACTATCAGCTTATTACAAATCTAGTCCCTGCACATTTATAAACTTCTAAATGACCACTAAAAGACTTATCTTCGTAACAATACTTCCCCCTAATGAAATTCTTGTCCTCAAGAATTGAAATGAGGAAATCTCAGCTGAAAATCATCCACAAATTCCCAAGTTGCATCAGTAACTGGAAGATCCTTCCAATGAACTAACACAGCAGCAGACATTCTATTCCCTCTTTTAAGAAACTTCTTATCAATGATAGCTCTTCGTTGGAACTTGAATCTGGGCTCCTCTGGCAATGGAATAACTTCTTGATGAGAACCATGTGCTGCCTTCAATAGAGAAACATGAAAAGTAGAGTGTAATTGTGAGGAAGCTGATAAATCCAGTTTATAAGCCACCTGCCCGAATTTATCAATAATCAAAAAGGGTCCATAATACTTTGGTCCCAATTTCTGATGTCTGTGGCTTTTTAAAGTATGCTGCACATGAGGATGTAACTTTACATACACCCAATCCCCTACTGCAAATTGTCTTTCAATTCTCTTCTTATCTGCACTCTGCTTCATTTGATTCTTTGTTCTATCCAAAGAGTTCTTCAAGCTCACTATCTTCAACTCCCTATCTATGAACAGTTGCTCCAATGATTCTATCTTATTTTAATTGGGAATGTAAGGAATATGGACAGGGGGTGGTATGCCATACAAAGCTTCAATAGGGGACATTTTTATGGCTGAATGCCAGGATGTATTATACCACCACTCTGCCAATGTCAACCATTTTGGCCACTGCTCAGGGGTGTCCATCACCATACATCTGAGATAAGATTCTAGACATCTGTTGAGGACCTCAGTCTGCCCATCAGACTGTGGATGATAAGCAGATGAGTAAGCCAGATCAATGCCTTGCAGCTTCATGAAATCTTTCCAAAGGTGACTGAGGAACATATGATCTCTATCAGAAACAATTGTTGTAGGGCAGCCATGCAATTTGAACACATTATCAAAGACTAACTGAGCCACTTGACTTGCAGTGAAAGGATGCTTTAAACTGATAAAATGGGCAAATTTGGTAAACCTGTCAACCACTACTAGTATTGTATCTTTACCAAAAAAAGCTGGTAACCCACTGATAAAATCTAATGAAATGTCAGAAATAATGGATTTAGGAGTGGGTAGTGGTTGTAATAATCCAGGAGAGGCAACTCTTTCATACTTAGCTCTTTGACAAGTGACACATTTCTTAATGAACTCCTTCACATCATTGTCATATTTTTTCCAATAGAACATCCCTTTTAACTTCTAAACAGTTGGGACATAACCTAAATGCTCCCCACTAGCTGAAGAATGACAGATTTCCAAGATTTGTTGTTTTAAATCTGTATTGTCAGAAATGACAATTTTACCCTTCCTTCTCAAAACATTGTTGATCCATGACATGTGTTTGATTATCTTGCCTTGTTGAAGCTGCTCAATAATATCTTTTATCTTGGGATCAGTTTGCCACCCTTCTTGTATCTTAGGCCATAATACAGGGTCTATGGAGCTCATATTCATCTGAAATAAGGCAATGCCATCCATTCTTGATAAAGCATCAGCAACAGAATTTTCTGATCCCTTCTTGTACTCTATAACATAGTCATAGCCAATCAGTTTTGCCATCCACTTTTGTTGTAATGGGGTGCTAATCTTTTGTTCTAGAAGATACTTGAGACTCCTCTGATCTGTCCTGATAATGAAGCTCTTGGCTATAAGATAATGGTGCCAAGTTTTAACAGCCATTAATATAGCCAATAACTCTTTCTCATAAACAGACATATGGGCTTGCTTTCCAGAAATGCCCTTGCCGATAAATGTCAATGGATGGCCCTCCTGCATCAAAACAGCACCTAACCCCTTGTTGGAAGCATCAGTTTCAATAATGAAAGGCTTGGAAAAATTTGGAAGGGCTAAAACAGGAGAAGTGGACAATGCCTGCTTTAACTTTTCAAAAGCATCCTGAGCTTCTTCATTCCACTTAAAGCCTTCTTTTTTAAGCAGGTTGGTTAATGGTTTTGCAATGCCCCCAAAGGATAGAATAAACCTTCTATAATATCCAGCCAAACCCAAAAATCCCCTTAATTGTTTAACTGTTGTAGGAATGGGCCAGTCCTTAATGGCTTGAATTTTTGAAGGGTCAGTGGCTACCCCTTCTGCGTCAATAATATGTCCCAAATACTCCACCTTTGGTCCAGCAAAAGAGCATTTTGATCTATTTGCTACCAAAGTATTCTTCCTTAACAGTTCTAAAACCATCTCTAAATCTTTGACATGTTGTTCAAGTGTGGAACTGTAAACAAGAATGTCATCAAAGAACACCAAAACACATTTCCTGAGCAATGGTTTAAAAGTAGTGTTCATTAAGGCTTGAAATGTGGCTGGAGCATTAGTTAAACCAAAAGGTAGGACCAAGAACTCATAATGGCCCTGATGTGTTCTAAAAGCAGTTTTAAACACATCATCAGGGTGCATTCTTATCTGATGATATCCTAATCTAAGGTCTAACTTAGAAAAGACTGAACTACCCCCCAACTCATCAAGCAATTCATCAATTAGGGGAATAGGAAAACTGTTTTTAATTGTGGCCTCATTTAACCTTCTGTAATCCACACACATCCTGTAAGTACCATCTTTTTTCTTTACTAACACTACAGGAGCAGCAAAAGTACTCACTCTCTCTTTGATTACCCCAGAATTCAATAATTCTTGTGTCATATCTTCAATGACATTCTTTTGTGCAGCAGGGTATCTATATGGTTTAAGAGTGATAGGTTGAGTACCTTCTTTAAGCAGAATCTTGTGATCACAGTTTCTTGTTGGAGGTAAGGTAGTGGGAATGGCAAAAACATCCTGAAACTTGGCCAACAGATCCTCCACAGATGCACTGCTGTCTTGAATCACCACTTGAGGGTTATGTTGACCCATATTGTCCTGTCCGAACTGAAGACTGAACAAATGGACCTGAGCCAACTGATTGGTGGCTAACAACAATTCTTGCATCTTCTCACTAGTACAAAGTGTCACTGCTTTATTTTTCTCACCCTTAAGCTCAATCTGCTTCCCATTCATCACAAACTTCATAGTTAGCTCTTTAAAAGTCCATGTAATATCATCAAGGTTATGCAACCATTGAATACCCAAGACCATGTCATAGTTAGATAGTGGTATAAGGTACACATCAGCTGTAAACCAATGCCCTTGCATGGACCATTCCAAATTTTCAATCATCATTGAACATTTCATCTGCTCTCTATTAGCAATTATAATATCCATTGGTTTAATTGTTTTCAAGGGCAAACCCAACTTAAGAGCTAATTTCAGATCTAAAAAGTTGTGTGTGGATCCTGAATCTGTCAAGATTTGCAGGATTCTTGAACTAATGAATCCTCTTATTCTCATGGTAGAATAAGAAGGAATGCCCATTATTGCATGTAATGAAATCTGTGGTTCTTGAGTTATTACCTCTTCTTCCATGGTATATTCAGCCTCATGATTATCATCTTCCTCACCATCAATTATTTCAATGGAAAATAATTGCTTGTTCTTACATTGGTGAGTAGGGGTGAATTTCTCCTTGCATCCAAAACATTCTCCTTTGGCTCTTTTCTCAGCAATTTCTTTGGGATTTAACCATCTTGTTGAATTAACTGGTTTTGGTCTAATATTAGGAGCAGGTAACAATGGTAAGTTTGAGGAATGTGTTAAGGGTTTAGAAGCAAAAGAGTTGGTTCTTGGAAATGAACTGGTAGTAGGTTTGGTATATTTGGAATTGGAAGCAGCCTGGATGGCCTGGTTAGATTTATGTTGCATTCTTGCAAGCATGTATGCTTCTGGAATGTTTCTTGGCCTTAGTGTTCTCACTGGATAGCCAATCTCTGGATTAACTACTCTTAAAAAGAGACTGACAGCATATTCATCAGGAATGTTTACTTTTGTAAGCCCCAAATCAAATTCTCTACACACATCTTCCAAAGATCCAGTTTGTCTTATTGCAGCCAAAGCACCCATTGCATCTTCTACCAACACATCTGCAAACCTTGTTGAGATAAAGTTCTTGTACTCATTCCAAAGCATACCATCAATTGACCCATTTCTAGATTTTACAAATGATTGATGCAAAAGAAGGGCTGCATCCTCTAGATGAACAACTGCATATCTCACTTTTAAACGATCAGGTGTTTCATCAATTGCAAAGTAATGTTCTACTTTGCATAACCACCCTTCAACATTTGTACCATTGAACTTTGGAAAGTCCAATTTAGTCAAACGTTGACTATTTCTGTAAGAGGACTGTTCTTCATCACCACCACTACTCGTGCTTGTTCTATATTGATTGTTCATGGTTCCATTACCATTGGGTGAGTTGTGGTTCAGACTTTGCAAATTCTTAATGATTTCAGACAATTGAGATCTGATATCATTAACGGCATCAGTGTTTTGAGTAGTAGCTGTTTTAATGGCTTCCAATTCATTCAAATTATGTCCAGTGACTTTCTCAAAACGATTCAAGGTTGAATCATGATCTTGCATTCGTTGTTCAATAGTTTGGTTACGGGTTGACATGATTGTGATTGGACAGATTTAAGTAATCAAGAAAGAAACGAAAGAAAGGCTCAAACAGGGTAAAGAAATGAAAGAATGGATTAAAAGGCTCAAAATTGGTGAACAATTGAAGGTGTATGTTTTTCAGGCTCAAAAATGGTGGATATTAGTGAAGAAAGGTGATCGGAAATGGTGATGGTTGACGGTGGTTGATGGTGGTTAATGGCGGTTATGGTGGTTGAAACAGTTATTATCACAGCTGTCCAAGGAAGGAGCAGCTCTGATACCACTTGATAAGAATGAAGAAACTTAAGAGAGAGAATTATCCAAATCAAGCTGAATATTATTGACGATAAGCCTGATTATTTATACAATGATACAAACTGACTTTCCCGCCTAAACAATGGCTATCAACTAACCTGTCTAACTAACATTTGAACTATCAGCTTATTACAAATCTAGTCCCTGCACATTTATAAACTTCTAAATGATCACTAAAAGACTTATCTTCGTAACAGACACATAGACTTCGATCGATTGTAAGTTGTAACAAAATGATTTCAAACACCGATGAACTAGATTATGGGGTAATATTAGAGAAGCTAGAAGAGATTATTACAAAGAGAAGATAACAGAGATGAGAGATCAATGAATGTATTCGCTGTATCCAGAACAGTTATGTGGTGGTAAAACGATAAAATAAAAAATCACAACTTCCCAATAAAAATTTACGTGTATTTATTTAACTACGTGGACCTTCCAAATACAATCCACCTGTATTACTTTGTTGATCCCATAAAAAAACTTAAACTAATTAATAAATACATAATTTGCCTAACAAAAAAAATTAATAAATACATTTTTTATAACGGAATTTAATTGACAGTTGTATTAACCGATTTGGATATTAGTTATTTATTTCTATTTTTTAAACGTATTAGCTACTTATATCTTTTTTTTAAAGCATTAGTTTTTTACTTATATAATTTATTTAATCATTTAAATACATTTTAATAATTTAAGTAATAATTTTAAAGAAAAAATTGGTGATGATGTGGAAATTGAAAAGATATGTAAGGATGTTTGTATGGTTAGACTAAGCGGAGTGGAGGGCGGGAGAGGGGCGGGAAGGGGGGGAACACCACCGCAAGGTGGCGTGGAAGCTAGCGTGGGGCTGGGGGCGGGAGGGGCTTCACCGGCGTGGGGCTTGGGGTGGGGGTGAGGTGGCAGCGATCTATTGGTCAGGTTTTTTTTTTTTTTAACTTTAACACAATCTATATCTATATATATATATATATATTACAAAGGGATTAATCCTACATGTCATACTCTTACGCAATCTCTCATTTGAGAGATGCCACATAGGATGTGATATGGCAACTCTAAACCAATTAAAAAAAAAAATAAATAAATATGATTTAACCTAATCTATTATAATCTTTAACCTAATCTATTAAATACCTAATCTACTAAATCTAAATATTAAACCTTTATTATTTTATCTCTCGTGTTTCCTCCCATAACTTTTAAACGTTAATATCTTTTATGTACGATATTTTTTAAAGAAAAAAATTACACCAAATTAACGAGCGTTTTATTATCTTTCCAACGAGTACCATAGTGCTATATAAAAATCGGAGAAAAAAATGATTATTTTTTGTAACCCGACAGGTATTGTGTCGGGTTTGGGATTAGTTTAAAAAAAATTGTGGGTTTGGGTCGGGTCTGGGATTAGGTGATACCCGACCCGATTACCCGAAACAACATACCCAAATACCCGAACTATATACCCGATCATATACCCATGAATTTTTTAACGCATCACATAACCCTTAGACTAATGCGTTCAATATTTCAATAATTAACTTTTTTTTTCTTATTTAATGTTAGTTATTTTTCGAATGATCGATTACAAACTTCCGAATTCATTTGTAATGGCACTAGATTTATACCCCGGCGCAGAGATTCGTTTTTTTTTTATATTTGAATATGATAACTTATGAAACAGATTTGTTTAAAATAATAATAATAATAATAATATATTTTATTATGTTATATTATATATTTCAACACGGGACGCTCCCGGAATAAAAACTAGTATAATATTATTTCCTTCCCCCCCCCCCTCTTCCCCCCTTCCACTCCCCACAATTATTTCCCCCCCCCCCCCCCCCCCCACAAGGGTCCCACAAGTGCCACATGACGCTTCATCCCCCTCTTTCCCGCCCCCCCCCCCCCCCCCCCCACTCCTCATCCCCCTCTTTCCCGCCCCCCCCCCCCCCCCCCCACTCCTTATAGTCTTAGAGATGAAAATAAGGATTTTAAGGATATGAGGTGGAAGCTGACTAGGCAGGTAAGGACGCCTAAGGGCTCCCTTAGCATTAGAGATAGTCTTAGTATTTTAAGTATAAATATATTTAGACGCCCCTATTATAATACACTATAATTTAGACGCACCCACTATATCTACACTATAAATTAAACGCACTATAATATACACTATAATTTAGACGTACCCACTATATCATTTGGAAGCAATACATTTAGACGCACCATATCATATGGAAGCAATATATTTAGACGCATTAATTACATTCAGTTTTTTTATTTGGACGCACTCTCTCACTTTCTCTTTAGCACTATGCTCTGTTTTTTGTAAAAAAAAAAAAAAAAACAGAGCATGTTTTAAGTAGTGGGTTTTCAAAAATCAGAGCATTCATCTACGTTTAAACATTCCATCTTCTTTATTTACATTCAGTAACCATGCTCTGTTTTTTTTTTGGAATGAAACTCTACAACCGTTTTTTTTTTTTTTTGCACTGTCCTTCATTTTACGTTCAGTTTTTTCTTCTAATAATGTGTTTGATCGACTAATGTGGTATAATTAGAAATCGAATTTGAAATTGTTCACGTATGTTATGAAATCGTTTACGAAAAAGAACGTAATCGTAGTAATCAGTTACAGACAAAAAAGTCTGATTTGCCCTTGGGTTTAACTTCAATTGAAGTTAATTAGAGTTTAGTTAGGTTAATCATGGTTTGATTAAGTTAACAGGTGGCAACTTCTCATGGCTTCCTACACTTCTTATGTTAACGTTCTTTGTATCGTATATTTTCTCAATGAAATTTGATTACTCTTTTACAAAGTTATTCTTAAAAGTTCCTACTTTATAGCTAATAATAATTACTCTTGCACATCACTATATATACTAGGGTACAACAATAACTTTTAGTGATTCAAAATAAATATATTTTTAGCCGCTTAAATTAATAATTCAAAACAAGAATAAATAAAGCCCTATTTATTGGCACCCTCACCTTGTCTATCTAAACCCCCAGCCGCCTTCAAAGCGCTGAGCTTTGGACAAAGCTCAGTGCTTTGAACCCAAAAGCTGACAGCATTAGGTGGTATCAGGTGGGGGGCCTTGGGATTGGTGTTAAGCTCTGAGCTTTGGGCAAACCTCAGTGCTTTGAAGTACAAAAGCTGATGGAGTCTTAGGATTGGTGTGATAGGGTGTTGGGTTGGGTTTTTTTTAGGTGTTTTGGGTGAGGTTTTGGTTGTTTTTTGTATAATTTTTTTTTGTGCGGTTTTTTTGGTGTTTGCTTTTTTTAAGATTTTTATAAGTTTGAGCTTCAAAGCACCGAGCTTTGGCCAAAGCTAAGTGCTTTGAAGTACGATGTTTCAGTGATGTGACTTAAAGTCTGATAAAGCTTTGATTGGTGTGACAATGATGTCACACGTGAGCCCTATACGCCGAGCTTTGGCCAAAGCTCGGTGCTTTAAGGGGGTCAAAATAATTTTTTGGGGGGTGTGAATAACAAGGTCCTAAATAAAATCTGAAGCATGTTAAATTAAAAAAAAAACAAATAAAAATTAAAACCAATTCTTTTAAGCATTAAAGAAATAAAGACGTAATGATGTAAAAAAGAAAAAAAAAAAACTTTCTACAAAAATTTGCCATTATTTAGCGTTGATCTCAATAAAATAAAAACAAAATATTGGTGTAAAACTATCTTAAAAACATTTTAAAGTCTAGAAGTGACAACTCTTTTAGAGTATCCGGAGTGGGGGCGGGAAGGGGGGAACGCCGTCGCCGACGGAGGCGGGAGGTTGGGGGCGGGGGGCATTTCACTGGCGTGGGGCAAGGGATTGTGACACGTGGCATTTTCTGATTGGTCAGGTTTTTTTTTTTAACTTTAACACAATATAATATTATTTCTCCCCCCTCTCCCTTCCACTCCCCACAAATTTTTTCCCTCCACATGAGTCCCACAAGTGGCACATGACGTTTCATCCCCCTCTTTCCCCCACCACTCCGAATAGCCTTAAAATGAGATAAAATATTATTTTACTTCTAAGGTGATATTGTGGGTAAAGACAAAATTCTCTTTACTTTTTTCCACTCAACTTAACCTGTTCTTCTTCTCCAATTTTCACAGTGCTCCTCCGCCCTCGTACACTACTGGTCAGTGGCGAAGCTTGACCCGAAGGCTCGGGGGGTCGGAAGTCACCGGTGGGTTGGAAGTCACTAGTTCTGAGGGGTCAAAAACCAGTTTCGGGGGGGGGGGGGGGGGGTCGAAACCCTATATTTCCAAAATTTTCTATACGAATACTATATAATCGAAACTTTTTCGCGAAAATTCAAGGGGGTCGGCCGCTCCCCTCCCGCCACAACTAAGCATCGCCCCTGCTACTGGTACGTCGGAAAAATTAAGATCAAGAGTTCATTCACTTCACTCTCTCATTTTACACCCTTTACCTTCTAGTTTTTGCTTTTATAGTTTTTAAAAATTTATATATAACTAGTAATTTACCCGCCGCGCGTTGCGGCGGCGCGCGGCGGGTAGAATCGTGCAGTAATACGTGAAGCGTAAAACACAATGCACTACACTTAATTCGCAGAACACAATGCGCAAATGAAAATCACTGAAAAAGTGTAAACACAATGTTTTTAACTAACGTGGACCCACTGGAAGCCCAGATAATATAAGCAAAAAAACGTATTATATTTTACATCACTCGTATTTATAGAAAAGGGGCAAACTCGAGAGATTTCAAAAGGAAAAAAAGTTTACGTCGAAGCGTAGACCAAGTCGTATTTATACCGACATATAGATAAAATTCTACACGCAAAAGTAGTTTTTCCCAAGTAACCGGTGTCGTATTTATACCGACACATAGATAAAATTTCATACGCAAAAGTAGTTTTTCCCAAGCAACTGGTGTCGCGCGGTGTGGCGGTGACCTAGTTTCATTACACGAATTACAATGATAATACTAAAATACATGCGTTATGATGATGTCATTAACGTGACTTTGTTATATGACATATACAACATAGCCCCACGTAAAACACGTCGTCTATAAGATTCGAACCAACGACCACGTGGTTAAAAGGTCGGCACTCAACAACTGAGCTAGAACGATTTTCACGCAATCACGTAAAAAAAGCGATAACCAACACACGATTGGTTATATAACATAAAAGAGTTTTGCAAGATTAGAGTGTGATTCCCAGGTTATAAAACCATTTGATGACAACCGATGGTTTTATAACAAAACCACTACTGAACACACTTACCTCATCATACTTTCGTTGTTCCCCATAAATATTTACAAAATAACTTTGTCTTGCACAATATCTCTTCTTCTTTGCCAACAGCCTCTGTAACAACCACCACAACCATCTTCGATAACGACCGCAGCCATCCTCACCATTTCCTTCCTCTGCTACCACTATCACTCTCTATCTATAAAAACCTAGCTTTAGATTCTTTCTTTAGAAAACCCAGTAGCCTACGCGAAAACCCACTTGCATCAGTTGATGTTACCGCCGCCGCCACTTCCGTCCTACCGTGGCTTATGTCGTCTCAGACCAGAAACACCTTGTAGGAAACCAATTTACCACTGAAGGCTACGCCGATGAAGATTGGACGTCGGTGGTTACTACGGCAGTGGTGACGGAGTTGACATTGTTGTTCCGATGGCGTCGCCGAAGAATGTTTTCTGTCTTTAAATTTACGATTCATGTGTAGGGCAATAATGTAATTTTGCTTCAATGGAAAAGGACGTAACAGTAATTCCGCCGGTGCACTGTAGCACCGACGTTGAATCGACAGTTCCGGTCACATGCAATGACAGATCTAGGGTGTCGGGCCTCCGGC
The DNA here is from genome assembly GCA_028751855.1 of Ambrosia trifida. Classification (NCBI taxonomy): domain Eukaryota; kingdom Viridiplantae; phylum Streptophyta; class Magnoliopsida; order Asterales; family Asteraceae; genus Ambrosia; species Ambrosia trifida. The sequence continues at coordinate 35,109,964 of CM054126.1, forward strand.
TGGTCATGATGTGAGCTGAACAGCAATCCAAAGAGTCTTGCAAAACTATGTTAGAAAGAGAAAGGGAAAGGATAAGTATGACGGCGACGCTGACAGGTGGCGGTTTACGCATTGCGACTTGTACGTGACGTCGGCTGACGTATGCAATGACGAAACCTAGCTTTAACGGCTTGTATTTAGCGAAACAGTGTTTCGCTCTCACATCAGAAGTTGCAATTTAAATATATATATAATATATAAAATTTTAGGCCCTCAAAAAGAAATGGCCTCGGCCGAGGCGGGTGCAGCTCGCCCACCCCTAGGGCCGGCCCTGCTAAACTCTAATTTTTTTTTTTACTGACGGTGCATGGCCACTAGTATCTTCTACAGCCTCAATCTAAGCCTCATCCTTGGACACTAAGATCTCAATGTTAGTGTTATCATCAGACATTTCGACCTTAGTTGTCAAAAGAAGTTGTCACCCGACAATGAAAACATCGAAGGAAACATCCCAATTTTATGATCGTCCATATTATTCTCCGCTCAATTCTCGCTCGGCGCTCGCTCGGAAAATTTGCGCTCGAAGAATGCTCGTTCGGTTTTCGGCTCGATTGTAAACGAGCCAAGCACGAGCAAAGCTCCGCGCAGATCGGCTCGGCAGATAAACATTTTTTTAAAAAAAATGGAAGATATTACCATTATAAAAACCGATTCTAAGGAATCTGATCAAATCACTGAAATTATAAGCTTCAGTGAAAACGAAAAAGGTTTTCAATCAGACTATATGATTAATTCAGATTGTTTAAACAAAATTAACAAGCTTGAGCAAAGCTCCGCGCAGATCGGCTCGGCAGATAAACATTTTTTTTTTACTGACGGTGCATGGCCACTAGTATCTTCTACAGCCTCAATCTAAGCCTCATCCTTGGACACTAAGATCTCAATGTTAGTGTTATCATCAGACATTTCGACCTTAGTTGTCAAAAGAAGTTGTCACCCGACAATGAAAACATCGAAGGAAACATCCCAATTTTATGATCGTCCATATTATTCTCCGCTCAATTCTCGCTCGGCGCTCGCTCGGAAAATTTGCGCTCGAAGAATGCTCGTTCGGTTTTCGGCTCGATTGTAAACGAGCCAAGCACGAGCAAAGCTCCGCGCAGATCGGCTCGGCAGATAAACATTTTTTTAAAAAAAATGGAAGATATTACCATTATAAAAACCGATTCTAAGGAATCTGATCAAATCACTGAAATTATAAGCTTCAGTGAAAACGAAAAAGGTTTTCAATCAGACTATATGATTAATTCAGATTGTTTAAACAAAATTAACAAGCTTAAGCTCAAGCTTGATAATAGGCACATTTTTAATCAGCCTAGTAATTTACGAAGTCTTGTTTCTAAAGCATTCTCAAGAACAAATAAAATCACAACTCCAAAAGCTACTCCCTTTCCCTTTCCTTTTCCTTCTCATCATTTGCCTTCTCACATCTCTCAACAGTATCTTCTATAGCTTCAATCTAAGCCTCAACCTTGGATATTAGGATCTCAATGTTAGTGTTATCATCAGACATTTCGACCTTAGTTGTCAAAACAAGTTGTTACCCGACAATGAAAACATCGAAGGAAACATCCCAATTTTATGATCGTCCATATTATTCTCCGCTCAATTCTCGCTCGGCGCTCGCTCAGAAAATTTGCGCTCGAAGAATGCTCGTTCGGTTTTCGCCTCGATTGTAAACGAGCCGCTCCGCTCGGTTCGGTTTGTAAACGAGCCAAGCACGAGCAAAGCTCCGCTCAGATCGGCTCGGCAGATAAACATTTTATTTTAAAATGGAAGAGATTACCATTATAAAAACCGATTCTAAGGAATCTGATCAAATCACTAAAATTATAAGCTTCAGTGAAAACGAAAAAGGTTTTCAATCAGACTATATGATTAATTCAAATTGTATAAACAAAATTAACAAGATTAAGCTCAAGCTTGATAATAGGCACATTTTTAATCAGCCTAGTAATTTACGAAGTCTTGTTTCTAAAGCAATCTCAAGAACAAATAAAATCACAACTCCAAAAGCTACTCCCTTTCCCTTTCCTTTTCCTTCTCATCATTTGCCTTCTCACATCTCTCAACAGTATCTTCTACAGCCTCAATCTAAGACTCATCCTTGGACATTAGGATCTCAATGTTAGTGTTATCATCAGACATTTCGACCTTAGTTGTCAAAAGAAGTTGTCACCCGACAATGAAAAAATCGAAGGAAACATCCCAATTTTATGATCGTCCATATTATTCTCCGCTCAATTCTCGCTCGGCGTTCGCTCGGAAAATTTGCGCTCGAAGAATGCTCGTTCGGTTTTCGCCTCGATTGTAAATGAGCCGCTCCGCTCGGTTCGGTTTGTAAACGAGCCAAGCACGAGAAAAGCTCCGCTCAGATCGGCTCGGCAGATAAACTTTTTTTTTTTTTTAAATGGAAGATATTACCATTATAAAAACCGATTCTAAGGAATCTGATCAAATCACTGAAATTATAAGCTTCAGTGAAAACGAAAAAGGTTTTCAATCAGACTATATGATTAATTCAGATTGTTTAAACAAAATTAACAAGCTTAAGCTCAAGCTTGATAATAGGCACATTTTTAATCAGCCTAGTAATTTACGAAGTCTTGTTTCTCAAGCATTCTCAAGAATAAATAAAATTACAACTCCAAAAGCTACTCCCTTTCCCTTTCCTTTTCCTTCTCATCATTTTCCTTCTCACATCTCTCAACAGTATCTTCTACAGCCTCAATCTAAGCCTCATCCTTGGAAACTAGGATCTCAATGTTAGTGTTATCATCAGGCATTTCGACCTTAGTTGTCAAAAGAAGTTGTCACCCGACAATGAAAACATCGAAGGAAACATCCCAATCTTATGATCATCCATATTATTCTCCGCACAATTCTCGCTCGGCGCTCGCTCGGAAAATTTGCGCTTGAAGAATGCTCGTTCAGTTTTCGGCTCGATTGTAAACGAGTCGCTCCGCTCGGTTTGGTTTGTAAACGAGCCAAGCACGAGCAAAGCTCTGCTCAGGTCGGTTCGGCAGATAAACATTTTTTTTAAAAAAAATGGAAGATATTACCATTATAAAAACCGATTCTAAGGAATCTGATCAAATCACTGAAATTATAAGCTTTAGTGGAAACGAAAAAGGTTTTCAATCAGACTATATGATTAATTCAGATTGTTTAAACAAAATTAACAAGCTTAAGCTCAAGCTTGATAATAGGCACATTTTTAATCAGCCTAGTAGTTTACGAAGTCTTGTTTCTAAAGCATTCTCAAGAACAAATAAAATCACAACTTCAAAAGCTACTCCCTTTCCCTTTCCTTTTCCTTCTCATCATTTGCTTTCTCACATCTCTCAACAGTATCTTCTACAGCCTAAATCTAAGCCTCATCCTTGGACACTAGGATCTCAATGTTAGTGTTATCATCAGACATTTCGACCTTAGTTGTCAAAAGAAGTTTTCACCCGACAATGAAAACATCGAAGGAAACATCCCAATTTTATGATCGTCCATATTATTCTTCGCTCAATTCTCGCTCGGCGCTCACTCGGAAAATTTGCGCTCGAAGAATGCTCGTTCGGTTTTTGGCTCGATTGTAAACGAGTCGCTCCGCTCGGTTCGGTTTGTAAACAAGCCAAGCACGAGCAAAGCTGCGCTCAGATCGGCTCGGCTCGTGAACACCCCTACTATTGGGTGTGGAGAGGGGTGGCATTTTTTTGATGGGCCTCCACGTAGGCGCCACGTAGGAGTGGGGGGAAAGGCATCTTCATGATGGGCCTCCAAGGGGGTGGTGTGCACTATGATGATGGGCCTCCTCATTGGCCAGAATTATTAAAAATAATAAAAAAATCTATTAAAAATAATAAACTTGGCCCGGCGTGAAAGGCATGGGGTTGCCGGCTATGCCGATGCCGGCCCTGGGGGTGGTGAAGCCCGGGATGACAGAGGCTTGCCACCCCTATGCCGGAGCCCATACCGTGTGGTCTTAGAGGGTGTTTGGGATTGAGTTTCAAAACAACTTATTGACTTATTGGCTTTTCCAAAAAGCCAATAAGTCAATAAGCTGTTTGTGTAACCCAAAAGCACTTTCTGTTTTAACTTTTGGTGAAGAGATATGTAGCCGCGCGTGCGCACGACCTTACACTCACACACATGTCAACACAGCAATGTGACGTGGAGTTCTAGAAGACGGCGCACGCTACTTAAATAGAGGACATGTGTCACCCGACAAGAGCAGGGACATGTGGCCAATCAGAGGCGTTTATTCCCTGCTCCATGATCTCCTGCAGGTACGAGGTACAGAAAAGGACCGAAAGGACAATAGCAGGACACGTGGACCAACCACAGAGCGACAACGCGAAGAATGACAATGGTAGTAATAGTACAAGACAGCTGTCATTCTCCTCACACCCAATCACGGACCACCTCAGGGGCTTATAAATACCCCACTTCGTCATCAGAAGAAGGGATCAGATCGGCGAGTGAGAATTCATACTATATAGCCGTGAAAGATAAATTATAGTCGAAACTCTGTAATAGTCTGGATTAGTTTCCTGTATTCATCTTATTGTTTAAAGAGAATCACGTCCTTTCTTATATTTGCATACTAGCACTATCATATACCGACTGTTAGATTGGTGTTTCTTCATTGGTGCCATCAGTCTTTTGAGCTTTCAAGAACAGCAAACTTAAACACTTTTATCTTTCTAAAAACCAGCTATGAGTTCTTCACCGGCGACACCAAACTTCACTGGAGGCACGTCAGGCACTGGTATTGCCCAGGCAAACACCAGCCAGCTTGATAACACCACCGATGAACAGTTTCATGGTACGGACGCGGGTCATACTCCATCCTCTGGGACCAGACAGACCGCGTCCTTCCATTTCGCCACAGATAATCTTCAAGCTTCACCTGTTGGTCATACAACGCCGATGGTTAGTCCGGAGGTGTGGTACGCCCAATAAAAGGAAGCCTTAAAACAAGCATTCATAAAAGAAGATAAAAGAACAACAACTAAGAGAAGCATCCCGCGCACTATCTTTCAGCGAAGGAAGGCCTGTCACCATATCTGAAGGGCCATCCAAAGCTGCGGGACACGGCGGCGGGAGTAATCAGGTCACCGACCCAACTTGGAGGGAAGACTCCGATGAGTCTCAGAGCCGTTTTCACCGTGAGATAAGCCAGTTCTTGACCAACACTGTGACACCCCGCATTTTCAGGTTAGATACTTTTACTGAACTCTAGTAAACTTACATGTTCATACATGGCTAGATACTTAACTAGGGTTAGTTAAGTAGGTTAACATGTGTTAGAAGATGCTAACATATGTTATAAGTAGGAAAATCCTTGTAAAACACACACATGAGTCCTGTATCCCAAACGTTGGTGAATTATGTGACATACATAGCAATAATATATACAAGTGAATTTTGGTGAACATGAAGTACGTGCTTATGTGAATTACATGTTTTTGTGAATGATCGCCTAACTGAAAGGTAATGCGTAGATTATGCAAATTACGTGCACAATGATTGATATGCTATGTAATAATAAAAACAATGGTTTTTATATAATTTAGCATGGTTAATAATATTGGGTCCGGTATTGGGCTAGAACATGGTTAACGGGTCAAGTTAATGGACTAGAAGGGCCCTAATACCAATTGCTTGGGGAACAAGCAAAGCCCTTTTACAATTAGGAGGCAAGGAAAAAGATAAAAACCCTATCCCTTGCCCCTCCTTGCGCCGTGCGAAACCCCCCCCCCCCCCCCCCCCCACCCCCTCTCTCTTTGTTTTCAAGCAATCAAGCAATCTTTCACTAATCAAGCTAGTTCGGGTTTGATTTCAAGGCTCTAGGGAGTTTAATCTTTCACAAGGTATACGTTCTTACGATTTTTGATGAATTATAATGATTGAAAAACTTTAAAAACCCTAAAAATAATATATACAAAATCGCATACATGCATGTATAGGAGTTCTTGAATGTTCTTGATGATTTGATGATGATGATTGTTATTAGCAGCCATGATTAGGGTTTTCATATGATAATATATGTGTTTTGCTATGATTAATATGGTGTTTAATCAGTACTATAGGTGTTATACATGTATTAGGGATGTTTATGAAGAATTAGGGTTTGTAGATTACTTGGGATGCAAGTTTAAGATTCTGGCAGATTCGTTTGAACGTGTTGTAGGGGCTGTAACGGGTTGGTAAATCGATTGTTTTGATGATTTCTTTGCATGATTGTAATGTACAAGGTCTTAGATTTTCATAATGGGCAAAACCATCGATTTTGGACACCGTATGAGTCGTTTTTGGAATTTTAATTGATTAGGTGTCATATCAGATTTTCGGATTTGTAAATTGGGCTAATTTTAAATGGTCATAACTTGAGATTTACAAGGAGTTAGGTTATGAAATTTTTACAGTAGGTCAATACTGGAAAAATAGAGCTTTTCCAAGTGGATTCATCTCGTTTGGATGAATACACAATTTTTAAGAATTTTCCTACTAAACTGACCTGTTGAGGAAATTTTCTGGACACTGCTGTGTTGTACGAATTTTTATAATTTTTGTGTTTGGAATTAAGACAAAAAAAATAGGTATTGTCGAGTGAATCCCAAATAAAATTTAGTAAAAATTTGGGACTCTAATTCATTCGTTAAGTATTTTAAATAAATTGTTTTTCACAGCGCACAATCTGTGCTAAAAAACACAGATTGTGTACGGGGTCTTTAAGTGACTATTTGGAGTTCTATGTGGTGTGTAATTGACATGTACTTGTGTGGAAACTTGTATGAGATGTATTTGATGCATTAAACTGATAATAATTGCTATGATCACCAACAGGATACGTAGGACATACTTGAGCATGTAGAGTCATTAGGTGTCACTACACGGTTTTGAACTTTTAAAAGTCTTGGATAAACGAGTTACATGGTGTGTTGGTTACGCACGTATACTCACCTAGTGACATTTGTAATAGGGAGTCGGTAGCACGTTACTATTCGTGGAATTTGGATTTTCACTTGCGACCTAAGGTGAGTTTCACTACTCTTTTTCTCAAAAGCATGCGTCTCAGGTATGAGACACTTTACTTAACATTTTCTAGTCCGGTTTGGGACTACTTACACATCCCGGGTTGGGATGCCATGGATCCTTATGAGGGTCGGTCACTTTGCTAATTCGCAATTGTGTCCTTGATAAATTGAACCATTTCTATCATTTTGTAAGTCCTCACGTACCGAATGAGTTGCCAGGGTTGGCAAGCGGGTTATTAGTTGATAGCGCTATTAGGTTTTACAAACCTCACACCGGCTCGGGGAGCGCGGGCGTAAACTATAACTTACGAAACATTATCATTGTGGATAGACAATGATGTCAGGCATACGGCACACTTATGTGGCTACACGTACATAGCAGTTCGGTATAATCGGTTAGTTATCATGAATGGGTTAGCTACCCTTGGCATGCGATGAATAAGTGGTTACACGGTGCGGGGCACCAACACAACATACTTACTTACGTGGTTTTGGAAACCAGCGCAGTTACATACTCATTTACTTTACCTAGTGAACTCACCAACATTGTTTGTTGACCCACGATTTACATGCTTTTGCAGGTAGTTAGCTTCCGGTGCCAGAATTAGAAAGCACTGCACACTTCATTGCATTTGGGGTCTTGGGCATACACCTAAATTACATATTATGCTTTTACATTTTCTTTCATATGGTTTTAATTTGGGCGCGTTGTTTCGCGCATGGTTTTAAATGGATTAAATTTGGTTTACGCTTCCGCAACTTAACTAAACTTGGTTTTTGAAACGAACTAAATGGTTTGGGCATTTAGAGTTCGTTCATATGACTTATGGCTATGGGATCCTGGTATTTCATGCGCCTCGCGGTATGAACCCCGCAGTGGAAATTTGAGGGTGTGACAGATTGGTATCAGAGCCATTGGTTATAGTGAACTAGGACTGCATGTTGAGTCTAGTCTATAATCATCATAGCATAAGTACACTCACAACTTAAGTACACAACTAGCTTTTAGCTACACATATCTACAACATATGATTTCAGGAGGTATGTTATCTCCTAGTTCTAGACCTAATTCTAAACACGTCAATGGTGGGAACCCAGGGTTACACCAGGTGACGCACTACTGGGGGTAGTTTTCTAACAAACCTCATGGACGAGGAGACAACTATAGTGCAAGGGAGGGAGCCCTTGCGAGCGTTGTGGCGCACGTACACAGGAAGCTGCACGATGCGCATGACGTGGTACCATTAAATCAACTATGAAGGAATTCGAATGCTGAGACTTATCTTTTGTCACCTAGCAAGTAGACAATTAGTTTTTGTTCCTTGTTACTTGACCCTTCTTACTTCCATTCGTAACACAGACGGGATTGGAATACACAAGTAGAGCTTATTTCTTACCTTAGTACCTTACGCCTAGTATGAGCGGGTGAACGTATGACTGCATATCCTTGTTTTCTTATAAGTATATGGTAGATTCATGGGAACACATTAGATCGGGACTTGTTACACACACTCTTGGGGAGTTACGTAAAGGCTGCGATGTAATGCAACATCACAAGGGAGGATGAAACCTACTAATGGCTGATAGCCACGATTGGAGGAACGAGTGGTACAGCTTACCACTAAAGTGGTTCACATAGGACTAGAGAAGGAGATTGTACGTGATGAGAACCATATAACACTGACATCGCAAAAGAGGAAGGATAAGAGATGGAAGGGGAACCTGAGCAGGACGAGCACATAAAAGTGAGGATGAAGGCTCTACTATCTAGACAGAGCATGGCGACGAGTGGCTCTTACCTTTTCTTACCTATCTTTTCTTTCATTTCCCTTTGCTAACTTAGATAAGACTGAGTTCTTATGATCAATGATAGGGTGGTTGAGGCCCTCGCATCTTTCCAAGCTAGTAAAGATCTATTTTGCTAAATCATTCTTTTCCCCTGACTTCCACATTTGAACTTTCTTATACCTTGAACGCACATCGTATTTTCAAGCCTTTTATTGGTTGTAAACCTCGATAACTCCAACGGAACTGAAGGAGACCGTCTGATTGCTTCGATAGTATAAGTCTTTGCCATGTGCATTTGTCCCAGGCAGGATGGAGTAATGTACGCTACATGCACACTCGACGAGTTACAGATACCTGGAAGGAGAACGTAACACCCTGTGGTGAAATCCAGAAATTTTGTTATATAAAGACGGATGGGGCTGAGATCGACGCCTACACTACCAGGCTATAGGAGATAGCCACTATAGGCTCAAATCTATTTAACCTACCTTACAAATGGATCGAACTTTATACCGAAAGGGTGGGCCCCTCAGATTCGTGGCTTGGCCACTGCAGCTCACCTACAAATCTTTCACTTGACTCGCAAACTCACAGATGAGACTGCCGATCATGGTACTTTTCTGAAGCATGGTGCTTCATTTTCTACTATTGGTGATAGCAAGAGAACGTGGGATAGTGTGAGGTATAAGTCCTGCAACAACAACAACCGTAACGGTAGCAACAACAACGGGGCTCGGGGAAAAGCATTTGTGACTGGCCTGGGGAAAGCTAGGACTGATAACAATGTCGTGATGGGTACGTGCTCCTTGAACGCACTCTTGCTTCTATCTTATATGATACTGGTGCGGACTATAGTTTTGTTTCATCAAAACTTAGTAAACAATTAGGGATGGTTCCTACTCTTCGAGATACTCCATACTCTATTGAACTGGCTGATGGAAAGCCTGTTGAGGTAACCCATATTCATCGTGACTGTAAGCTCGAGTTGGATGGGCAATCGTTTGCCATCAACATTCTACCTATCACCCTGGGAAGCTTTGATCTCGTGGTTGGCATGGACTGGTTGTCCAAGCAACACGCTGAAATTCTCTGTCAGGAGAAGATTGTTCGTATTCCCCCTCCCAAGTGGAGAACTCCTATCTATACAGGGTGATCATGGTGGTGCCATGGTAGGCATCATCTCCTATCTGAAGGCCCAGAAGTGTATTCGTAAGGGCTGTCCAGCCATTTTGGCTAACATATCAGGTACTCGAGCTGGAACTGAAACCAAGATTGAGGACATCCCAGTGGTCCGAGACTTCCTAGATGTCTTCCCAGAGGAATTACCTGGACTTCCACCCGTTCGTCAAGTGGAGTTCCAGATTGACCTTGCACCTGGAGCAGCGCCAGTTGCGCGCGCGCCGTACCGTTTAGCACCAGGGGAGCTTCAAGAACTGTCTACCCAACTCCAAGAGCTATTGGATAGGGGTTTCAATAGACCCAGTTCTTCGCCATGGGGAGCTCCAGTTCTGTTTGTTAAGAAGAAAGACGGGAGCTTTCGCATGTGCATAGATTATCGGGAGTTGAACAATGTGACGATTAAGAATCGTTACCCTTTTACCTCGTATTGATGACTTGTTTGACCAACTGCAAGTGTCGAGTTTCTATTCTATGATTGACTTGAGGTCAGGATACCATCAGCAGAGAGTCGGAGAGGAGGATGTGGCGAAGACAGCCTTTCGAACTAGTTATGGACATTATGAGTTTTTGGGGATGCCATTTGGATGCACCGACTGTGTTCATTGTTCCGATGAACCATGTGTGCAAGCCCTATTTGGACAAATTCGTCATAGTGTTCATAGATGACATACTGATTTATTCCAAGAGCAGGGAAGAGCGCGAGCAACACCTGCAACTGGTCTTGGAACTATTGAGAAAAGAGCAGTTGTATGCAAGATTCTCTAAATGTGATTTTTGGATTCGGGAAGTCCAATTCCTTGGGCATGTGGTTAACGAGGCAGGAATACATGTGGACCCAGCCAAAATTGACGCCATCAAAAAGTGGGAGGCTCCTAGGACCCCTACTGAGGTGCGCCAATTTCTTGGTCTTGTGGGATATTATCGCAGATTTATTAAGGAATTCTCTAAGCTCGCTCAACCTCTCACCGCCCTAACATAGAAAGGTATTACCTATAAGTGGGGAGATGCCCAAGAATCTGCCGTTCACCTACTAAAGTCAAAACTTTGCAGTGCACCGATACTATCATTACCTGAGGGTACAGAGGACTTTGTAGTGTACTGTGATGCGTCTATCCAAGGCTTAGGGTGTGTGCTGATGCAACGTGATAAGGTGATCGCGTGTGTTTCACGTCAATTGAAGGTTCATGAGAAGAATTACACCACCCATGACTTGGAACTGGGAGTAGTGGCCTTTGCTCTAAAGATCTGGAGGCATTACCTCTATAGGACAAAGTGTATGATCTACACTGACCACAAGAGCCTCCAACACATATTCGATCAGAAGGAGTTGAACATGTGACAGCGTCGATGGGTCGAGCTTCTGAATAATTATGACCGTGCCATCAAATTTCATCCAGGGAAAGCTAATGTAGTAGCTGATGCCCTCAACCATAAGGAAGCGAAACCCAAACGGGTGCGAGCCTTACAACTCACCATCCATTCTAATCTTCCTGATAAGATACGTGAAGCCCAGGGTGAAGCCTTGAAGGAATAAAACATCGGGCTTGAAACTTTACATGGTGCTGATAAGCACTTGGAACTGAGAACAGATGGTCTGCGGTACTTCATGAATCGAGTCTGGATACCACGATTTGGGGATCTCAGACAATTGGTGCTCGATGAAGCACATACCTCTCGTTATTCGGTACATCCTGGTTCGGACAAGATGTATCAAGATCTTAAGACTCTGTACTGGTGGCCAAACATGAAAGCCGAGATAGCCACTTATGTTAGTAAGTGCTTGACTTGTGCGACGGTTAAGATTGAATATCAAAAACCTTCAGGCCTACTCCAACAACCAGAGATTCCGATGTGGAAATGGGATGGAATTTCCATGGACTTCATTACAAAGCTTCCTAGAACGCCAACGGGCCAGAACATGATTTGGGTTATCGTGGACCGTTTAACCAAATTGGCCCACTTCCTGGCAATAAAAGAAACGGATTCGTTAGAAAAGCTGGCGAACCTATACATCAAGGAGATAGTCTCTAGGCATGGGGTGCCTACTTCCATTATATCTGATCGCGATGGGCGATTCACTTCTCGTTTCTGGACTACCCTCCAAGATGCTTTAGGAACTCGTCTTGATATGAGCACAGCCTATCACCCACAGACGGATGGACAAAGTGAACGCACCATCCAAACATTAGAGGATCTGCTACGAGCATGTGTGGTGGACTTTGGTAATAACTGGGATAAGCACTTGCCCTTAATCGAATTCTCTTACAACAACAGTTACCACACTTCGATACAGTGTGCGCCTTTCGAGGCACTTTACGGGCGCAAGTGTAGGTCTCCTATTTGTTGGACTGAGGTTGGGGATAGCCAACTAACAGGTCCCGAACTCGTGCACGAAACTTCTGAGAAGATAGTGCAAATTAGAAACCGGATGGCTGCTGCTCGGGACCGACAGAAGAGTTATGCTGACAAACGTCGAAAACCTTTGGAGTTCCAGGTTGGGGACAAGGTTTTGTTAAAGGTGTCACCATGGAAAGGAGTGATACGCTTTGGGAAACGAGGGAAGTTAAATCCCAGATACGTCGGACCTTTCGAGATCGTTAAAAGGATTGGTCCAGTAGCTTACCAGCTAAATCTACCAGATGAACTCAGTGGAGTACACAATGTATTCCACGTCTCAAACTTGAAGAAATGCTTATCTGATACGACACTGGTAGTACCACTGGAGGAGATCCAGGTGGATGATCAGCTGCGGTTCGTGGAAGAACCAGTGGAGATTCTTGAGCAGGGCGTCAAGAAACTCAGACAAAGTACTATACCTATTGTTAAGGTACGGTGGAATTCCCGTCTAGGACCGGAATACACGTGGGAGCGCAAAGATCAGATGCGGCTCAAATACCCACACCTCTTTACTGAACCTGAAATCGTACATAGATCAAACGCGGAACATAAAGCAGCTCTTTCAAAGTGAATTTCGGGGCGAAATTCCTTTCAACTTGGGGATGACGTGACATCCGGGAACCAAGCACACATTTTTATAGCTGGCTTTATTGTTTACTTGCTGAATTTCGGGACGAAATTCTTTTCAACTTGGGGATGATGTGACACCCCGCATTTTCAGGTTAGCTACTTTTACTGAACTCTAGTAAACTTACATGTTCATACATGGCTAGATACTTAACTAGGGTTAGTTAAGTAGGTTAACATGTGTTAGAAGATGCTAACATATGTTATAAGTAGGAAAATCCTTGTTAAACACACACAAGAGTCCTGTATCCCAAACGTTGGTGAATTATGTGACATACATAGCAATAATATATACAAGTGAATTTTGGTGAACATGAAGTACGTGCTTATGTGAATTACATGTTTTTGTGAATGATCGCCTAACTGAAAGGTAATGCGTAGATTATGCAAATTACGTGCACAACATGAATGATATGCTATGTAATAATAAAAACAATGGTTTTTATATAATTTAGCATGGTTAATAATATTGGGTCCGGTATTGGGCTAGAACATGGTTAACGGGTCAAGTTAATGGACTAGAAGGGCACTAATACCAATTGTTTGGGGAACAAGCAAAGCCCTTTTACAATTAGGAGGCAAGGTAAAAAATAAAAACCCTATCCCTTGCCCCTCCTTGCGCTGTGCGAAACCCCCCACCCCCCACCCCCTCTCTCTTTGTTTTCAAGCAATCAAGCAATCTTTCACTAATCAAGCTAGTTCGGGTTTGATTTCAAGGCTCTAGGGAGTTTAATCTTTCACAAGGTATACGTTCTTACGATTTTTGATGAATTATAATGATTGAAAAACTTTAAAAACCCTAAAAATAATATATACAAAATCGCATACATGCATGTATAGGAGTTCTTGAATGTTCTTGATGATTTGATGATGATGATTGTTATTAGCAGCCATGATTAGGGTTTTCATATGATAATATATGTGTTTTGCTATGATTAATATGGTGTTTAATCAGTACTATAGGTGTTATACATGTATTAGGGATGTTTATGAAGAATTAGGGTTTGTAGATTACTTGGGATGCAAGTTTAAGATTCTGGCAGATTCGTTTGAACGTGTTGTAGGGGCTGTAACGGGTTGGTAAATCGATTGTTTTGATGATTTCTTTGCATGATTGTAATGTAAAAGGTCTTAGCTTTTCATAATGGGCAAAACCATCGATTTTGGACACCGTATGAGTCGTTTTTGGAATTTTAATTGATTAGGGGTCATATCAGATTTTACAAGAAGTTAGGTTATGAAATTTTTACAGTAGGTCAATACTGGAAAAATAGAGCTTTTCCAAGTGGATTCATCTCGTTTGGATGAATACACAATTTTTAAGAATTTTCCTACTAAACTGACCTGTTGAGGAAATTTTCTGGACACTGCTGTGTTGTACGAATTTTTATAATTTTTGTGTTTGGAATTAAGACAAAAAAAAAATAGGTATTGTCGAGTGAATCCCAAATAAAATTCAGTAAAAAATTGGGACTCTAATTCATTCGTTAAGTATTTTAAATAAATTGTTTTTCACAGCGCACAATCTGTCCTAAAAAACACAGATTGTGTACGGGGTCTTTAAGTGACTATTTGGAGTTCTATGTGGTGTGTAATTGACATGTACTTGTGTGGAAACTTGTATGAGATGTATTTGATGCATTAAACTGATAATAATTGCTATGATCACCAACAGGATACGTAGGACATACTTGAGCATGTAGAGTCATTAGGTGTCACTACACGGTTTTTTGAACTTTTAAAAGTCTTGGATAAACGAGTTACATGGTGTGTTGGTTACGCACGTATACTCACCTAGTGACATTTGTAATAGGGAGTCGGTAGCACGTTACTATTCGTGGAATTTGGATTTTCACTTGCGACCTAAGGTGAGGGTCGGTCACTTTGCTAATTCGCAATTGTGTCCTTGATAAATTGAACCATTTCTATCATTTTGTAAGTCCTCACGTACCGAATGAGTTGCCAGGGTTGGCAAGCGGGTTATTAGTTGATAGCGCTATTAGGTTTTACAAACCTCACACCGGCTCGGGGAGCGCGGGCGTGAACTATAACTTACGAAACATTATCATTGTGGATAGACAATGATGTCAGGCATACGGCACACTTATGTGGCTACACGTACATAGCAGTTCGGTATAATCGGTTAGTTATCATGAATGGGTTAGCTACCCTTGGCATGCGATGAATTAGTGGTTACACGGTGCGGGGCACCAACACAACTTACTTACTTACGTGGTTTTGGAAACCAGCGCAGTTACATACTCATTTACTTTACCTAGTGAACTCACCAACATTGTTTGTTGACCCACGATTTACATGCTTTTGCAGGTAGTTAGCTTCCGGTGCCAGAATTAAAAAGCACTGCACACTTCATTGCATTTGGGGTCTTGGGCATACACCTAAATTACATATTATGCTTTTACATTTTCTTTCATATGGTTTTAATTTGGGCGCGTTGTTTTGCGCATGGTTTTAAAAGGATTAAATTTGGTTTACGCTTCCGCAACTTAACTAAACTTGGTTTTTGAAACGAACTAAATGGTTTGGGCATTTAGAGTTCGTTCATATGACTTATGGCTATGGGATCCTGGTATGTCATGCGCCTCGCGGTATGAACCCCGCAGTGGAAATTTGAGGGTGTGACAAACACTGTTGATCGAGCACACTTGATGTCCGGTGAGGACGATCTCACACAACCATACTATCCTCCCTCATTCAGTGAAAAGTCAAAATTCACACTTCGCATCGCGCTTGCCACATTACCCGCAAGAACAAAAATACCAAGCACATTGGGAAAATTTGATGGCACAGGTGACCCTGACGACCATTTGAGAAGCTTTGAAATCGCGGGAAAATGTGCAAGGTGGAGCCTACCCGCGTGGTGTCACATGTTCCCGCAGACGCTCACGGGCGCTGCGCGAGTATGGTTCGACAGCCTCCCAAATGGCAAGATAGACAACTTAAAAGAACTGACCGACAAGTTTTCGGACCACTTCAGCCAAACAAAAGATTAGAACGCGACTCCACTGACATCCTACAAGTCAAGAGGCGTGAAAATGAATCCATCGAGGATTACATCACCAGGTTCAATCGTGAAGCCCTGCAAATCGGGCCAATTGGTTTCGAACTCATGAAGGCGGCGTTCACGCAAGGAGTGAGATGTGACTCACTGATCCGCACATTGGCTGGATGCACAGGTATGCCAAACACCTGGGAAGAAATCATGCGCGGCGCGAAGAATTATGCAAAAACCGAAAGAGAGCTATCTGTCTGGAGCAGAATCCAAGCACCACAATACACAGATACACAAGCACAAGCAGCGCGCAATAGAAACAACATGCATGAAAGAAAAGGCAAAGGAAACGTCTGGACCAGGCTTCAGGGAGCACCCCGACAGTAACAAAACCCGCTGAGGCTCAAGAATACCAACGCAATGCGTCACTCGTTCACAAGTCGGGAAGAAGGAGCCACAACAACTGGACCCCCTTGATGAAAACGCCAGCGCAAGTCCTGGCTACAGAAAATATTGATTTCCCAGAACCAAAGGTCATAAAGAGGAGGGAAGGATTAGATCACAACAAGTTCTGTGCTTATCATCAAGACATAGGCCATGATACTGATAAATGCTACCAGTTGAGGCAAGCCATTGAGGACGCGTTAAAATCCGGCAAACTCGGACATCTGTTACAAAACGTGGAGCGCAAGCAAACGGCGGGACCACCGCCAAAAAAGATAAAGAACGTGAGCATGATGATTCATGGCGGTGGACGCCGGCTCCAGAAGCGAAAACCAGAAACAACCGCAGAGTGGAAAGAGCAACAAGTATGTTTTCCAGTGGTTAAAGGTGGGCCTTCCGCCACGCAGGCGGTCATTGTCACAGCCATCTTTGACCACTACCGAACCACCAGGGCCTTCATGGACACTGGCAGCAACTCCGATATCATGTATGGGCAGTGCTTCGACCTGCTAGATGATGAGGATAAACAACGACTGCGCCCTATCAATTCACCAATTATGGGATTTTCAAATGAAGTCGTGACCCCACTCGGAGAGATATCTTTTCCTCTCACTCTAGGAGCACACGGGCGCTCGCGAACCGAAGAAGTCACATTCCTGGTCATCCCAACAAAATCCAAGTACGATATCATCCTAGGGCGGGACTCCATGGCCTCGTACAACATGGTCACCTCCACAATCCACGGCGCAATTGGTTTCCCCACCCCGAACGGTGTGGCAATCATGTGGGCTAACAGAGAATGTGCTATGACTACAGAATCCCACCCAGCGAAGATGTTAAAACCATGCTCGCGCACGGAGCCAGAGAAGTGGATCCTGAACCCAAAGTTCCCTGATCAGCCCATCACACTGGGACCAGCAATCTCAGAAAACATCCGAGATCACTTGAAACAGCTTCTCCACAAAAACATGGACGTCTTCGCATGGAAACCATCAGATATGATTGGGGTCCCACGCAAACTCGCCCAACACAAGCTCAACACATACCGCTCAGTTGAACCCATCGCGCAAAAGCGACGAAGCATGAGTGCTGAAAAAACGCAAGCGATGAATGAACAAGTAGGGGAACTGTTAAAAGCTGGAATCCTGAGAGAAACGAGATACCAAACCTGGGTTGCCAACCCAGTAATGGTCAAGAAAAGCAATGGCGGCTGGAGGATGTGTGTAGATTACACAGACCTCAACAAAGCATGTTCCAAAGACTGCTACCCGCTGCCAGAAATCGATCTGAAGATTGACTCACTAGCGCCTTTCCGATTCAAATGCTTCCTGGATGCCTACAAAGGGTACCATCAAATCCAGATGGCACTGGAAGATGAAGACAAAACAGCTTTCCGCACCGACAAGGGAGTCTTCTGTTACACCAAGATGCCATTTAGCCCAAAAAATGCGGGAGCTACATACCAACGGTTAATGGACCGCGTATTTGCCAAACAGATAGGGAAGAACCTGGAAGTCTATGTGGATGACCTGGTCATCAAGAGTAAGGAAGAGGATCAAATGTTGAAGGATATCGAAGAAACCTTCAAACATTTGAAAGAAATCTGTATGAAGTTGAACCCAAGCAAGTGTGCGTTTGGGATGGAAGAAGGAAAGTTCCTTGGCGTTGTGGTTACTAAATATGGTTTCCGACCGAACCCTGAAAAAATACAAGCCATCGCGCAAATGCCTTCCCCATCCACACTAAAAGAGGTTCAAACATTGAATGGACGTCTGGTCGCAATCAACCGTTTCCTGTCACACCACGCAAGCAAATTAATCACATTCATCGAAACATTCCAAGAGATGAAAGAATGTCTGATGGACTTACCAACACTCACCGCCCCGCTCCCAAGGGAGCCACTGATAGTGTACCTCTGCGCAACAGAGCAAGCGGTGAGCGCGGTACTGATGGTTGACAGAAAACTGGTACAGACATCGATCTATTACATCAGCAGGGTCCTGACAGATGCAGAAACCAGGTACACCAACATGGAAAAGCTGGTATTGGCTCTCGTTCACGCGTCGCGAAGGTTGCGCAGATACTTCCAGGGCCATCCCATCAATGTGCTGAGCGACTACAAGCTGAACAATGTGCTGTCCAAGCCAGAAGTCTCCGGAAGACTGGCAAAGTGGGCCATCGAACTAGGCGAACACACCATTTATTACAAGACATGCCCAGCGATTAAAGGACAGATACTAGAAGATTTCATAGCGGAAGTACCTCAAGAAAAAATCGAGGAATGCAAAGCAGAGCAAGACCCGCAACCACCATGTGACGAAAAGGCTATCTGGAATCTTTACACAGATGGAGCCTCAAACGAAGGTGGTGTAGGCGCAGGAATCCGCCTAGTTAGTCCGGATGGCACGAAGTTCACTTATGCAATCAGACTCGAATTCAAGGCCACCAACAACGAGGCCGAATACGAAGCTTTCCTCACCGGACTACGCACCGCGCAAAAGCTGGGCGCTAAACACATCTTCGCGCATGTCGATTCAATGCTGGTGGTGGGTCACATTACAGGGAAATATGAAGCGAAAGAACCCACAATGATCATGTATCTCCAATTCGCTAAAGAGCTCATGGCCAACTTTCCTAGCTACACCATCGACCACATTAAACGCAGTCAAAACAAGCCGGCGGACGCTCTAAGCAAAATGGCTTTTACAAGCTTTAGCCATTTAGCAAAAGAGGTCCGAATTGAAACCCTGAGCGAACCGTCTGTTCCACCCAAAGAGGTCAACGTAATCCAAACGGGTGTTGACAGCTGGATGACCCCGATAGTTTCTTACCTCACCACAGGCACGTTGCCTGAGCAACGCGCAGAGGCCAGAAAGATACAGCACAAAGCCCTACAATACCAAATACAAGACGGGGTGCTCTATCGGAAGTCATACCTAGGGCCACTGCTGCGATGTGTGGATGCAGTCGATGCAGACTACCTAGTGCGAGAGATACACGAAGGGATATGTGGAATACACGCTGGGCCGCGCATGGTGGTCGCCAAAATTATGAACGTAGGATACTACTGGCCAGGCATGCACCTAGACGCGCTAAAGACCATCCGCAAGTGTGATTCTTGCCAACGCCATGCTCCTAACACCTTGCGGCCCAAAAACGACCTTATCCCAGTAACCTCAGCGTGGCCATTCCAGAAGTGGGCTATCGATATCGTGGGACCATTCCCAATGACGACGGGGAAGAGATGATATCTGATAGTCGCAATTGATTACTTCACGAAATGGGTCGAAGCTAAACCACTCGCTGAGATTACAGCCAATCATGTTAAAAAAGTTCATTTGGGAGTTCATCATTTGTCGTTTCGGGTTACCCATGACAATCGTTACAGACAACGGGACCCAATTTGCAGACAAAGGATTGCTGAAATGGTACGCGGAACTCCACATCCAACCCACATTCACCTCGGTCGCACACCCGCAAGGAAACGGCCAAGTGGAGCGCGCGAACCGAAGTATAGTGGAAGGCATCAAATCAAGACTGGGCACTAAAGGGAAGGCCTGGGCGGAAGAACTGCCGAGCGTGCTATGGGCTAATCGCACATTAACAAAAACGAGCACCGGTGAGACCCCGTTCAGCCTAACATATGGCTCCGAAGCTATGATACCCGTAGAGATTGGATGCCCGTCCGCAAGAGTACTCTCAGCAACCCAGGCGAACAATGATGAAGAACTGCGCATGAACTTGGATTTGGCAGAAGCACGCCGTGAAAGAGCAGCGGCAAGAGAAGCAAACTACAAACAACAACTGGAAAAATACTACAATGCCAAAGTCAAACCTCATGCTTTTCGCATGGGGGATTTCGTCTTTCGAAACAATGAAGCTAGCGGCGCAATACCCAAAGGCAAACTGGCCCCCACCTGGGAGGGACCATATCGCGTCGCAGAAGTTCTTGGCAAAGGAGCATACAAACTATCAACCTTAGACGACAAGCCCGTTCCCCAAACATGGAACGCCGCTCAATTAAGAAAATGCTACATGTAATAGAGTTCCAACCTGTAATGAAGGCCGTCGCGCCAATTAATAGAATGAGATCTGGAAATTTTCTTGCGTTACACGCACTTTGTCCTATAAACACTCATTCAGGATATCACATAACAGATAAAGCGAACGTAGCATACTTAAAAAGCGGCAACCCGACATTGTATGGTTAAGATACAATGTCTAAACTAAAATTGCATTGATATTCTGCAATTTCTTAAACCGCGCATTGTATGGTTAAGATACAACGCGCAACCCAAACATTGTATGGTTAAGATTCAATGTCTAAACTAAAATTGCATTGATAATCTGCAATTTCTTAAACCGCGCATTGTATGGTTAAGATACAACGCGCAACCCAAACATTGTATGGTTAAGATACAATGTCTAAACTAAAATTGCATTGATAATCTGCAATTTCTTAAACCACGCGTTGTATGGTTAAGATACAACGCGCAACCCAAACATTGTATGGTTAAGACACAATGTCTAAACTAAAATTGCATTGATAATCTGCAATTTCTTAAGCCACGCGTTGTATGGTTAAGATACAACGCGCAACCCAAACATTGTATGGTTAAGATACAATGTCTAAACTAAAAATGCATTGATAATCTGCAATTTCTTAAACCGCGCGTTGTATGGTTAAGATACAACGCGCAACCCAAACATTGTATGGTTAAGATACAATGTCTAAACTAAAATTGCATTGATAATCTGCAATTTCTTAAACCGCGCGTTGTATGGTTAAGATACAACGCGCAACCCAAACATTGTATGGTTAAGATACAATGTCTAAACTAAAATTGCATTGATAATCTGCAATTTCTTAAACCGCGCGTTGTATGGTTAAGATACAACGCGCAACCCAAACATTATATGGTTAAGATACAATGCCTAAAGTAAAATTGCATTAATAACCTGCAATTTCCTAAACCGCGCGTTGTATGGTTAAGATACAACGCGCAACCCAAACATTATATGGTTAAGATACAATGTCTAAACTAAAATTGCATTAATAATCTGCAATTTCCTAAACCGCGCGTTGTATGGTTAAGATACAATGTGCAACCCAAACATTGTATGGTTAAGATACAATGTCTAAACTTAAATTGCACTGATAATCTGCAATTTCCTAAACCGCGCGTTGTATGGTTAAGATACAACGTGCATCCTGAACATTGTATGACCAAAATACAACGCCTAAAACTAAAATTGCCCTATTAAGTTGCAATTCCTTAAGCTAAGCGTTGTATAATTAAGATACAAAACGCAAAACAAGCAAGTCATATGCATGTAATATAAACCTACGCTAAGCCATACACTTAAAACTGGCGCGAAACAATAAACTTGAGCAAGAAGCATTAAACAAACGTGTTTTCACCAGAAGAAAGGTTTCAATTACAACATAAGACATTAAAGATGTGGAAATAATTTACAGATAAAAAGTAAAATAGAGCAGCAATAGGCTTCAATCTTTAAACTCAGAGGACGCGTCACTATATTCATCATCTTCTTCAGACTCAGACAAGTCCAGCTTTTCACTAGCCTCGGGCTGCTCACCCGAAGCCACATCCGCCGCCTTAGCCCTCCTAAGGGCATATTCGCGCCGCGTGTGAATAAGGCCTTGCTTGTCAAAGGACTCCTTCAACTCATAACAAGATGGGCGGTCTCGATGGCCAACAATGAAATCAACCAGCTCATACTATAATCCATCAAAGTCGGCAGCCTTCTTCGCAAAAACAGCATCAAGGTCCTGCCCATGTAACGCGAACTGCTCCAGGGCTTTTCCGTCCTTAGCATGCTGGTAACCCTCTAGAATCCCAGCTTTGCGCCCTACAAGCTTCGCGGCAGCGTTCACTGCCGCCACAGCCTGGCGCGTCTGGTCACGGTTCTTCACATAATAAGCCACCTACACAAACATCAGAAAGAAACATTCAGTACAAATATCGAAGGCCGTCAAACGAGAAGACACAAAGGTAAGAGATAAAAACAGACCTCAGGGACACAGCTGGTGAGCAACCACTCACGATCACAATGCGCCAAGCGCACTTCTTCGCGGGTATCCAACAGCTCCCCTTCGAGATCGACGTTCTGCTGCTGCAACGCCAGATTCTCTTTGTCCGTCTCCTCCTTCGCCGCCTTCAACTGAGCAATCTCCTCATCTTTTTCCCTCAACAAGTCACAAGACTCAAGCAACTTGTTGTAATGTTGCTTCGCGAGCCTCTCCATACGAGCCAACTCCTTAGAGGTCTCTTCATTCCGCGCGTCAGCCTCACTAATTCGCTTCGCAGACGCCTCCATCTTCGCATTTGTCTTGGCACAGGCAACCTTCCACTGCTGCTCCCGCTCAGACAACTGCTCCTGAATCTTATCCCGCTCTTCGCGAAAGGTAACAGCATCCCACTTCGCACGCTTCAACTCGTTGTGCATTCGGTCACGCTCATCAGTCACGCGCTTCAAATCCTGGTGGAATCTGTTACGATCGTGAGCCATGGACCCCCACTCGCGCACAATCTCGGCGGAGGTGGATAACATGTTTGCCATACTTATAATATGGTCATCCATGAGCTCACCCCGCGGACGAGTGGCCTAATGCTCACGTTCCCCGGGAGGAATAAGATTCGCCAAAAACTGGCGACAATCCTCCACGTCAAGAAATCGAGTGGCTGGTGTCAACGTCCAGTTTGGCACAAAAATACCAGCAGATGACTCACCACCTCCAAGGGGAGGGGCATTCGAAAAGCTACCCCCAGGCTCGGTAGTCACCCTCTTCTTATTCTCATCGTCATCATCCACAGTCATATCAATCCCCCGCCCATAGCCCTCGCTCACGTCAGTGGGCGACACCCGCCCAGAGCCAGCCTCTAACATATCCTGGGGGTAGGCAACCGCGCGGGTGTCAGCTGGCGCGGAGGTGTCGGCTGGTGTAACCTCACGAATTTTCCCATTTATTTTGCATTAAAGTATTTCCCGATCCATGATATAAAGTCAAATTTATTTCTAAGTATTCTTATCTTTATCCGTGCACTCTATTTTTCTAAGTTCCTTTTATCATTGTACTTAAAAAAAAAACAAATCTTCAATCATGACATATGTTCTATCCTAATTCTATTTATAAAATCGTCATTTTATAAGACGGTGTTTTTATTTTCTAATTCAAACTAATGATTTTTTTTTATTTCTTATTTAAAACTAATCATTTTTCCAATTACATTTATAATCTCAAACAAGGAAGATATAAATTCATTTCAAAATAAAGCCTTGAGTCAAGAGTCAAAGTCTTGACAACATAATTCTTGGAGTCAAAGTCTTAGTCAAACAGTCAAAGTCCTGGTCAAAGTCCTAGTCAAAGTCTTAGTCAAATAGTTAATTCATCATAAAACCTTACTTTATGGTGTTGACCAATTTTAATGGCTAATTGAATCCAAAACTAGTATAAAAACCCACCTATGACCCATTATACTTTGCACCTCTAAATCGATTGTTTCAATCCGATTAAACTTTCCCTCATACCTTTCTTCTATAATCTATTACTTCTACAATTGAAGCTTTGATTATAAGCTCTTGTAATTGGCAACTTTGGGGCAACACATATTCTATTTTTTCACGAGACATAACATTTTGCTAAGGTGAGTTTTACATAGCCCCTTTTCTATTTATCACCGTTTTTGGGGTGAAACATGTTATAACATCATATATGCAATTCGATCATCAATGTGTCTATGTGTTTTTCTATGTTGCATTATGTCTTGAACATGACTAGGGTAAGCACAATTCTAGCATAATCATTAACATTGATCAGCCGGCGGTATACATTGATAGATCTATTGGACTGACAATCCCACCCGGATACGTGCCTCCTACAAAGGTAGCGTGGGTGTTTGTTATCGCATAACATATTCGAGTGAACCATGAGTGTATGGGATGTACCACATTATAACAGTCACAAGGGTTGATTATGCACTCGATTTACAAAGTACATATTTTTTTGTCAAAAGATGTCCTCGAACTTAAATTCAATTGTTTATTTATTGACGTAACAAACAATTTTCTATATAATGCTTTAAACTATTAAAAATCACTTAATAGAACCTTGATCTTCAAAACCTAATGTCATGTTTGAAATCTCCAACTAACGGTAATATTTTAATCAAAGCCTACTTAGCTTGTACTATTTAACAACTTTTGCTTTATGTATAAAACCAATTTTGAAAATAAGATTTTTTTATCCATAGGAATAATACCTAGCCTCTAAATTCTCCATCGACACTCACTCACTTTCAACTTGTTCGAAATTTTTACAATATTTGGCATATACCACAATCATGTTTTCTCATACACTTGATTCTAACCTTTGATTCAAGCCCCACAATTTACACTGCTACATAATCTCTTTACTATAAAATAAACTCTTTATCAACTATCTTCACATTCACTATCTCTCACAACCTTGATTCTGCTTCAAGATTTTTCAAGAATTAGACTCATATCCTTCACCTTCTCAAACATGAACTAGTTACCCATGATAACCAAACTATTGAAACTTGATTGTGTGTTGACTCAAACTAAATCCTTAGTTATACATGAGGATTCGATTATCTACCATATTTGAACATTTGATACTAGAACTATTTGCTATAGACATACCTAGAGTCATTAACCTTGTCTAGGGCAACTCTATTACAACTCACATGCTATACTTGATACTTGATTGCTTACATGTACATATTATCAATTTGCAATTTATGTGTGTGTGTAAATTGGTACACTTAATCAAACAACTGATAGAGGATGAAGTACTTGCTCAACAGTTAGTTGAGTACCAAATAACCTACTCAACGATTGGTAGAGGTCATCATGCCTGCTCAACAGTCGGTAGAGGCCCTACAACCTGCTCAACGACTGGTAGAGGCTATCGCACCTGCTCAACAATCGGTAGAGGTTCTTACTCACTGACTGGTAGAAGTCTTTTTCCTGCTCAACAGTTGGACTTATTTTTGGATACATTGTATACAATTCAATCACAAGGTTATTTTGCATTACTTACATGTGTGTTTAGAGTCATAGAAGGATACAAAACCCTAATGTAAGGTAAATTGGTGATTGCGGTCCGGAACGTAATCATGAATTTACAGGTACGTTAAGGTGGTGTGAAATTCTATCAAGGTTTTCGGTAGAGAAACTAATTATAAACTCTAGTTACCTGGTAGTTCATTTAGCCTTTCTATAGTCCATCAACTCATG
Source organism: Ambrosia trifida (assembly GCA_028751855.1). Lineage (NCBI taxonomy): Eukaryota > Viridiplantae > Streptophyta > Magnoliopsida > Asterales > Asteraceae > Ambrosia > Ambrosia trifida. The sequence goes on from CM054126.1 coordinate 35,135,770, forward strand.
CATTTCTTTTAGGATTTCTAAAACTTAAGATTCTTATTCGCCTTGCGATTCCAAGACACACCTAATCCTACCCTTAAAACTCACAGATAACAAACCTCTTATCCAAATTATTCGAAAGCAGATTATTCTATAAATTCATGTCGTGCCTTAACCCAAAATTTTCAAAACCACGGCTACCTTAATTTCTACCCAACCATCCTCAAACCTGTGTTTTTAAATAACTTCGGGACGAAGTTTCCAAAAGTAGGGGAGACTGTAACCTCACGAATTTTCCCATTTATTTTGCATTAAAGTATTTCCCGATCCATGATATAAAGTTAAATTTATTTCTAAGTATTCTTATCTTTATCCGTGCACTCTATTTTTCTAAGTTCCTTTTATCATTGTACTTAAAAAAAAAATCTTCAATCATGACATATGTCCTATCCTAATTCTATTTATAAAATCATCATTTTATAAGACGTTGTTTTTATTTCTAATTCAAACTAATGATATTTTTTATTTCTTATTTAAAGCTAATCATTTTTCCAATTACATTTATAATCTCAAACAAGGAAGATATAAATTCGTTTCAAAATAAATATATATATATATATATATATAAATATCAAAGCCTTGAGTCAAGAGTCAAAGTCTTGACAACATAATTCTTGGAGTCAAAGTATAATTATTGAGTCAAAGTCTTAGTCAAATAGTCAATTCATCATAAAACCTTACTTTATGGTGTTGACCAATTTTAATGGCTAATTGAATCCAAAACTAGTATAAAAACCCACCTATGACCCATTATACTTTGCACCTCTAAATCGATTGTTTCAATCCGATTAAACTTTCCCTCATACTTTTCTTCTATAGTCTATTACTTCTACAATTGAAGCTTTGATTATAAGCTCTTGTAATTGGCAACTTTGGGGCTACACATATTTTTTTCTCGAGACTTAATACTTTGCTAAGGTGAGTTTACGTAACCATGTTTATGCAATTCTTCATACTTGCAACATTATACTTAAGCAATTCTACATGCATGTCTAGTTGTAAACTTTAATGCCTCATGATTTAGACAACAACAATAGTTTCAACGAGTTTCAACATTACATAATCATTAGCTATGGCCAAGCCGGCGATACTCAATAATAGATCTATTGGATTGACAATCCCACCCGGATACGTGTACCTCCTACATAGGTAGCGTGGGTGATTGTTATCGTTCCAACATATTATTAAGGTGAACCGTGGATGACGGGATGGACCTAAACTAGTCGGAGGTTTGATTATGTCGATTCAACATTCCATGTTTATTCATGTAGACTTAAAGTTACGATAGACATATGAATTGCTAAACTTTTATACTTAAACTATTTGCTTGACATGGCTTATGTATTCTCACCAACTTCTAGTTGACCCCCCCCCCCCCATTTTTCCAAACTCAACAGGAAATACTGATGCTTGAAGTCTAGAGCTAGCATGAGGAGATATTTGAAGTTTTAAGCTTTGTTTGATTATTTGATGTAGACTTTAATGTAATTCAATTTTGTAATGAAATAAAGGATTATTTAAACATATGTATTACCATGAGCTACTGAACAATCATCAATACGTGACATCCCGATGTTTCCGCCATCGGTTGGGGTGTTACAGCTGGCGCGGAGGCGTCGGCTGGTGCGGAGGCGTCGGCTGACGAGCAGGTGATGACTGAGGTGCCGGAGAAGATAATACTAAAACGTCATCCTGAACCTCAGTGCGAACAGGCTCTTGAATCTCTCGACTTGGAGATTTCTACTCTGAAGAACCAAGGTTAAACCCTTCAGCAAATGGAGCCACTGATACATCCTCCAGCACACCAACATTCAACAAATCCGCTGCAAAAATAGAACGACGAGCAGTTAATAACAACAATCATAGCACACAAAGATAGGAAAAGAAACACAGGCACTTACCCAACAAGCTATCTTCTGCGGAGTGCACAAGGTCATCTAATTTCACCCACTTCTTAACAGGAGGTGTCAACTCTCCCGCAATCTTTTGCCCTTAGACCCAGCACGCCTGGACCACTTTTTCTGGCGAGGCGCATCGGCAGCAACATGCCCAGTCTTCTCCGCCTCAGTTGAAACAGGCTTCGTCAACAACACGCCTTGCACTTCCTCAGTCAGCTTCACCACCGAATCTCCTTGAACGAACGCATCTGAAAGTTCAACGTAGCTCCGTTCAAAAGGATGGTAATTTTCAAAATATCTATTAACCACTTCGTGGTTCAGAACGAAATAACAATCTTCACCTCCGACTGCCCCTGACTGTGGCTTGGCGATACGATGAATAAGAAAGTCATCGTCCTCAGTATCCTCATCACTATCATCCACGACATGCGCAGGCGGCGGCTGAGGTTCATGAGTGCCTGCGGACGACGGACGCGGAGAGAAGGACCCCAATGAGTCAGACGACTCATCACTGGATATAACAATTAAAGGAAAGTCCGTCCGCATGAACATGTTGACGGGCGAAGGATTATCAAAAAATGGCGAGGACTCACCTGCTTCAGTTATCAGCAAATGCGGCGGGGCCTGCTCCCGCACCGCCACATCCAGCTGGGGATGAATCAGCGTATCCCACGCCTTCTCCAGGATGTACAATTCATCCTCCGCCAGCTCCCTAAATGCGAAGCCCATGTTGTCACCGCCCAACAACATGTCATACAAATTCTCGACATCTGAAAACAAAACATACCAAAGGGCGAATTAACGACAATAAATAAAGGGTACACAACAAGTGACAGCAACAAGAACACCAACTAACCTTTCCCATCTTGAGTGAGATGCGGATTACGGCCTTTCACCTCATACTTAATGCTCATCCCAGCCATCACCAACCCAGTCTCCGGGATCTCACAAAGGTCCACAGGATGACTGGTCAGAGTTTTGAACCACTCCTGTTCCTTGTAATCAATCAACACAACCTTCCCTATCCCCTCAGCCGGGTCCAACCGACCCATCTCTATGGGGATAACCCCTTGGTTGATCCAGAAAAACTTGGGCTTCCACTTCCGAAAGCTCTTTACACCAGCCCCAGCACATGCAGGCACCCCAGCGCGTGGCCTGCAAGAGAGCCAACTCTCCACAAAACTCAAACTATAAAATACATAAAACATGTCCACCAAGGGTTCAATCTTGTGGGCATGGCAACAAAACTCAAAGAACATGAGCATAGACATCAAACCAGGGTGGATCTGGTTAATATGAGCCCTCACCGCCCGCACAAAGGTGCCAAGAAACCGGGTTATAGGGACCCTAAAATTGCAGTCCCGGAAATACGCAGCATATAACCCAACTTTCCCAACAGGAGGCTCAAGGATCGTTTTGTCAGGAGCAGGTACCTCCACACCATACGAGGAGGGGAACCCATACTCCCTCCGGAACTTCCTAAATTCATCCCTTCCCCATACTGCCGTGACCTCGTTGGCATGAGGCGGCCCCTTCTTTGATCCATCATCCCCTCTCCTAGAGCCTCTACGTTTTTTCTTCGGGATATTCGTAACATGTTCCATCTGTAAGCATGAAATCACCCTTCGGATGCTAATAAGCAGTAAAAAGATGAAAAAACTGATGAACAATGGAGAGAAAATTAGAGAGAGTACTTGGAAAGAAAGTAAGAAGAAACGGATGAAAAAGGGGGATTAAATAAGGGGATTACACGTGGTTTGACGGTTTTTTGAATATGAAAGGCCCAACCAATCAGAAAATTACACGTCACAGGAAGAAAGAGAAAAAGCATTTGAACCGACTGGGCGGCCCCACCACGTCTCTGACACTGTACAACCGTCAGGAACGTTCCGGCTACCAACCTGTCGTTTCATACGCGCGGACTGACAATATTGATGTGAGCATTAATTACAGATGTCCGCAACCTCACCACTTGCAAGACACCGCGCATGAATACCAGAAATCAGGGTAAAGCACAAAAACCACCCGCATTGACACTTCTACCTTACTAAGTCCAGCGTCTCGCATGCTACGCATACAACACACTAGACTAGGGGGACTTGAAGAGATATGTAGCCGCGCGTGCACACGACCTTACACTCACACACATATCAACACAGCAATGTGACGTGGAGTTCTAGAAGACGGCGCACGCTACTTAAATAGAGGACAGGTGTCACCCGACAAGAGCAGGGACATGTGGCCAATCAGAGGCGTTTATTCCCTGCTCCATGATCTCCTACAGGTACGAGGTACAGAAAAGGACAGAAAGGACAATAGCTGGACACGTGGACCAACCACAGAGCGACAACGCGAAGAATGACAACGGTCGTAATAGTACAAGACAGCTGTCATTCTCCTCACAGCCAATCACGGACCACCTCAGGGGCCTATTGTAACACCCCAACCGATGGCGGAAACATCGAGGTGTCACGTATGAATGAGTATACAGTAGCACATGGTAATCCAAATTTTAATTGAAATAAATATTAAATTGCAAGTATCCAAAAATTGAAATACATAAGAGTTTTTAACGTGGAAATCTAATACATCACACAAGAATCAAGCATGCATAGACTCCTTATTGTCTTCATAAACACTCTAACCTTCATGCATCATTATTACCTGTTGAGTTGTAAAAATGGGGGGGTCAACTAGAAGTTGGTGAGAATACATAATCCATGTTAAGCATATAGTTTAAGTATAAAAGTCTAGCAATTCGTATGTCTATCGTAAATTTAAGTCTACATGAATAGTATAATATGTTGACATAATCAAACCTCCGACTAGTTTAGGTCCATCCCGTCATCTACGGTTCACCTTAGTAATATGTTGGAACGATAACAATCACCCACGTTACCTTTGTAGGAGGTACACGTATCCGGGTGGGGTTGTCAATCCAATAGATCTATTATTGAGTATCGCCGGCTTGGCCATAGCTAATGATTATGTAAATGTTGAAACTCGTTGAAACTCGTTGAAACTGTTGACTAATTCATGAGGCAATAAAGTTTACTACTAGACATGCATGTTGAATTGCTTAAATAATTGTTGCAAGTATAAAGAATCGCATAAACATGGTTACGTAAACTCACCTTAGTATAGTATTAAGTCTTGAGAAATAGAATATGTGTAGCCCCAAAGTTGCCAATTACAAGAACTTATAATCAAAGCTTCAATTGTAGAAGTAATAGACTATAGAAGAAAGGTATGAGGGAAAGTTTAATCGGATTGAAACAATCGATTTAGAGGTGCAAAGTATAATGGGTCATAGGTGGGTTTTTATACTAGTTTTGGATTCAATTAGCCATTAAAATTGGTCAACACCATAAAGTAAGGTTTTATGATGAATTGACTATTTGACTAAGACTTTGACTGTTTGACTAAGACTTTGACTAGGACTTTGACTATTTGACTCAAGGCTTTATTTAAAAAAAATCTTGTATGTGAAAAAAAAAAAGAATTTAAAATCATATTATTATTATTTATATACATTTATGTATGTATATAAGTTGTGAGTTAGGATAAATAAGGACTTAGGCACATTTGTATAATATTAATGATAAAGGTGTAATAAAAAAAATATATATATATATAAGGGCTTTTTATGTATTAAAATTTTGGGGAAAATTTTGCGATGTTACAGTCTCCCCTACTTTTGGAAACTTCGTCCCGAAGTTTATTGAAAACACAGGGTTGAAGGTGATTGGGTAGAAATTAGGACAAGGGTGGTTTGGGAAGTTTCGAGTTAAGGCATGACATAAATTTATAGGTAGTAGAATAAACTGTTTCGAATAATTTGGGTAAGAGTTTTGATATGTGTGAGTTTTAAGGGTTGGATTAGGTTCATCTGAAATAGCAAGGAGAATAAGAATCTTAAGTTTTAGGAGTCCTAAAAGGAATGAGTTGATGGACTATTGAAAGACTAAATGAACTACCAGATAACTAAGGTTTATAATTGGTCAACTACCAAAAACCTTGATAGAATTTCACACTACCTTAACGTACCTGTAAATTCATGATTACGTTCCGGACCGCAATCACCAATTTACCTTACATTAGGGTTTTGTGTCCTTCTATAACTCTAGACACACATGTAAAATAATATGATTAACCATGTATCCAAAAATGAGTCCAACTGTTGAGCAGGAAAAAGACTTCTACCAGTCAGTGAGTAGGAACCTCTACCGATTGTTGAGCAGGTATGATAGCCTCTACCAGTCGTTGAGCAGGTTGTAGGGCCTCTACCGACTGTTGAGCAGGCATGATGACCTCTACCAATCGTTGAGTAGGTTATTTTGTACTCTACTAACTGTTGAGCAAGTACTTCATCCTCTATCAGTTGTTTGATTAAGTGTACCAATTATTACACACATGAATTGCAAATTGATAATATGTACATGTAAGCAATCAAGTATCAAGTATAGCATACGAGTTGTAATAGAGTTGCCCTAGATAAGTTTAATGACTCTAGGTGTGTCTATAGTAAATAGCTTATATTCCATGAATTCTAGTTTCAAATGTTCAAATAAGGCAAATAGTTGAATCCTCATGTATAACTAAGGATTATGTTTGATGCAACACACAATCAAGTTTCAATAGTTTGGTTATCATGGGTAACTAGCTCATGTGTGAGAAGGTGAAGGATATGAATTTAGTTCTTGAGAGGATGATGAAAAATTCTTGAAGCAGAATCAAAGTTGTGAGAGATAGTGAATGTGAAGATAGTTGATAAAGAGTTTATTTTATAGTATGGAGATTATATGATTTGGGTAGGGTGTTGAATATTTAAAAAGTGGCTAAGATGGTAAGGTGAAGTGTGATTGTGAAATCCATGGATGGTTATGAAATGAGATTGATTTAAGCAGTAAAATTTTGAGATTTTTGAGCTTAGTTTAAGGAAGGTGAGTGTAATCATTTATTCATTAATTAAAACGAATAAACGAAAACGTTGACTTATCAAAACTTCTAGATTCTAATAACATAGTGAAGACATGCTTTAGCCTATAAGTGAACACTCATCCCGAGAATTCCCAGGTAGGCATCCGGGTCCCTCGTCTGATTGGGATATATGCGCAATGCCAGTCCTAGACAGAAAACTCAGAATACAGGCGTTCACCCTTCCAGATTGCACGTGTTTATTAAAATCTAGAACTTCGACGAGATCTCAAGGTGGTTCAGGCTAAGCCTGGGGAATTTGTCCTATTAGTCTAAGAGTGGATCCAGTGATGGGAAGCAACCTTCTTGTAAGGATGAAAGTAGGGATAAGTAGTAGGAGGGAGATAGAGTATAGCAAGTAGAAGAAGCAAGTACTGATTAAGTCCCTAAGGTTATAGTCTAGATTATTTCTAATAACCTAATTCCCTATAACCAAGGCTCTGATACCAATCTGTAACACCCCAACCGATAGCGGAAACATCGAGGTGTCACGTATGAATGAGTATACAGTAGCACATGGTAATCCAAATTTTAATTGAAATAAATATTAAATTGCAAGTATCCAAAAATTGAAATACATAAGAGTTTTTAACGTGGAAATCTAATACATCACACAAGAATCAAGCATGCATAGACTCCTTATTGTCTTCATAAACACTCTAACCTTCATGCATCATTATTACCTGTTGAGTTGTAAAAATGGGGGGGTCAACTAGAAGTTGGTGAGAATACATAATCCATGTTAAGCATATAGTTTAAGTATAAAAGTCTAGCAATTCGTATGTCTATCGTAAATTTAAGTCTACATGAATAGTATAATATGTTGACATAATCAAACCTCCGACTAGTTTAGGTCCATCCCGTCATCTACGGTTCACCTTAGTAATATGTTGGAACGATAACAATCACCCACGTTACCTTTGTAGGAGGTACACGTATCCGGGTGGGGTTGTCAATCCAATAGATCTATTATTGAGTATCGCCGGCTTGGCCATAGCTAATGATTATGTAAATGTTGAAACTCGTTGAAACTCGTTGAAACTGTTGACTAATTCATGAGGCAATAAAGTTTACTACTAGACATGCATGTTGAATTGCTTAAATAATTGTTGCAAGTATAAAGAATCGCATAAACATGGTTACGTAAACTCACCTTAGTATAGTATTAAGTCTTGAGAAATAGAATATGTGTAGCCCCAAAGTTGCCAATTACAAGAACTTATAATCAAAGCTTCAATTGTAGAAGTAATAGACTATAGAAGAAAGGTATGAGGGAAAGTTTAATCGGATTGAAACAATCGATTTAGAGGTGCAAAGTATAATGGGTCATAGGTGGGTTTTTATACTAGTTTTGGATTCAATTAGCCATTAAAATTGGTCAACACCATAAAGTAAGGTTTTATGATGAATTGACTATTTGACTAAGACTTTGACTGTTTGACTAAGACTTTGACTAGGACTTTGACTATTTGACTCAAGGCTTTATTTAAAAAAAAATCTTGTATGTGAAAAAAAAAAGAATTTAAAATCATATTATTATTATTTATATACATTTATGTATGTATATAAGTTGTGAGTTAGGATAAATAAGGACTTAGGCACATTTGTATAATATTAATGATAAAGGTGTAATAAAAAAAAAAAATATATATATATATATATAAGGGCTTTTTATGTATTAAAATTTTGGGGAAAATTTTGCGATGTTACACCTATAAATACCCCCCTTCGTCATCAGAAGAAGGGATCAGATCGGCGAGTGAGAATTCATACTATATAGCTGTGAAAGATAAATTATAGTCGAAACTCTGTAATAGTCTGGATTAGTGTCCTGTATTCATCTTATTGTTTAATGAGAATCACGTCCTTTCTTATATTTGCATATTAGCACTATCATATACCGACTGTTAGATTGGTGTTTCTTCATTTGGCTTTTAAGGGTGGAAAAACTGTTTTTGAGAAGTTAGAAATCCTGGCTTTTGGCTTTTGACTTTTGGAAAAAAAATTACAAATCTACCACACATACAACCAATATTCACAATAAGTTAAGCGAAACGATTAAAAAAACAATCTTTTGACTTTTGACGTTTCTTATCTCAAAAACTAATTCAAACATTTTTTTTAAAACTCATTTTAAAAAGTTATAAGGCAATAACTACTTCTAACTAAAAACATTTTGCATTTCCAAAGTCAATCCTAAACACCCTCTTACTGATCTACGTACAGAATAAGCCATCAAGATGTGTACTGTGTAGGCACATGAAGAAATCATTACCTACACTCTATTTATTTATTTTTTTAATTTTTTTTACGGGCACTAGTATCTTGTACAGTATAAGAAAGCGTCCCTGTTTCTATAAAAAGAACAAGAGATGTTATCTTTTTTCAAGTTGAATGCATTTCATCAAACTAGTTAATTAATGGCAAAACGTAAACAAAGTTCAAGGAATGAAGATGCATGGAAAAAGATTTTTGAAGGGCTCCATAGTATCATAGAAAGCCAAGAGAAACAAGGCCAAAACCTTCTTAAAATTTATAAAGCAGACTATGAGTACTGGTTTTCCAGTATGAAACTTTTACAAGATCAGATTTCCGAGGTTAGATTGTCCTTCATGGTAGCTCAGTTGGTGAATGGACCGGGGATCCCTCTTAGGTCTCCCGGGTTCGATTAATGATGGATGACTCATGGCCTATGGTCATGAGTTTGAGTCCTGAGGTTTTACCAATCCTTCACCGTCGTGCCTACGGTGGGTGAGGGGTTTGGTTTTGCCCGGGTTTCGGGAATTACACGGGCGGGCCTCACTACGCCAGCCCCCGGGGTGGCCCTCCATTGGGTTGGTCGTGGGTTCTGTCAATAGTGTGGGGACTCCGGGTAGTCGGGCATAAATGTTTGTAGTAAAAAAAAAAAAAAAAGATTTCGGAGGTTAGAGTTAAATTTATTCCTAAAAAGATCTCAGTCTTGGGTTAATCTTGATGAGTCAAAACTTTATTTATTACTTGCAGCTTGGTTTAAAAAAAATTTCTATAAATATTTTTAGTGGTTAAGTTAAAATATAAGTTACACTATAGCAGGGAATTGTCTGGGTTTATAGTTATACACTCTTTATGGAATATTAGTGATTTATTATTAGGTTCATTTTTGTGCTTTTTTTGGTTTTTAGTTTATGTTTTGTTCTTTTAGATGACAAGGGAAGCTAAAATGAAAGACCTACAAATAGAGGAATTGTCACAACAGAAGAATCATGACGATAAATTGCAGAAAGATGATGAAATTAAGTTGATGTTAGAAATGCACCAAAAGAAAAAGATTTTCATCAGTGGATTGGGTAACAGGACAAAGGAAGAAGATGTTAGAAAAGTTTTTGAAGAGGTGGGGGAGATAGTTAAGATTAAGTTAACAGAAAAATTGAAAAGCAAGGGCCGGTATGGTTTTATTACCTTTGCTTCAGCTGACCTTGCCAATTTGGCTTTGACCAAATATCAGAATGTTAAGGTAACTCCACTTTGTCATCATTCTCGACTTACTTTCAACTAAATGTGATTTGTTAATCGGGCCGGGTGGTTATTTGCTAGGGCCTGACCCTCAAATGAGCCCGAACGTTTTTTAAAAATATACATATATATATATATATATATTAAATTCTATATGGATATATATTTGTCTTTTATGCATTAAAGTTTTGTTAGTGGAGTTGAAAAAACCGGTGTTGTAAAAGGCGGACTAGGCGGCCGCCTAGGCGCCGCCTAGTCGCTAGTCGGACATAAAACTTGGAATAAGGACCTAGGCTTGGTTCTAGGCGTTTTGGGCATTAGGCGGGTCCTAGGCGGATTCCGGCGACGAATTCCGGCGCCTGAGGAGGAGATGCCGCCGGAGAAGTGGAAGAAGATAACAGGGAGGGAAGAGGAAAGGTGAAAATGGGCTGTGGTTGTGGCTGCGTATATTTGTCTAGGGTTTTAATAAGTTTAAAACTTTTACATTTTAACCCCTCCATCTTTCAAATTTACCTAAAAAGTCTAAAATTAGTTTGTATTTTTTAACTTTTAACCCCTTCTATTTTTAAAAGTTTACATTTGGTTCTTAAACTTGTACATTTATACATAAAAGTAAAAAAATAAACATTATAATATATATATATATATATATATCTCTTAACATATTTTCAAAAACACCTAAATTTGTGTGTGTATATATATATATAAAATACGTATAAAATACCAAAACGCCTAGGCTGGACCTCACCGCCCGCCTAGCGCCTTCTGCAACATTGGAAAAAACTACGCTAATTTAATTAATATTAATATAGAGGTCTCAAGTTCAATCCTTGGCTCTAGCACCACGTTGCCAATTTAGTCCCTGAGGTTTGTCAAAAATTGTCATTTTCATCCAAATTTTTTTTTTTTGTTAATTTAGTCCCTGTGGTTTCATTTTTTTGTCATTTTCGTCCCTGAGGTTTGTCAAAAATTGTCATTTTCATCCGAATCTTGTTAGTCCACAGAGACTAAAATGACAAAAAAATGAAACCACAAGGACTAAATTGACGAAAAAAATTTTTGGATGAAAGTGGCAATTTTTGACAAACCTCAGAGACTAAATTGGCATTTAACTCCTTTTTTTTAACTCATATCTCTTTACAAAATTTTGGGCCCAATTTTTTTTTCGCCAGAGGCCTAAAATTTTTTTAGTGTTCGGCCCTCCCTGATCAGTCCACTCATCTTTGTTCGATGCAACTATAGATTTGTGGAAGACAGTGTCACACAGCTGCTATGGAAAGGATTGATGCCATCTTACTCGATAATGTTGATAAGAAGTGGAACAAAGAGCATGTAAGTCATAATTTAACCACCAATGTTACCAAATTTTCATGTTTATTAAGATATCTGAATAGAGTAGTTCGTTTTTGCAGGTTGTTGAATTTTTGCAGCGAATCGGGATTGAGAAAATAGATGAAGTTTTAGTTGTAGCTGACCCTGATAACGCTGAACTGAACCGCGGTTTTGCCCTTCTCAACTTTGAAACAAAAAAGGATGCTCAGTTAGCTTACAATACACTTCAAAATGAAAATGCTGCTGGAAAGCATTCTTGTTTAAAAGTTTCATGGGCCTCACAGTTAGTTGATCCTGTCGAAGAAGAAGAGAACCATAACGTTAGTTAATTATAATCTTTAGCTATTTTTATTAATATGGATAATTGCGTTGACTTGTGGTTATTTGTTATTTTACATACATTCGATTTGTAGGATCACTTGCCAGATTCTCCACAAAAGCGATCAAGACAATCGTGGGGGAATCAACGCCGAAAGGCATACCATTCCAAACAATCTCCACAGAAGTTGTCATTTTCTAGTGTCCGCAAACCGCCAAAAAAATCTAAAATAACGATTGGTAAACATAAAAATTTATCATCGTCATGGAAGCAAGGTGGACCGAGTTCAACTGCAGGTTATTATTGAAATTATATAATTTTTGTTATCATGGATACTTTCAATATTGATAATATTAGCAATTGGCCCATTTTGACTTGTTACCCTATCGTATATCATGTTTAATATATCGCTCTTCCTTTCGCAGGTTATCATCAACCCCTGTTTGGAGGGAAGCAACCAGTTACCGAACTGGTAATATTATGGATCTCACAAATTAGAAAGCCCCAAATAATAATAATAATAATAATCTTACCAATATATTTATTTTAAAAGAATTGTTATTAGGGCTGCAAGCGAAGCGGACGAACACGAACAAGGTCTTCTTCGTGTTCGTTCGTTAAGGAAAATATGTATTCATGAACACTTACCGAACGAGATTTTCTGTTTGTGTTCATTTGTTAAGAAAACAACCATGTTCGTGTTCGTTTGTTAATTTTGTCCATGAACAGAAACAAACACAAACGAACATATATTAACTTTCTAATAAAATCGAATTCACATACATATATGTTTATTTATTTGTTTGGGTTAAATAAATAAAAATAAATTAATATTAAGACAAATTATAAAAATTAAAAACTTTATTAAACTATCGAACATAAACGAACACGCTACCGAACGTTCACGAACATAAACAAACGAACGTGGCCTCTGTTCATGTTCGTTTAAACGAATGAAATATTTTGTTCGTGTAACGAATTTCCCGCCGAACGGTTCATGAACGGTTCGCTGAAAGTTCAGTTCATTTGCGGCCCTAATTGTTATATCATAGCTTATAGTTTTGTTCTGGACTTACCTATGCAGTCATTATTATATCATCATGATCCCCGAGCACATCACCAATCTCATGTTCAAGTTTCTAATGTTACACAGCACAGGTTTCTTAAACTCGCTTTGATTATCAATTATGATTTGTACGTACGAGTGACTAAATTTTGTCTTCTTACAAACAGACCATTAGCAATTGTGACACCCTTCCGTCGTCATGATCAGCAAGAATATGCTCACTACACATCCTTCCCTCGTCATGACCAGGAACGTGCTCATTACACATCCTTCCCTCGTCATGATCAGGGACGTGTTCATTACACATCTTTCCCTCATCATGACTGGGAACATGCTCAGTACACATCTGGTATTATATTTGTCGATCATTAATATTATCAACCTTGGTTTATGGCTGTATTGTTGCATTTAGTTTATTAGCTTTATTTTGATGTCTTTGCTTCGTAGGATCATTAAACATTGCCGAACCTGATCCTAGGTATTTCCAGGTAATTCTTACATAATCTAAGAATGCAAAAGAAAAAAATAATCAAATTTTCTGTTCAATCATTAAAAAAATGTTATTTTTGAGTTTGCAGATTCGAGACCAAACTGCTTACCATGGAAGTAGCAGCGTATATCGGCGAATGCCTTAATCGTAAGCCGATACATGTCTGGTGCATGGTTTATTGGGGAAACCAGTTTTTATGTTTGAATATTGCCTTATTAAGTTAACATATTTAGAAATTATTTTATCTGGTGTTTGGAAAATTCAATCTATATTTGTTTATCCAAACCCATTGTAATCTTGTCTATGATCACATTAAAACCGCATGACCTTGTAGGATCGCTACGCAATGAATATCAACTTTTACCATTTTTAACATTGTCAAGACTCGACATACATTGTTTGACTTCCTATGATCCCCGCTTAGACTTGTAACCACTAATGGTTATACACCCCGATATTTTGGGTAGGATACGAATCCACCTTGGACGTATTACCGTTGTGGCGATACTTTTGTGCTTGTGAGTCAGTGGGCCATTTTTACTTGGTTTTACTCGTCTGGCCCATACAAATCTTTAGGTGTAACAATGTTTTCAAATCACATGATTCTAGGGGATCATAGCATTTCCTTAACTCACAAAATGATCACAACATGATTTATTCAAGTTTAAAAGTCACAATTATGACTTTACTCGGGCCCCTTTTGCTTCAAGACTAGCTTGAGATTGGTAACATAATGGACTACGAATATACTCAAGCAAACACCAACCAATGTTTGCGTAAAGTTTGAGCCTCGATTAAGGTCATTGTCTAACTAGTGTTTTCCCCAATTGACCCTTTAGCCTATTTGGAATGTTTTCAACCTTCATCTAAGGTTGTTTTCTATTTACTTTGCATTCTAGTTTAAGCTTCTAATTGTGAAGCTCATATGGCTAGTTTTTAAACATGTATAAGTGTGTATATAAGCATGTAAACATATTCGAAACATAAACGAGATTAAAGCCATCAAGTGACTTACCTTATTCGGCTCCTTTGGCTTCAAGTCTATTTCTCCCGCGACTTCCCGTAGCCCCAATCTTTCCTCCTATGAGATGTGTAACCCACATAGGTGTTTAGGAAGTTACTTTTAAACATAATTTCACATATTGATTCATGTTTTGCTAAACAAGCCCATCATACACTTGTGAACGTTATTTCTTATTGATTAATCCCATGGGCTGCCATCAAATAAAACTATAATTGGGCCTAGTAGGCTAGTAAGGCATTTCATCAAATATGTGGTGCACCCACCATGTGACATACATCACCTTCGCTTTTATCCTTTGTGCAATATTAGTTCCTCAAGTATTAATTTATACCCATTCATAGTCATTGTATTTGATGCCTCTATGCAATAATAAAATTCGCAATTTTATTCCATCATCGAGTTTAGTAATTCTTATTTATTTAGTCCAAAACCACATTCTAAGAGCATTCACGTCCCCTCCATCAAATATTCTCCTATCTCTAAAATTTAAAAAAAAAACTTACTAAAAACACCATATATCTCATCCACCATTTTATACCTCATCTTTATATTTTGAAAAAAAAATCATCTTCTAGCTTTTTATATATAAAAAGATACTATTCACCCTCATCAATTTATTGTGAGTGTAGTTTAAACGAGGAATAAAATAAAATAAGTGTTTGTGAGTAAGATATAGGTAAATATGGTGGAGGGGATGTGGAATGTTTTTTAAAATAAGAGATAAAATTTGAAAAGTATGATTTTTTATTATATTATAAGGTATAAAATGGTAGAGGGGATGTGAATGCTCTAAGGCAGTAAAGCTTGTCACGAATAAAAGATCCTATTTTTTTCTTTGTTTCCTTATAAAAAAAATACATGAGTAAATGTTTGTTTATACTAATTTTAAGGAATTATTATTTTTTAAATATCTATACTACTATATAATGGGTGCTTGATGGCTAAGAAGGTAAATTAATCTTTTTTAAGATGGCATATCAAGAGTCTTAGTATAAATCTATAGTTTTTGTCCAATTTCTTTCTTTTATGCCCTCTTGTACAACATTCAATGCCAATTGTATATGTATCTAATACATACTTTATATCCATCTCAAGATGTAACTCACCCTCATAAAACACAATAAATCTTAATTGAATGCTTAATATTAAGACCTTTGAGTGTCCATGAAGTATATATGTATCCTCACCTTCTCATGTCTTAAAAATTACATGCTTCTCATTCTTCTCATCTCTAACCATAGAGAAATAGAATATTCTTCCAATTTATCTTTGAAAAGGGAGGACCAAGCATGTGGACATAGGTTAGTGCCTCTTACTAGCAGGATTTAATGGATGCGCGCAAGCATATCGAGCGTGAAATGGAACGATTTATGATTTGTGAAAAGGAGACAAAGACGAAAGCTTTCTGCCTGGGTCATCAGCCTAAAACGGTATGTATTGCATTATTTTTTCCCAATAAAATATTGAACTTTGGCATACGCTTTTACTTTATATTGGCTCAGTAACTTCATTTGATAAATTGTAAAATATTTGAGATTTAAATTAATTATCGTGAAGTTTCTTTGTTGATGATCTTTTGTAGGACCCAAAGGAGATAGCCAAGTCAGGGACTAGAGATGGTTGAACAATATGGTATGGCATTATTTATCCAATCTAATGGTCTGCTCTTTTTTTTTTTTTTTTTTTTTGCTCGAGTTTCGGTCTTCTATTATTGTTAAGTAAAAATTTCTATGTAGGAAATTAAAACAACGAGAGATTTAAAGAGAATGTGTTTTGAAACAGACGCATCAACTTAATTGATACAGGACATTCGTGTAGGGATGACAAAAAAACCCGAGCCCGACGGGTATACCCGAAACCCGAAGCATTTGGGACGGGCATACCCGATACCCGACGGGTATGGTATTAGGTGATACCCGACCCGATTACCCAAAACTACAAACTCGTCTACCCGAAACATATACCCGGAAACTTTTAAGTTATATATATATATATATATATATATATATATATATATATATATATATATATATATATATATATCTTTCTTAAATATTTTTCAGTAATATTTCATTCTAATAGGTTCATTATTTAAAATAAATAAACTTTTCATCTAAAATATATATTATAATAACATTATTATTTATATTTATATGCTATGAAATATAAAAGAGTTTATAAAATTCATACTATAATATATATTTACATTTTAAATGTTTTAAAGATTATTATGGTAATGATGATATATATGTTACTTATTACAATTTCATCTATTCTAGATTTTTTAAAACACAAGACTATAAAAGAAAATAAAAATATATATACATGCAAATACCAACGGGTATACCCGATACCCGCGGGTATGCTCTATACCCGACGGGTAATACCCGGCAAAACCCGACGGGTAATGGGACGGATATGGTATGAGATTTTATAACCGGGTATGGGTATGGTATTAGCCAAACCCGACCCATACCCGACCCGTTGCCATCCCTACATTCGTGTTGTATATAATGTTATCTTTGCCCTAAGATTCGCTAATCTTATCATGTAGCTTTTGGGTTTTATATCTTTTTTATTGATACTAGATATTTGATTTAATTATCTTATTCCTCCTAACCATCAAGTATGGCTTCAATCTAACTATACTAGGTTAGAGTCCCGTGGGGACCCACGGTTCACCCCAAAGCAAAATGAAAAGAAAAAAAAGTAGGAAAATAAGAATTGTATTATGCAATTTGTTTTGGTTACTAAATGTTTGATATTGCAATATGTATGAATTTTGATGTTAAATGCAAAATGTCATCTAACAGTTTAATGTAACGAAATGATGGATTTATTGAGTAAGTAAAGTTTAATTTGACGACTGCAAACTACATAGCATACTATCACAATATCACACATTACATTATTTGGTTAATATCTATATTCTAATCATAACTAAGCTTAAGCATAGAAGACTTATCATTCACTTGGGGCTTAACGAACTTCAACCAATATCACAGATTACATCATTTGGGTAATATCTATATTCTAATCATAACTAATCTTAAGCATAGAACACTTATTATTTAGTTGGGGCTTAACGAACTTCAACCAATGGTCTATTTTCATTACTTCAATCAAAATCTTTCAAGTCTTGCTCATTGATAACTGATTTTTCACCTTTGAAGTTGTTATCATTGTCATCACGATCCTCGAAGTGCAGCTCATTTACAATAATTTATGAAAACCTCCACCATTGTATTCCATATTTGTGTTCTACATAAAATATAGTTGTTGTAAAGATATGGATACGGTGATAAGTAAATCAAGAAACAATCCTTAACCCACTTACTTGAATGGGTAGCTTAAATTTTACATGTTATCTCTCCAATGGTTCAAACCGATTACATAGCTAAAAAACAACTAATAAGAAAATGGGTCTAATGTCACATGTTGTAACATAAATTTCCTATATTTTATTAAAAAATAGACACCAAAAGGATCAACCCCAGACCTATTTGAACATGTAGCCAAAAGGACTCATTGTACACACACTTTAGGAAACTTTTGACATGTTACAAAATGCCGCCAAAAAAACGTCATTATTTAAACTGTGTAAATATAGTATTTAACAATTAAAAATCTTAATAAATAACATCAAAATCATAATCAATCATTTAAATCAATGACATTAAAATAATCCGCGTCTGAAATTGCCTTACCCATTATATACAAATTATTATTGACATCTTAAAATTAGCACACTTATTGAAATCAAGATGATGATTATCGTTTAGTGACAATTGATTAACAGAAAGTAGTAATATCAAAATGAAAGTCGGTCAACAATGTTAAAATGAAATTTGTAATATTAGTAACATCAATAAATAAGATTAAAAATCTTAATAAATAACATCAAAATCCTAATCAATCATTCAAATAAATGACATTAAAATCATCCGCGTCTCAATTTGCATTACCCATTATATACAAATTATTATTGACATCTTTAATAATCATTATTAGTTGTGATTGAAATAATATAATTCTTTAACAGAAAGTAAAATTTTGAAAATTTATATTATCATTTAATTTCGTTGTTAAAATTGGTATGACGATTAAATGATTTTATTATTTGTTAAGGTTTGTATAGTATTGTTGTGTCTCAAACAATTCTGCAAAATCGGAAATAGTGTGCCTCGATTGACGTGATTAAGTAGGAATATTTGTTTATATATTTGAATTATAAAAAATGGAAAGATTGGTAACTAACGTGAATTGGTTAACAACGCTTAAAATTAGTACAATCAAACTCAAAGACATAAAGTCAAAGAATTGACCTCAATCAAATTAACAAAAACGTAAAAAAATTTTACTCAGATTTGGTCAACAATATTAAAATTAAGGTCGTAATATTAGTAATAGCATTGAAAATTATCTTCAATACATTATATATTTTAGGAAATTGTTAAATAGATTTAAATTATATTTATTATTAAAAGAATAATAAAAGTGTATGAAAATAAATGTACACTCCTATCTTCGAATTATATTTAAAGTATAAACTGTTAAATAGATTTAAATAAATGTTTAAAGGAAAGTCGTATATGTTTAAAAGAATATCGTTTCATGACAATTGATTAAAGGAAAGTCTTTGAATTATAAAAAATGGAAGGATTGGTAATTGACGTGAATTGGTCAACAATACTTAAAATTAGCACAATTAAACTCAAAGACATATAGTCAAAGAATTGACGTTCATCAATTTAACAAAAACGTAAAAAGTTTTTACTCAGATTCGGTCAACAATATTAAAATAAAGGTCGTAATATTAGTAATAGCATTGAAAAATATTTTGAATACATTATATATTTTAGGAAACTATTAAATATATTTAAATTATATTTATTATTAACTGAATAATAAAAGTGTAGGAAAATAAATGTACATTGTTATCTTTGGATTATATTTAAATTATAAACTGTTAAATAAATTTAACATTGTTAAATAGATTTAAATAAATGTTTGAAAGAAAGTCGTATATGTTTAAAAGAATATCGTTTCATGACAATTGATTAAAGGAAAGTTGTAATATCAAAATTAAAGTTGGTCAACAATATAAAATGAATTTTGAAATATTAGTAATATCAATAAATAAGATTAAAAATTTTAATAAATAACAACCAAATAATAATCAATCATTCAAATCAATGAAATTAAAATTATCATAAATAACATTAAAACTCTCTATAAATAACATCAAAATCATAATTTAAATTTTAAATTCAATGACATCTTGTGGTGCAGCCTTAGTAACAAACATTTTGTCCTGGATTGAACACTATTTGAAGACACAATATTCGCCAATGGAAGTATCTTCTGATTAAAGCAAAACAGGCCATCCAATCACAATAAACCTTTATAAAAGCATTATATATAGAAAATTTAGAATGTGTAACTAATTATAAAATAAGAATATTGTAAACAAAAATGTTGAATATGCAAATAACAAACCTAGCGACTTGAGAAATAATTTCTACACGTAATATTAGTATTAGTAGTAGTTAGTATTATTAATTATTAGTAATTAGTAATATATTCGTAAAAATAATAATAGAAAATTTTAATTCGGTCAATAAGATATAAATGGGATTAAATTAAAAACAGTAATATTAGTTTTAGTATTAGTAATATATTCGTAATTTAATTCGGTCAATAATAAATAAATGAGCTTAAAAATCGTAATATATAACATTAAATTAGTCAATTATTATTAATGTCATTAAAACTAATAAAAAATAAAATTAAAAATGAATAAATCCTATTAATAAGTGCAGGCAAGACCAATAATAATTCATAAAGATAGATTAAACATAAATTCGTAGTAATATTGATATAAATAAATGAGATTAAAAAATCGTAATAAATAACATTCAATTAGGTCAATTATTATTAATGTCAATTAGTATTAGAAATATATTCGGTCAACAATACTATTTTTACGAATAGTAAAACTAAAATCGTAATTATTAGTAATTAGTAATATATTCGAAAAAACACTAATAGAAAATGTTAAATCGGTCTATAAAATATAAATGGGATTAAAATTAAAAATGGAAATAATAGTTTTAGTATTAATAATATATTCGTAATTTAATTCGGTCAATACGAAATAAATGAGATTAAAATTAAAATTAAAATTCATAATATTGGTATTAGTATTAATAATATATTCTTAAATTATTTCGGTCAATTCGGTGAATAATAAATAAATAAGCTTAAAAATCGTAATATATATAACATTAAATTCGGTCAATTATTATTAATGTCATTAAACTCATAATAAATATCATTAAAAAATGAATAAATCCTATTAATTACAGGCAAGACCAATAATAATTCGAATGAATAGTAATATAAATAATATTATATATAATTTCATAAAGATAGATTGAACATAATTTTGTAGTAATATTAATATAAATAAATGAGATTAAAAAATGTAATAAATAACATTTAATTCGGTCAATTATTATTAATGTCAATAAATAACATTAATTGTAACATACTAAAAATACATTAAAAATGATTAAATCTTATTAAACATAAATTCGAAAAAAGTAATATAAATAAATGAGGTTAAAATTTTTAATAAATAACAATGAATTCGGTCAATTATTATTAATGTCAATAAATAATATTAATTGTATCATACTAAAAATACATTAAAAATGATTAAATCTTATTAAACATAAATTCAAAAAAAGTAATATAAATAAATGAGATTAAAATTTTTAATAAATAACATTGAATGTGGTCAACTTTTATTAATGTCAATAAATAATATTAAAACATCTTAATAAATAACATAAAAAATAATAAATCTTATTAATTGCAATCAAGACTAATCATAATTCGTAAACATAGTAATATAAATAAATGAGATTATAAATCTTAATAAATAATCTCAAAATCGTAATCAATAATTCAAATAAATTAAACTACAAACATAAAAAATCGTAATTTAAATTTGAAAATCAATGACTTTTTGTGGTGGAACCTTAGTAACAAACAGTCTGTGCTGGATTGAAAACCATTTAAAGAAACAATACTCGCCAATGGAAATATCTTCTGATCGAAGCAAACTAAAATCATAATATTAGTATTAGTTAATATTAGTAATTATTAGTAATTACTAATGTATTCGTAAAAATAGTAATAGAAAATTTTAATTCGCTCAATAATATTCGTAATATAATTTGGTCAATACGAAATACATGAGATTAAAATTAAAATTGAAATTAAAATTCATAATATTAGTATTAGTATTAATAATATATTCTTAAACTAATTCGGTCAATTCGGTTAATAATAAATAAATAAGCTTAAAAATCGTAATATATAACATTAAATTTGGTCAATTATTATTAATGTCATTAAACTCATAATAAATATCATTAAAAATGAATAAATCCTATTAATTGCAGGCAAAACCAATAACATTTCGAACGAATAGTAATATAAGTAATATTAAACATAATTTCATAAAGATAGATTAAACATAATTTCGTAGTAATATTAATATAAATAAATGAGATTAAAGAAATGTAATCAATAATATTTAATTCGGTCAATTATTATTAATGTCAATAAATAACATTAATTGTAACATACTAAAAATACATTAAAAATGATTAAATCTTATTAAACATAAATTTGAAAAAAGTAATATAAATAAATGAGATTAAAAATTTTAATAAATAACATTGAATTCGGTCAATTATTATTAATGTCAATAAATAATACCAACTGTAACATACTAAAAATACATTAAAAATGATTAAATCTTATTAAACATAATTCGAAAAAAGTAATATAAATAAATGAGATTAAAAATTTTAATAAATAACATTAAATGTTGCCAATTATTATTAATGTCAATAAATAATATTAAACATCTTAATAAATAACATAAAAAATAATAAATCTTATTAATTGCAATCAAGAGTAATCATAATTCGTAAACATAGTAATATAAATAAATGAGATTATAAATCTTAATAAATAACCTCTAAATCGTAATCAATAATTCAAATAAATTAAATTACAAACTTAAAAAATCGTAATTTAAATTTGAAAATCAATGACTTTTTGTGGTGGAAACTAAGTAACAAACAGCCTGTGTTGGATTGAAAACCATTTAAAGAAACAATACTCGCCAATAGAAACATCTTCTGATCGAAGCAAACTAAAATTATAATATTAGTATTAGTTAGTATTAGTAGTTATTAGTAATTAGTAATATATTCGTAAAAATAGTAATAGAAAATTTTAATTCGCTTAATAAGATTCGTAATTTAATCCGATCAATACGAAATAAATGAGATTAAAATTAAAATTAAAATTCATAATATTAGTATTAGTATTAAGTATATATTCAGTTTAAATTAATTCGGTCAATTCGGTCAATAATAAATAAATGAGCTTAAAAATCGTAATATATAACATTAAATTCGGTCAATTATTATTAATGTAATTAAACTCATAATAAATATCATTAAAAAAATGAATAAATCCTATTAATTGCACGAAAGACCAATAATATTTCGAACGAATAGTAATATAAATAATATTAAACATAATTTCATAAAGATAGATTAAACATAATTTCGTAGTAATATTAATATAAATAAATGAGATGAAAAAATGTAATAAATAACATTTATTTCAGCAATTATTATTAATGTCAATAAATAACATTAATTGTAATATACTAAAAATACATTAAAAATAATTAAATCTTATTAAACATAAATTCAAAAAATATATATATATATAAATAAATGAGATTACAAATTTTAATAAATAACAATGAATTCGGTCAATTATTATTAATGTCAATAAATAATATTAATTGTAACACACTAAAAATACATTAAAAATGATTAAATCTTATTAAACATAAATTCGAAAAAAGTAATATAAATAAATGAGATTAAAAATTTTAATAAATAACATTGAATGTGGTCAATTATTATTAATGTCAATAAATAATATTAAACATCTTAATAAATAACATAAAAAATAATAAATCTTATTAATTGCAATCAAGACTAATCATAATTCGTAAACATAGTAAACTAAATAAATGAGATTATAAATCTTAATAAATAACCTCAAAATCGTAATCAATAATTCAAATAAATTAAATTACAAACATAAAAAATCATAGTAATATTAATAAAGATAGATTAAACATAAGTTCGTAGTAGTATTAATATAAATAATTGAGATTAAAAAATCGTAATAAATAACATTTAATTCGGTCAATTATTATTAATCTCAATTAGTATTAATAATATATTCGGTCAAAAATACTATTTTTACGAATAGTAAAACTAAAATCATAATATTAGTATTAGTATTAGTTAGTATTAGCAATTATTAATAATTAATAATATATTTGTAAAAATAGTAATAGAAAATGTTAATTCGGTCAATAAGATATAAATGAGATTAAAATTAAAAATCGTAATATTAGTTTTAGTATTCGTAATTTGATACGGTCAATAAAAAATAAATGAGATTAAAATTAAAAATTATAATATTAGTATTAGTCTTAATAATATATTCGTAAACTAATTCGGTTAATTATTATTAATGTCATTAAAACTCATAATAAATATCATTAAAAAATGAATAAATCCTATTAATTGCAGGCAATACCAATAATAGCTAACTTTCCCTCAATCCCATCAAATCCTCAATATTTCAACCCACCATAAATGCATTCAAATGTAATTACTAACTTTCCATAAAAATTAGGAGATAATTGAGGAAAGTCAATAAAAAATTTCAAACTCAATCTTGAAAATAATTTCATCCGGTCCTATCCCCGGATCCAAACCATAACCCGATTGAATAATTATGGATCAAACACCAACATCTTTTCATCCCCATAATGAAGATCCAAAATACGCTTGATCCTCAAGAACATGCGAAGAACCCTATGATGAATATTCTTGAACACATCAAAGGAGCTCAAATTAGGACCCGATAAAACTTTCATTTAACAATAATCCTTATGAGCATCTATCATCCCTCAAGAACATTCATCTAATTTAACATCAACATAACCCCATTCAATAACGAACCGACAAACATAACCCGGCTCTTCATGAATAACCGATTCATACTTGATCAACGCAAAACATCAAGAACACCTTCCAACATCTTAATCCAAAACAGTCATCCATTACGGACTAAACTCGGTAATATTCCATAAACCGAAAACAAACATCCAAAGACCAAAAGTAATCACGATTCCATAAAAATAAATCTAAGCACCTTAGTAACTGTCGGCAATGTCTGGATTAACACATTAAAAACAACATTAACATAAGTAATAATCAGTTTTGTAAAGTAAACAAAGATCCATATCAAGATGAAAATAAGATTAATACCAAAACTCTTGCCGAAGGGTCATGCATGACCTTGAAGAATTGCTCACCCTTGTGAGAAGCCATAATCGAATCTTTGTCTTCGGATGGTATTCTAGTATTCAAATGAAAAAAACATCCAAATATTCAAATCTGAAATGGTTCCAGATTATAAATAACTTTTATAAACCACGATTTATAAACTGAATATTGAATCGAATTTATCATATGGATGTATTTTATTGATTAGCGATAACATAAAAGTTTCACTCAAATCGGAACATATGATATGGCTATTTTAAAAGTTTATGAATCGGAACATATTATAATGGATGCAGTTCCGTCGATCTCAGTGAAGAAGATACATACCTAGAAGCAAGAATGCATAAAAAGAAGAGTGATGAATGTTGGTTGGAAGATTTGTTAGTGAGAAATTGAGAGTGTGATGGAAGATTGTGCATAATTAAAATATAGAAAAGAGTATTTATAGGGACTAACTTGGAGCTCCATATTCAATATGGATACCTCAAACCCTCTCTAAGGCCTTGATTCAACCCAAGTGACCTCAATTATTATATAGATAGATAGTATTTTCCAAATAACTTTCTATAAGTCGTTACATGTGCAAACCTTTTTAACAATTAGATTTGGCACATAGGCTCATTTTTTTGTTTTGCTTTTAATCAAAACTATATGTTCAGGACATGGAGCTAGGGGTGTGAATTAACACGCCATCAATCCAACACAAAATTTTTAGGTACGGTTTAGTCTTAATGGACTCGGGTCAGTTTAATATTGGTGGTCCCAATTCTTATCAATTTAATTCAACTTATTAACATAATTAATTTCAGTTTGCGGAAACAACCAACCGGTTGAACATAACAAACACAATACTTGTTAAATAAACTACATACAATGAAAAAAACTATAGAACTTACTAGGAGTTGATTTTTTGACTGCATCATTTTTAACTTTTTATTACATTTTAAAAATCTATGTTATAAAGCTTTGTTTATATACAACATAGTTTTATAAATGTCGAAATATCACACAGTTATATAAAGTATCCAACAGTAGTTTTACAAACTTATTCAAGATACTCAAGAACTCATGGATACTAAATAATTTATAACTAAATATTAGGTTGTTGCTTCTTTCATACTTAGTATCACCATAATGAATCGTCCATAAAGACCTGATGACTTTTAGTTTAAAATTATTATATATGTAAAAAAAGTTTATGGGTGCAGCCCCGCCGCAACGTGCGGGTTCCTGCTAGTATATTTTTTAGGGATATTGGATTTTAATAATCCAAACTTTCACCTGACAATAATCTGTACTTCAAAAATTCCCAATAACGATCCCAACTTTCAATTTATTGTCCGACAATGAACCTTTGTTAACTGATAACTAACTCAGTTAGTGGATGATGACGTGGACGCTGACGTGGCATAATCACGATGACATGGATGATGTGGCATGCCATGTCAACGTCCACGTCAGCGTGAGCATGCCATGTCAGCATCCACTAACTGAGTTAGTTCTCAGTTAACAAAAGTTCATTGTTGGCTAATACATTGAAAGTTGGGATCGTTGTTGAGAATTTTGAAGTACAGATTATTGTTGGCCAATGGGTGAAAGTTTAGATTATTAAAATCCAATACACCTATTTTCTAAATAAATTCATTTTATTATTTTACAAAATATAAATATTATATTTTCAGATTTTATAAAGTTTTATTTATTTAACACTTTAGAAAATCATTAAAACCCATTTAAATCTAATCCCTTAACCTATAAAACTTTAACCCAAAAACCATAACGTGATCTATACTAGACTAAGCCCAAGGGTACTCGGACCAGTAACCAAAGCCCAACACAGAAAACCCCATTACCATCTCCTTTCCTCTTACCCATATAAACCCGGCCCGGTTTCAACCTAAACCGAGCCCAAATCATACCGACACCAACTAAATGCGTTGAAAACTTTGTTTCCAAATTAAGACCTTCCATACTTTTTTTTTGAACGGCCAATGAATCAATTTTCGAGCACTCTCGGACACCCTTTTGGCGAATCAGGTACTCGAGAGTACCCGGGCCACCAATTGCCACCAATTCCCGGGAAAACCCGACCACTCACCCGCCCGAAGGCACGACAGTGAAATAATCGGTAAAACCGGTCGGGATCAGGACTCGAACCCAAGCCAATGGCCGGGTCATCCCTCATTTCCCCTTCACCAATGTCCTTCAAATGTAGCTAGTGGGAATTGAACCCAAGCTTCACATAGGAAACTTAAGGCCCTCAACCAACTGGGCTACAAGTGTTGGAGGCGCAAATATTCACCACACGATTTGTAGCTGTCAATTTCATTATTACTGAGTAATACTTGGGTAATTGACTGAATTATAATCGGGTTTTATAATCTCTCTTGACCGGTTTCTATGTCCTTAATGATTCTTGTTTTTACCCCATTTAAACTCGCAACCACGCTCTAAAACCGCTGACTAGAAGTTCCCTCATGTCAAATATCATTTTACAATCGCAAAATCAATCAAATTGTAGGCTTATACCCTCGTTTCTTTGACTCGTGTGTACCCACCGATTGGAACATGTAAGTTCCAATCAACTTTAGGGATGGCAAAAAAAACCCGAGCCCGACGGGTATACCCGAAACCCGAAGTATTTGGGACGGGTATACCCGATACCCGACGGGTATGGGATGGGTTTGGTATTGGAAAAAAAATATTTCGCGGGCATGAGACAGGTATGGTATTAGGTGATACCCGACCCGATTACTCGAAACTAAATACCCGTCTACCCAAAATATATACCCGAAAACTTTTAATTTTTATATATATTTTTTCTTAACTATTTTTTAATAATGTTTCATTTTAATAGATTCATTATTTGAAAAATAAACTTTTCGTCTAAAATATATATTCTATATTCTAATAACATTATTATTTATGTTTATATGCTATGAAATATATAAATAGTTTCAAAATTCATACTATAATATATATTTACATATTAACTGTTTCAAAGATTATTATAGTGATAATAATATATATGTTACTTATTACAATTTCATATAGTCTATATTTTTTTAAAACATAAGACTATAAAAGAAAATAAAAATATCTATTATCTATAACTTATAATAAAAGAATTGAATATTGATGAGGTGGTATTCAATGGAGGTCTCAACCCTCCTTTGAATGTGTCACGTGGCACGTTGAGGTGAGAGTTTTTAATTAATTTTTTTATTTTGTTTTCATTCATTCTTCTACACTTATCTAAGCCTAATCTCTTTAAGAATTTAAAAACAAATTTAGATTTTTCTCTCTAATGTTTCCTCCCATCATTTTTAAACGTTAATATCTTTTATATACGAAATTTTTTAAAGGAAAAAATTACACCAAATTAACGAGCATTTTATTATCTTTCCAACGAGTACCATAGTGCTATATAAAAAACGGAGAAAAAATGACTATTTTTTATGGGGTTTCGTTCATACAGGAAAAAAAACACAAAGTGTTCAGGTTATTCATTAATCATGTTTTTTCTTTTACACCAGGTTCTTATATACAATGTTGAAATTTAACCCAATCGCCATGCTATTATTGGAATTTTACTCTTCTAAAGATGGATAGGTATATTTCATCAAGAGAAGCTAGGAGAAAGAATCGAGCAACACTGCAACACATGGTGTCACTTTATAGCAAGGTTATTTTTTTATTTATTTAATTACAAGAGTAATAATTATTATTATTAGTATTAGTATTATTAGAATGGTTATATTTTTCAACTCGGGACACTTCCGGGATAAAAGCTAGTATATATATACATGTAAATACCAACGGGTATACCCGATACCCGCGGGTATGCTCTATACCCGACAAAAACCCGACGACAATGGGACGGGTGTGGTATAAAATTTTATAACCGGGTATGGGTATGGGTATGGTATTAGCCATACCCGACCCGTTGCCTTCCCTAATCAACTTGTTCTATACGGTCGAAATAGGCTCTAGATCGAGAGCCCTATCATTCAGGGATTACATGATCAATTTGTTGGAATAGGAAACTAGGGTTTATAGGATGATTTAGGGATTTTGTTTTCAGGTTGTCTTAAAAGTAAAATAAATCCTAATAAAATTAATAAAGGTTCCACCTAGACCAACTAGCTCGGGGCAAGTACAGATTAGGTCCCGAGTTTGAGCCTCTAATGGCTTGTTTTGTTATTTTTTTATTTGTTTCAATTATTATATATATATGTATATATATATATATATACATATAAAAACCATTTTAATTATTTAAATGTCAAATCTACTCAAAACTTTTTATAAAAATTACTCCAACTTCCAAAAACCCAAAAATGTATATTCATAATTTTATTTTTCATAAAAATATCTAATTATTTAAATGTATTTATTTAATTTAAATCATAATTAATTCATTAAAATTTTATTTTACATCATTTTAATATCACAATTTTTGTGAGATTATTCCAAACTATATAAAACTTTGTTGAATTTTATTTTTTGTAAAAAAAAAAATTTATCTATTTTAACTATTTAATTTCATTTAAACCAATTATTTATTAATTAAATTCTGTTTTAATTGTAAATAAAGTAGAAAATAACTTTTAAAATTATTTTTCACTTACAAAAGTGTAGGCTTCTACTTTTATATAAAAATAATATTTTTTACATTTTATTTGTAATTAATACCACATTTTGCGTTTTAAATATTAATAATTCAATTTAAAATATAAAAATACCGAAATTACGACCTTTTGAAATTCTGAAATTATTTTTAATATTTCAGAAGAAAAATGACTTAAAATTTTATATTTATTTGAATTATTTACCTTTTCCATTTATTTTTAAATTTATTTCATATTTAATTATCTTAAAGTCAATTATTTAAATTGAAGTCGTTAATTATTTAACATTTAATCATTTTACATGTCTTCATAATTTGAAATAATTCTTATAGGATGATTGAGTTTATACATTTTTTATATATATGAAAAATTATTTAAACTCAATTGTAATTCAACTCAAAACCCTAGAATCCCGAAATCTTGTTTAGAAACGCAAAGTGCCTAATCCTAGATAACTTAGACTCCAAGTTCGTTCCCTTACAACTGCTTATTCTATTTAGGTTAATCCTTTGGATTCCCTTGCTCAACTCTCACCTTTCGGTAGACTTCAAGTTACTACGCAAATTGTGAGTATACATATCCCCTTTTTGTTTTTATACACTTTTTGGGTGATTCATGTACACTTATACAACATTACACGTTCATATACAAGTTCACATACAAGTTCACATTTTTTTTACAAATACTGTCACACCCTCAAATTCCACGTGCGGGGTTTTACCGCGAGACGCGTGACACACCAGGATCCAAGTCAACGGTCATAATAAACGACATCTATATGATATGAAAACAATGTAAATTGCCCATTAAGATTCCAAAAATTCAACCATCGCTTGCGGAAGCGTAAAACTTTATTACAATTCAAAAGTAAAACATGAAAGTCTGATAATACTCAAAATGAAATGCAAATGGATCCTAGACGCCGTGACTGTGTATGTTGAAAACATGTTTAAACGTTAAACCGACCAAACCAGAAAAAACCCGACATCCCATTGGTGATCCGACATCCCACGTGTTAGCCACATTATCATGCAATATATGCAATTAAACACTTAGCATGCGCAAACATTCACCCTATCTAGCATAACGCCCAATTAACGTATAAACAAGTCCAAACACGTGTTACCAAATTATTAGGCATGTTACGGGGTTCCTAACATGTTCCTAGGTGTCAAATCGTGTTTCGGGATGTTAAAATGCACATATGACAGCAGTACACGCAATTAGGAATCAAACATGCAATTAGGAAAAGTCAACTGGTGATTAGAAGGAGTCAACAGGCGATTAGGATTGTAATCACATGACCTTCATGCAATTAGGCCCCCAATCGCCCCATGTAACACGCGATTGGGGCCAATCGCCCCTATTATAGGCGATTAGGGATTCCCTAATCGCCCCTGCTGCACTATTCCGCCTTTTTGCGCGTTTAACCCTCCAAATCAGATCCGAAACATGTGGAAACACCCAATATCAAACCCAAAACATTAATCAAACTATTTTAAGCAAAAACCCCTAATTTATTATCGCCCTAGCTGTCCCGAATGCAAGCGTTTTCCCAAAATAGCATAACTAGCATGTAAACATCCCATCAATCATGCAAAACTTACCCTAAATAGCAAATATCCAGATTTCATCACATAACGACGTTTTCCGACATTATCCTACTGTCCTAGCATCATCCTAGAGTAAACCCTAACCTCAAACAATCAACAAAACACAACATATCATCATCAATCCTTCATAATCATTCAAACGGGTCAAAACGCCTAATAACCATAATACACATCTATGGACCTTCAAACTCCTAGGTTAACATAATATCAACTCATTTAGATCAGAAACATATCAATAATACAAGAACAACCATGTTTAAACGATAAAAATCCTATCTTGCATGAATACATCACATATAACAAGCATAGACGTTTGGGTTTGTTTAGAAACTGATTTTAATGAGTTTTCAAAGACACAAATGTTTAGAAACCAGGTCTAGACGTTTAGGGAGCAAAACAATATCATTACAAAGGTTTGGGATGAAGAACACACCTTGAAATTGTAAGATTATGAGATGTAAAGCTTGGAAATGTGATTTCTTGATCAAAAACGTGTTGCAGAGGTTGAATAAGGTGTGGGGTGGCTTTGGGGTGTATTAGGGTTTCACAAATGATGTTTTAAAACATAAGGGGTGGTATTTATAGGCGTTTCTAGTCGTTTAGTACGCGTCAGGCGATTATAGTGCATTATAGGCGATTAGAATTTGTAATCGCCTATACCTACTAGCGATTAGGCTCTAATCTCCTATACCTACTAGCGATTAGGCTCTAATCGCCTATACCTATTGGCAATTACGCGTAATCACCTATAATGTCATGCAATTACGCGTAATCACCTATAATGTCATGCAATTACGCGTAATCACCTATAATGTCAAGCAATTACGCGTAATCACCTATAATGTTATGCAATTACGCGTAATCACCTATAATGTCATGCAATTACGCGTAATCACTATTTTAACACATATAAACACGTATTCACATACCGGCAAGTCATATAATGATTGTAAGCACATAATGCATGATAACTAACACGTTCCCATCCGTTCACCAATTCCCGGGACTCGAGATTTACGTGTGTGCGTTAAACCCAGCGATTCTACAAATCACCCATCCGTGTTCACATGGTTATGGACCGAATCCCAATGATCCCGTGGATCATTGTAACGACTCCCGATGATTCCCGGAACCATCATAACGACTCAACTGACCTAGTTAAGTATGTTTGAAAACGTTTTTCGCTAAGGTAGACTTATGTGTTTTATAAAATGTTAACCTAAACGTGCCGGGTGTCACATCATCCCCCCGTTGAAAGAATTTTCGTCCCGAAAATTTCCCGAAGTCAAAGAGAACGAAGCGATAAAAAGTAAAATTTTCCCGGTCGTCACATCATCCCCCTGTTGAAAGGAATCTCGCCCCGAGATCCACTCTTCAACAGTAATGAGTGTCGACCTAACCCAAGTATCGTTTCCCAGAACGCAAACGAAATGATAACCACGAACAAAAGATGATATCAACAGATACTCTATGCCGGGGAACCGCCCTCCCCAAAGTGAATACAAAACAATGAATCCTCCTGATCGAAGGCCTACTAGAGACTACTGTGATCGGTATAAATGATACACCGGTACCGTCCAAGTAGCATCTCCAAAGGACCCACATCAAACCCATGAATGCAAAACGATGACCAAATATCAAACTGAATGCAAACAAAGAATACGAATTGCCAAACAATGTGAATGAGAATGAATACAAGTATAACGAGAATCAAGAAAAGAATACTAACCAGTAACAGTATCGGGATCCTCCACGTTCTCCCTAGCACTGATGACATAAGCACGAGCCGGAGTAGTTCGACCGCCACCCTCGCCTTGCTTCAGCTTGGGACAATCCCGCTTGAAGTGTCCAGTCTCTCCACAGTTAAAACACCCATGGTTTCCCCGAGGAGCAGGAGCGGGGACAACCACTTTAGTCTGTTTTGGCTGAAGATTGGCCCTACAATCCTTGGCCAAGTGACCGACTCGCTGACAACGTCTACAGCGAAACTCATCGCAACCCCCAACATGGTGGTACCCACACGTGTTACACTTCAGACTCTTACCAACATAACCCCCAGTCTTATGCTCAGATGACGCTCCCACAACGTCCTGCCTCTTAATCTGCTGTTGAGACGACCCAATGTTCTTTCCAGCACTCTCCCACTTCCTCTTGTTGTCCGCAGGGGCTTTCACAGCAGCACCCCTTGGAGGTAGAACGCCCTCAGCAACCTTCATGTTGGTCAGCTTGTGAGCTGCCCGAACAGTGGCCAACATAGTAGTGTGATCAGCAGCGGCAACAAGTCCAGCAATCTCCGGCACTAACCCAGCAATGTAGTGCTCAATCCTCCGGTATTCCGGTGTAGCCAACCTGGGGCACATCACGGTCAACTCGTTGTGCCTAGCAGTAACACCTCGATCTCCGACCCGACCATCTTCAGATTCCAAAACTCGTGTTCCAGCTTCATAATCTCGTCTCTTGGGCAATACTCCGTTCGCAACATCTGAACAAACTCGGACCACGACATAACATTGGCCTCACCCAAGCCAAGGCTAGCAGTGGTAGAGTTCCACCAGGTCAGGGCATGACCCTCCAGGGTAGCAGAAGCATACTTGACACGATCAGCGTCAGGACAGTTACACATAGCGAACACCGACTCGGGTTCGAGCCTTGGCACATACAACCATTTTTTTTTATTTTCTTTATACTTATATAATCTACAATTATTTTTAAAAATAGATTTTAAATACTAAACATGGTTTATAAATTCTACAAAATTTATTTTAAGTCAGTCTTATGATAAAGTTTAATATCCAACTTTTAGTTTTTCAAAAATCATTTATTTATTATGTATAATAAATATTACAAATTTATTCAATTATAATTATAAAATTCTATAAAAATATCAAAACGACTTTATAAAATTCCACAAAAATTATTCTAAGTTTATAAATCAATAAAATTTCTGAAATAAATTTTATTTCAGAAAAATCATTTATTTAATATTTTTAATTGATTTTTGTTATCTTAATCATAAATAAATCATAATAAAATCATTTTTCATCATTTTTGCATCAAAATTTCACATAAATTATTATTAATCATTTAGATCAGAAATATAAATTTTTGATTCGAAATTTATAAATTTTAATATTTTTAAATATTAAGTCTATATTTTGTCAAATAAGTATTAATATATAAATATTCATTAATTAAGAAAATAATTTTATAAAAATTATTTTTACATTTATTACATTAAAATTCAACTACCTTTAGTTAATATTGGTCAGAAATATTTTTTATTAATTATTTCTTTATTTATTTAAGTTATTAACAATTATTCAAATTTAATCATAAATCAATTATTAATCCCCAAATTAGGAACCCTAGCACATTTTAGACTAGAAAACTTAGAGTTATTAAGTTTTCCCCAACCCTTATTTATTACCTTGAAATAGGGTGATATTTGGATACACACGAGCCACATTTACTTATAACAAGGGTCTCCATTTTAACACTAAGGTGAGTTTACATAGCCCCTTTTACCATTTCACTATTTTGGGGTGAAACATGTTACAACATCAATTTACAATTCAACATAAGTGTTTATGTGTTATTCTATGTTGCATTATGTCTTAAACATTACTATGGTAAGCACAATTATTATAGCATAATCATTAACTCTGTACAAGCCAACGATACACAATGATAGATCTATTGGACTGACAACCCCACCCGGATACGTTACCTCCTACATAGGTAGCGTGGGTGATTGTTATCGCAACATAAACGAGTGAACCATATGCGTATGGGATGGACCACAATATTCTAGTCACAAGGTTTGATTATGCACACGATTTACCGGGTAGTATTGTTTTCACATATGGACTAGACTTGCCATGACACTCGAATTGTACAAATTTTATTCAATATTCAAACCTATGTAATTCTCACCAACTTTTGTTGACCCAAAATATTTTCAAACTTAACATGTTTCAGGTTATAGCTTGTTCGAAGATTAGAGTTAATGCTTGAAGATGCGTAGCTAGTATTTTTCATATTGATGTACAAATTCTTAGAACAATCGTATGTAATTTATTTAAATCATTTATTGAAACTTATTATTTACCATGAGCTACTGAACAATCATCAATACGTGACATCCTGATGTTTCCGCCATCGGTTGGGGTGCTACATTCTCCAACCACCAGAGTAGTCCCACTGCCCCTTCAGTCCCATTGAAGTAATGGGGCTAACAGTCCATGAACTTCTTGTAGGTGCACCCAGTCTGCACCTAATTAGTATTTCCCAGGGTCTACTGAGCAGCCTGGAAAGCAACCAACGCAACGTTCAACTGCTGCTGCAACAAGTGCTCCAACTCCGCCTGAGTCATGGTGATGTTCCCACCATCTCGTCCACCGCCCGTGCGGCCCCCGCCGCCACCACGGCGTCCCCCAGTACGTCCACCAGCACGACCAGACATGTTCTGCCAAAACACAAACAAGATACTCAGCATCACTACTAGATCAAACTACTAGTGACCAAACGAATTTAGAACGGGGTTCCAGCATGATCATCTGTCCGAACTCGAAGTCCACCAAGATTTTCATGCATTCTGATTTATGATTTCGTGTGCACCCGAAATAACAAATCGCCCTACATGGTCCTCTAGGCGTGCTCCTAGCTAGAACTTCCAATCACCCGACACCCACATTCTTAAAAGAAACCGTTATCGAACGAAGGTCCCCAAAGTGAACAATCACTCAGGGGGTACTATGACAAGTACTAGTGCAGGATAGTGTGTGTGTAGGCAAGTATGTACATTAGAGCATAGAGGGGAGATGATGTATTGTAAAATACATCTTTTCCAGTGTAAAGTTTGTATAGTTTTTGAGTCGTTTAGATAGTAATTTTATTAGTTTTTGGCTTGTATTGGTCTATTTTATTTAGTATAGGTTTTATAGATTTTTATTAGTTTTGAGTCATTTTTAGTACTTATTTATTTATTTTATATTTTGGTAGGTGTTCGTGTGGACGTTGGAGCGTAAACGAGGAACTTTGGTTAAGCCAAGAACACCCGAGTGTAAAGCACCGAGTTATAATAATAATAATAATAATAATAATAATAATAATAATAATAATAATAATAATAATAACTAGAGTGCTAAGTTCCCCGCGCTTCGCCGCGGGGGTTATCAATTATGTGTGGATTTGTGGCAGTGTGGTGTGTCGCAGAAAACATACATAATGGTGACATTGTAGATAATGATGTTGGAATGTTGGTAAGTATGTCATTATAACTGAGAACTAAATACAAAAGTAAGGAGGTTGCAAAAAAATATGTTTTCTTAGAACATAATAGTATAGCAAAAGCTTGATAACACTATTTACATAGATGTGTTTAAAAAGTGTACAATAGTAACATGGCTAGGTAGTTGCAGCATCCCCTAGGTGGGAAAAAGTTCACAAAAAGTAAGCTGCAAGCAAAATATGGCTGGGTAATTTATGTTTCTAGCACATAATAGTCTAGGAAAAGCTTGATAACACTATTTACATAGGTGTGCTTGAGAACTGTACAATAGTAGCACGACAACATAGTTGCAGCATCCCGTAGGTGGGAAACAGCTTACAAAAAGTATGCTGCAGCGTTGTTAATGTCTTTGCATATAAAGGTTTATCAAAAGATGGCATATTTGCTAGCTGATTTGATATGTTAGGAGTTTATGGAGAGTCTTCCTTGAGACGTTTGTTCTTGCCTTCCTTGTCTGCATCTATGAAAATTTTGGTGAACCATGTTAGAGTTGTTAAATAGGTGGAGCATGTTGGTGTTGTCATATACAGAAAAATAAAATAGGTAGTAGAAGTAAGTATGTAAGCATTACCTTGGAGACCGGATAGCAATCTTTTTTTGGTAGACGGCGGAGTATCCTTTGTTGCTGTTGTTGGGGTGGATGGTGTTGGTGTTTGTGGCTGCCCTGTTACATCATTGTGGTTAGTTTTGTTACAAAGTGTTCATTATACAGTATCATATTTAGTGGGAAACCTGGCTGGCTGCATTCTTCTATGTTAGGGATTGATGTTTTAAGGATTCGGTTGATGACCAGTTGTGTGGAGTGGGTGTACGATTGTTTGTTGAACTGAACCTCAAATATTTTGGGTTGTCCTTTTAATGCCTGTATTGGTTCTGGTATGGTATCTTTGTCAGTGTACTGGTGGATCATTTCACTGCATGGTGTGTTAACAAATGATTCCATTGCTGCATCGAAGAGTATAGCAGTTGCAGTTGTTGTGTTATCTGTTAGTGTTCCGCTGATACAGTACCTATAGTAAGTATATTTTAAGGTTAGTAAGATGGCAGTTATGTTGTTTATAGTAGTTAATAAATACTTTACTTACACATATGCATATTCATTTTCTTTTGGGTGGTTGGTACAAGTCCAAATGTCGCCTCTTTTTTCCAGCTTTTTGTTGCATTTTTTGCAGCCCCTGTAGAACCATGATTTGTTTTCGTTCCAGTTGATAATCCATGCGTTGCAAACAAATCGTTGTTGTAACTGCTTTGGTGTCTTTTGTTCTAGCAAATTCTTTAGAGTAATGATGTTCCTTGTTTGAATTGTTACAGCGTTGAACCTGTCTTTGAAGCTGTCATATGTGTGTTTTATTTAGTGTCAAATAAAGAACTTCATTTTATGTAAAATTGGTTTTCACTGGTACCTTGTGGCGATTTCCTTTGCTAGCTCAATAGGAGGGTTGACGTACAAGTGGGTTGCTGGAGTAGAAGACAGCTGATATATGTCGTTGCGTATTGACACCCTAAGTGAGGTTACTGCTATAATAGCTGGGAAAGGGGCGTTGTTAAGTGATTGCCTGTTGATGGTTTTTGTAACAGCATCCCAAGTAGCTATTTCAGTGAAGTTCGCCCCTGTACAGAAAGGTGAGGTAAAACTGCTGTTATAGTCAAGACGTAGATGTATAAAGCTGCTTACCTTGTGTCTTCAACCTGTAACTTTAATAAGAGTTTTCCCGTTGGAGTTTTCTTATCGGTAATAATGCAATTGAACCTTGCGATGTAGTCTAAAAGTTAAGGAAAAACAATGTTGGTATGCTGTTTATAGTAGCAATAAGTTGGTGTTGGAATTAATATATACCTGCCAGAGGTGATCGAGCAGCTGTACGCTCGTGTAAGCGCTCATGTGGTAGGAAGTCAAAGTAGGTGTCGGGGAAGTTGGTGTCTGCTATTTGAGTAATAGTTGTTCCCCTTGACAGCTTGACCATTGCAGGATGTTGAAGGATATTTATGTACGATCTGGTAGTAATGGATAAGTAGCCAACGATACGGTAGCATGAGCTTGTGGCAAGCTGTAACTCAATCTGTGTTTCATCGCCTGGGTTTACTATTGCCTGAATTACGCCTCCCTGTGAAAGATTTGCAGAAGATGCTGCTACTGTAAGTAACATAAGGGAAAAAATATAAAGCACCTTGTAAGTTGTCAACATACCTCTTTGTCAATCAGCAGATAGCAACGCTCAGCTCTGTATCCATCAGTTATCCATGTTCGCAGTATTTTAACTTCAATTGGGTCAGCTGTGTCATGTGGCTCAATTGCATTGAGACGTTTATATTGCAAAGCTACAGCTGCATGAGAAAGCATTATGGTAAGTAACAATGTTTTAGTGTTCAATAATGAACCTGGTTACACATTTCAATATACAAAGCAAAAGTTGCATAACAATTGTTTAACAAAACTATTAACCTTTTCAGTTCTAAGAAAGAAATTGTCCCTACCTATAATATTTTTGTATACAAATAAGGAATGGATTTGACACTTGGGACAAAACTTGTGTAAACCTTAGAGCGGATGCTACTTGAATAATAGATAAATAAAACGAACAAAATCTGCACTTGCACGTGTAGTTTCAAAGAAGCCTATTTGTGTCGGAAAAAAAAACCTATGTATCTTTTCTGGCCACTAACCAAATGCCACACAATATCTTAATCATAATAATAATAATATCCGCTTACATTTCCTAGAAAACCTGTGAATGCTTGTAAAAAAAACCCAAAGTCAAAGCCTAAATTCTAAATGACAACAGGTCAATAAACGACACATAGATGCCATTATTAAATCTCTAATGTATAGTTACTACATTTGATGGCTAATGTAAACAGACCTGTGAAAGCAATTTATATAGAGATTGAACAAACAACAACGATTAACATAAATTATTAAAAAAAAATTGCTGTTAAGAAACACATATATTTTTAAGTCAATAAACAGTTCATTACATGCTAAAATACAGATGTTACCATCTATAGGATGTGAGATTTCTACAGTGGTATCTTACCTAGTGTACTGTTATATTTTTTAGAAAGTCATGACAGACAATGTTCTTTGTTTGACATGGTAAGTGTTTATGTTCTGGTATGAGGACAATTTTTAGTGCATGAAGTGAGGTGGCCCTTGATAAAGCAACGTATAACTGTCCGTGACTGAAAACAGGTTCAGGTAAGTAAACACCAACTTTATTAAGTGATTGACCTTGGCTTTTGTTAATTGTCATTGCGTAACAGACTTTCACAAGAAACTGTCTTCTTTTAAAAACAAAAGGTAAGTCTTTGTCGTTGTGAATGAATGTGATACGTGGTATGTACACACGGTAACCAACTGCAGTGCCTGTTATAACCTGTGCCTCAATGACTTTTGGCAGGAGACGTGTTATAAGTAATCGTGTTCCGTTGCAAAGACCAGTGGTTTGGTTGATGTTTCTTAGCAATATGATTGGGATGTTAGTTTTTAACAATAGTTGGTGAGGAGGAATACTAGTAAAATTTAGCATGTTTAGGTATTCAAGAGGGTAAAGTGTTTCTGTGTCACCTCTATCGTTGGCATGTGGAACTATTGAATCTGAACTTAGGTAAGACATTGTGCTGCCTTCTGATAATTGCAGCACCAGCGCATTGATTTCGTCAACAGTGTTATTTTTCGGACAAATTATGGCTTTCTCAGAGAGCTTTGAGATTGAAGGGTTTTTTAACGTGTCAGCATCGTATATAAAATCAATGAGCGATGACACGGGAGTATTTGTTGATGCAAACAAAAATTTCGAAGGAATGTTTATGTTCTTTGTATCTGAATCGGAATCTGTAACAGGCTCACCAATGTTACCATCACCGATGCTAAGAAGCCAATTTGAGAACCATGCTATGTCAGATCTTTCATTATCGCTAACATTTAGACGATGAAGGCGCATGTTTTCAGTTAACATCCAGACTTTGAAATGTTGCCACAAGTATGATTTTGTTATAGAAAAATTTATGACCTCATTTTTGGAAGCTTTAGGTTTCACGGGGAGTGTTTGTCTAAAGTCACCACCTAGAAGCAATGATTTTCCACCAAATGGAGTGTTTGGGACATCAAGTATGTCTTTTAAAGTCTTGTCTAAAGATTCAAAGCATCGACGATCACTCATAGGAGCCTCATCCCATATTATGAGAGAAGTCTCGCGCAAAAGATTAGCAAGTTGTGTATTCTTTTTTATGTGACATATAGATTCATCTGTTAAATCTAACGGTATTTTGAATCTAGAATGTGCAGTACGACCAGACGGTAACAATAACGAAGCAATGCCAGAGGCAGCAACAATTAACACTACTTGGCTTGTTGAACGTAGTGCGTACGTTATTGTTGTCCATAAGTATGTTTTCCCGGTACCGCCATGGCCATAAACAAACAACAAAACCTGCCTTCTCTGCCTATTTGAATTAATGACAAAGTCGTGGATACGACTTTGTTCTACATTAAGAGCGTTTCGAAGAGTTTCATGTTCGATACCAATTTGGTGGATGTCATAGTTCTTTTCTTCCATTAACAGGCGGTTGTTGAGGGAAGAAAGTAAGTCAGGCCGCGGTAAAGGTAGACCAAAATTTTCAAGTGAAGAAGAGGTCGTGGAAGCATTTAAAAGCAGCTGAATTTCTAACAACGTGTATTGTTGCATGTCCTCGTCGGAAGCAAATGTTTGATGGAAGTTGGTAGTATGTTGAATGTTGTATAACATGTCGTCAGCCATAGAACGCCAGTGTGTTGTCCAGAGATGCAAAGGATTTGGAACCTCACAAAACAGGAGCATATGAGTGAACAAATCACGTAACTCCTTAGCAGTTGCCCATGAAGCTGCATCAGCGAAATCATGTTCCCATTCTTGATTGTCGTCTAGTAAACCTAACTTCTCGCATGCGGTTCGATAGGTACTACATACCTCGCCGTGCACGGTGCGGATATCAGCGAAAGTACGACAGCCTTTTTGGTGATTAAGTAACATGCGCAGATAAAATGCATCACCAGATGAAGGGTGGATGTAAATAAGCCTTCCAATAGATGCAGTTGTAAGTGACACTCTGCGCATCCAGCTTTTAGATGCTAAGTCCCATCTATATTCAGCAGGATAATCGATGTAACGAAGATGGTGCCCATCGGGATCAGATTTGTTTTTTTCGAGCCACTCTGTTAACGTTGTTTTTTTCATGAACGCGTTGGTAACAATGTTTCACAAACGATCGCGGTCTTTGAATTGAAGGTTTTGCATATTTTCAAGGTGAACAGAAAGTATTTGCACTGGCGGATGCCTACAGTGAATGGGAAAGTCAAGTATCCGCCAAGAAGCCTCATGTGGGCAAATGAAACGACCGTCAGTAAAGTTTTTTACTTCGTCAACACAAGAGGAATCATGTTGGGTAGAAGTGGAGGCGGCAACTTTATTAGTAACGGTGAACCGAATCCGATCAGTTCCTTTAGAAATGTACTTGAATAAATACTTGATGAGCATATTCCAGCCACAATATTCAACGTTGATATGTGCATTGAAGTGAAGAAGCAACTTTTTGTTGTATGGAACAACATACGTACTATCCATTGTGACATTATTTTTTATGACAGTAAACCCATCTGCTGACCTTTTATAAAGGACGTAACCGTTATTATCAAATCTCGTGACAGGTTCAAAGCGTCTGGGATAACGTTTTGAGCATATGTTGTTAACCTTTAATTTGAAAACTCTAGAGATGATATCAGGTCGATCTTGGGCAGTAAGAGGTGCAAATGCGCTCATATATCTTTGAATTTCTGGCCACTTTACATTGCATGTAAAGGTTATAAAATACTGGGGGTTACCGTGGACGCGACAGATTGCTAGCGCATCCTGATAATGCTTGTACATGTACCGTGGGCCCCCAGTAAAGGAAGAAGGTAAGATGACCCTTTTCCCAATGTCGTGTCCCCTTGAATCGCCACGCACTATAGCATCATGAACACCCTGTAAGTACTCGTTACGTAACCGTGACTGTTGCCGAACAATGTAGTCGAAGCGCCCTTGTTCAATACAAATGTACGCGTCAACTAAGAATTGTTGGAACAGACGGCCACCCCGAAGGAGAAGAGTGTACATATTAGCACGATCA
This sequence comes from Ambrosia trifida, assembly GCA_028751855.1. Classification (NCBI taxonomy): domain Eukaryota; kingdom Viridiplantae; phylum Streptophyta; class Magnoliopsida; order Asterales; family Asteraceae; genus Ambrosia; species Ambrosia trifida. Next base: position 35,178,548 of record CM054126.1, read on the forward strand.
TGAATACGATAGCTGTAGTACATATCCATTGTTAAGTTACGATTACGGGAACCATTGTCACGTAGTCGGAGTTGAGGACTCCAACCTTGTTCCCCAAAGAGGAAAAGTAAAGGATATTGCAACGACATATAGGAATGATGCAATTTGTTAACACGTTGCGCGGTATTATTTTTGTCACGAATAATTATATCAAAATCTGTTGAAATCGACGTGTTTCCGTAGACAATTCCTCCAATTGTTCCAGCAGCGGGTATATCATAACGAACCTCCCTACTACCACTATATAAACGGATAGAGAAAGTAGGGAAATCCTGTCGAAGACAAAGGTCTCTGGCTGTTCTAAAAAGTTTAACCAAGTCGTTACATTCATCCAGTGTACATGATAAGAGTTGAACTGTGTCGGTATTCAAAGATGATGTACCATGTTCGCCAAAAAAAGATAGTCTGTTAGTAAGCTCATTTTCTGTATCGTACACATACATTTGTAGGAAACGTGGCTGTGTACCAGGATCGGGAAGAAGGGAACCTAGACGGTGGCAAATCTGTCCGCTAACTCTAAACACATAAGGACCGGGTCGAAGATTTATAGATTCATCGACACTTGCGCCAAAGGAAGTCATAGAAAACATGGAGTTATAGGGGCGAATGTTACGTAGGAAATCGGATGACGAAAAAAGGTTTTTTATCGAAGGAGGAGGGTCAGGTGGATGACGTAATCTAACCTCACCACTCTTACAACATTGGTTATATCTAAGCTTACCACTGGGTGAGTAAGGCCTAACATGCTCGGCAAACCAGAAGCGAGCACCACAGTACTCACATGCCTGAGAACAATCACCCACATCAAAGTATGATGGCGCAACAAATGTAGCAGATGGATGGACTGTAGGCAGAAAGGTAGATGATGTTGATGCCTGCGCATCAGCCTCTGCAGTATGTACCTTGTTATAGCTAATATAACATATTAACTACGTATAAAATGTTAAGAATTTTTTTTTTGTTAACTACCTATCAAATGTTAAGAAAGATGTACTTAACTGTATAATTGTTCAGGGTAACTTTGGGTTGGGTTGATTACACACATACAGGTGACACTAACTAAAAGCCAAAATTTCTAGATATATTAATCAGTAACTCGACTTAATTTTTGTTTGTTCTACTCTTCCACATCAGCTTTGACTTTTGTATAGATCCTTTTATCAAATGAATTTAATAGATTTATGTTTACATAATAAACAGAATTTGCTATAATGAAATTGGTCAAATTATCTTCATATATGCCAGCCATTAACCTAAAATCCCAATATAGTACCCTATTTGTAACAAAGTATGACCATTTTTAGTCAGCCAAAACATACAACAGTAACAATAGAAGCTAATATTATAAAGATAATTAGAAACTTAAGGCATAGAAGGCCAACTAATAACCCATTGTAGAAGTAAATTGAAAGATAGTAAATTTAAAGTACCAACCCATTGTAGAATAACTTCAAGGTAGATACAAGGATAAGAGTTGCTGTTGACAGGCAAAATACTGTCAGATTCACGTCGTATACAAACAATTAAAGGCTAACAAAGGTAACCGAGGTCTTATACAAACAATTAAAGGCTAAGAAAACTAACCTCTGGAAGACTATGGAAATTAGGTAAGAAGGTAAAAGGAATGGCAAAGAGAATAGGAAACATATGAAGTAGAAAAGGCAATGGCACGTGTCAAACAGAAAAGAAGAGCGGGAAACACGTATCTGGTCAGCCACCTATTTTGTTACTTTATAAGAGGGCATATAGGTAACTTAATATCTAGTTGACACTGTAGATGTGTCATAGTTTTATTAGATATATATAATAATAATAATAATAATAATAATAATAATAATAATTAAAAGAAAAAAAATAGAAAACGTGACCTTGGGTCACTTCCCAAGGCCCAACACACAAACAAATGTGAATGATATTAAGAGGCGGCCGCAAAATAATATTAAAAAGGGATTACGAAGAGGAGGCGAGAAGATTAATATTAAAGAGGAGGATATATTATTTCGAACAGCTGCCAAGGACAGAAACATCAAACCACACAATAGCATTGGAGAATTTTTGGAGAGGAGAAGGTACCGGGCGTACTAAAGATTAATTATTTGAAGACCCGGTGGTTTGTTTTATCGTTTTTATTTATTTAGAGACAATTTATTATTGTTTTTCGAGACTCTATGACTATGTTTCTAATTATAATTATGAACTAGACTTTCATGGTTGCTTAGGTTTATGAACTAGACACGTTTTATGCGGTATTTAATGATTTTTGGTTTTTAGTTTGATGTGTAGAATTACATGACTTTAATTTTATTGTTGGATTTGATATATGTGTGTTGGTGTTGATTTTATTTGAAGTTTGTTTATTGGTTTTATGGAATTAGGCATATAGAGATACCCCCTAGGTCTAGAAATCAATCTAGTTCGTCAACTTAGGTTAGCGTGCTAGTATTTGGAGTTGGAGTACGACACAAGTATAACAAACTAATATAATAAATTAACTAAAACGTGCAGTCCATTCTTGAGGGTGAGAAATCTAACTCGAGATTGCTAGGTAACTAACTAGGCATTGTTCGGTAGTTGACAAGCGCTAGGGCGGGAGTCGCTACTTGTCCGTGTTTAGAGTTTTCCTAGGTTTTCTTCAGTAGAATTTAAGTCTGCTTCATAGTTTGAGGGTTTTAATCCAGGAGAGGTTTTAATATGATTTCTGTGGGATTTTGGTACGCTAGGGCGATCCAGATCCATTTTAGCATTTCTTCACTTGTCCCGCCTTAAGTCTAGTGAGCCATCCTTGACAGGAGGTTTATTAGATAAGAATAGGGTCTCAAGTTAATTACCAGATTCAAGATTTATTGCTAGTGTCTAGGGATTTTACCTAAGTAACCAGCTTTCTTCCTATCTGATTTCTCCAAGTTCCTAGTTTCGTATAAGCAATTGTGGTTATTTTATTTATATTTAGTTTCTTCTAAGTTTATAATCATTAGTTTAACCCCCCACATAAGTATATATTTATTTAGGCTAGTATTCGGTATAGGTTGTGATCTAGAGTTGCATTCACGTCTTTGGGTTCGATACTCGGTCTTATCTGCTTACTGCTTTGCGACCGGTACACTTGCCGTACGTGTGTAGTTTTTAGGTGAGTCGTTTTAATTAAGCTTGTGTTATTTTTATATATATACATTTACACACATCAGGAGATATCCAAATCCCGGAAAAATCTCAAGAATGTGCCGAAGCCACTCCAATGTACACTACTGCCAAGTATAAGCGATAAGCCCCCTTCATCTTCAAACCCGAAGAAGAATATAGAATAAGTGTAGAAATAGTCCAAAGATAGATAATACGATATTGTGTGATGAGGATACCGACACCCCGACAAGATTAGTGTGTTTACTAAATGACACGACTCGTAACTATGTGTGACCATCTAACGTGTGTAATACTCGGCTATAGACTAGACTCTACATGCAGTCCTAGTTCACTATAACCATTGGCTCTGATACCAATCTGTCACACCCTCAAATTCCACGTGCGGGGTTTTACCGCGAGGCGCATGACACACCAGGATCCAAGTCAACGATCACAATAAACGACATCTATATGATATGAAAACAACGTAAATTGCCCATTAAGTTTCCAAAAATTCAACCATCGCTTGCGGAAGCGTAAAACTTTATTACAACTCAAAAGTAAAACATGAAAGTCTGATAATACTCAAAATGAAATGCAAATGGATCCTAGACGCCGTGAGACTCCGTGCGCCTAAACTCAATGTTGCTACCTTTGCGACCTGAGAAAACATGCCAAAAAGACGTCAACATATAATGCTGGTGAGTTCACAGGTTTTAAGTTCACAAAGCGTTTCAAGCGTAAAGAGCTTCATCTCAAAAGTACCAAGTATGCAAAACCTTTAAGTACATAACAAACGTTTCCTTACTACTACGACTGTGTTGCCGAAACCATTACTGACAAGCGTTGCGTGTGTTGCCGCCCGTGTTTGAGTTGCCGAAAATAGAGACAATATGAACCCGCCCGGCTCCCAGCCGTCGGGTGGGGTTCGTCAAGCCCAATAGATCTATCCACATTTCCCCCGTTGTGCCCCGCACATTCATGGTTTCCCAGGGACTTAGCGTTGCGTTTCGTCGTATAGTAATTTAAAACAAGTGTTGCATTTCATAAGCATTGCATTTCAAAAGTGTTGCGTTTCATAAGCGTTGCGTTTCAAAAGTGTTGCGTTTCATAAGCGTTGCGTTTCAAAAACATCATGTTGTATTTGTTAAAACGTGTGGCATGCTTCTCCCCCGAGAAAAAGCGTATAAAAGAGGGGTCGTGAAACTCACCTTAGAGTGCATCCTCAGTAAAATAGAAATCCGATACGTGTGTAATAGTCCCTACTAGTGGCGACCTATCAATGAGTTTACATAAGTGTGATGACTACTAACCCGAAGGCTAATCAGTCCCCAAATTGTCCAGACCGCGACTGTGTATGTTGAAAACATGTTTAAACATTAAACCGACCAAACCAGACAAAACCCGACATCCCATTGGTGACCCGACATCCCACGTGTTAGCCACATACAAGATATCATGCAACATATGCAATTAAACACTTAGCATGCGCAAACATTCACCCTATATAGCATAACGCCCAATTAACGTATAAACAAGTCCAAACACGTGTTACCAAATTATTAGGCATGTTACGGGGGTCCTAACATGTTCCTAGGTGTCAAACCGTGTTTCGGGATGTTAAAATGCACATATGACAGCAGTACACGCAATTAGGAATCAAACATGCAATTAGGAAAAGTCAACTGGTGATTAGAAGGAGTCAACAGGCGATTAGGATTGTAATCACATGACCTTCATGCAATTAGGCCCCCAATCGCCCCATGTAACACGCGATTGGGGCCAATCGCCCCTATTATAGGCGATTAGGGATTCCCTAATCGCCCCTGTTGCACTATTCCGCCTTTTTGCGCGTTTAACCCTCCAAATCAGATCCGAAACATGTGGAAACACCCAATATCAAACCCAAAACATTAATCAAACTATTTTAAGCAAAAACCCCTAATTTATTATCGCCCTAGCTGTCCCGAATGCAAGCGTTTTCCCAAAATAGCATAACTAGCATGTAAACATCCCATCAATCATGCAAAACTTACCCTAAATAGCAAATATCTAGATTTCATCACATAACGACGTTCTCCGACATTATCCTACTGTCCTAGCATCATCCTAGAGTAAACCCTAACCTCAAACAATCAACAAAACACAACATATCATCATCAATCCTTCATAATCATTTAAACGGGTCAAAACGCCTAATAACCATAATACACATCTATGGACCTTCAAACTCCTAGGTTAACATAATATCAACGCATTTAGATCAGAAACATATCAATAGTACAAGAACAACCATGTTTAAACGATAAAAATCCTATCTTGCATGAATACATCACATATAACAAGCATAGAGGTTTGGGTTTGTTTAGAAACTGATTTTAATGAGTTTTCAAAGACAAAAATGTTTAGAAACCAGGTCTGGACGTTTAGGGAGCAAAACAATATCATTACAAAGGTTTGAGATGAAGAATACACCTTGAAATTGTAAGATTATGAGATGTAAAGCTTGGAAATGTGATTTCTTGATCAAAAACGTGTTGCAGAGGTTGAATAAGGTGTGGGGTGGCTTTGGGGTGTATTAGGGTTTCACAAATGATGTTTTAAAACATAAGGGGGGTATTTATAGGCGTTTCTAGTCTGTAACACCCCAACCGATGACGGAATCATCGAGGTGTCACGTAGTGACGATTGTTCAAAAGCTCATGGTACTAAAATGTAAATATTTTATTATTGAATATTGTTTTACAACATGTGAAAATAAATACACGACAACAAAAATAGAGATAGTTGATTTATGTAATCTAAGTCCAAAGTCCTATGTGAAGCGTCAAGCAGCCTATCTTGAAACATGCACGGAAATAAATTTTGTCAACATACGATGTTGGTGAATATTACCTAGCTTTGTACATATAGTATAAGTTGAAAAGCGATACAATTCATGTGTCTAGCATCACCAAGGCATTATGTAATCACATAAGTAACCAAACAAGACAAGATCAAATGTAAAGTTGGTAAGGTAAAAATTGATAATGAGCACCCTAACACGTGTCAAGTCTAAAAGAGCACCATAACATACGTTATGTCTAAATGAGCACCGTAACATAAGTTACGTCTATATGTAAAGAGCACCATAACATAAGTTATGTCTAGATGTATGATTTTGTACGTAAGCTACATTCATGTTCAAACATAAAGCACAAAGATAAACAAGACACGTATATGAATTGTAAATGAAGAAAAATGTATGTGTAAGTGAATGTGCAAGTTTTGTATACTTGTGCATGAATCACCCCAAAAGTGTAAAGATGAAAAAGGGGATAAGTAATACTCACCTTAGCAAAGTGTTAAGTCTTGTGGAATAGAATAAGTGTGATCCAATGTTGCCAAGTATCACCCTATGTTCAAGGTAATAAATATGTTTAAGTCTTTCTAGTCTACAAGTATTTCTAGGGTTCCTAATTTGGGGATAGGCATTTGTTTAATTGTTAACATAGAAAAATTATTAATGAACTAGTATATAAAAGAAATTTGAAAAATAATTAAATAAAAAGACTTTTTGTAAAACTTTGGTTAAGGATGGTTGTATTATAATACAGTAGATATGAAAATAATTTTTATAAAATTATTTTCATAATAATTGAATATATAGTATATTTATATTTATTTGTCAAAATATAATTTTAATATCTAAAAATATTAAAATTAATGAAGTATCAAATTAAAATTTGTATTTCTGTTCTAAATGAACAAAAATAATTTATGTAAAATTTTGGTATTAAAATGTTGAAAAATGAATTTATTATGATTTATTTATGATTAAAACAACAAAAATTAATTAAAAATATTTAATAAACGGTTTTCTGGAATAAAAATTTATTTCTGAAATATTTACGGATATACAAGTTTAAAATAATTTTTGTGGGATTTTATAAAGTCGTTTAGATATTTTTATAGAATTTTAAAATTATAATTAAATAAACTTGTAATATTTATAATATATATTAAATAAATGATTTTTGAAAAACTAAAAATTTTATAACAAAGTTTATTGTTTATACAACATAGGATAAATTTTGTAGAATTTATAATGTAGATTTGGTATTTTAATATTTATTTAAAAGATAAAACAATAAATATAAAAGGAAAGAAAAGTTTCAAAAAAAAGAATTGGGTTTTGTGGGGATCGAACCCGGGTCAGACCCGACCCCCATGACTTTATACACGCTTAGAAACCATCTGATCCACATCAGTTTTGTTGATTTCTTTCATTTAGAATTTTATTTAACTTAAATGTCTGAGAGTCATCTTCCCCATTTTATAAACAAGAACCCTAAAATCCTAATCAACCTAATAGACCCATCAAATGTTACAGATACTAAACACGAATATGGGGCTTTTATTCCCTTATACAAATCGACTCAAAAGCATGCAGAATTTAAGATTAAAGTGTACCAATTGATTGTAAAGCTCGAGCTCTTAGTCACGAATCCAAACGCTTCAAATCAGAAATTTTTAGAGATTATAAGGTGAATTTGATGTAACATCGCGAATTTCCCCTAATTTTTTTTTTTTTGATAAAAAGAATGTATTGTTTTAAACAATATATGTTTTAAAAACCTTAAACTAATAATTATTTGTATCTCGACACTTTTGTACGTTTTAAAAATATTTCGAGTCACTTTCGGGCTTATATAATCATATTATGAATTTAGAATAATATAGTTTTAGGGAAATAATTGCCAAAAAAAGATTTGTGTGGACCGGGACTCGAACCCGCGTCCACAGCCAACCAACACACAGTGACAACCAACTGAGCCATTTATCATCTTGTGTAGTATTTCAGAAGAAAATAAACTTAACACATTCCTTAAATTGATTAGTCAAGTCTTAGTCAAACAGTCAAAGTCTTAGTCAAATAGTCAATTCATCATAAAACCTTACTTTATGGTGTTGACCAATTTTAATGGTTAATTGACTCCAAAACTAGTATAAAAACCCACCTATGACCCATTATACTTTGCACCTCTAAATCGATTGTTTCAATCCGATTAAACTTTCCCTCATACCCTTCTTCTACAGTCTATTACTTCTACAATTGAAGCTTTGATTATAAGCTCTTGTAATTGGCGAATTGGAAGCTTGATATTCTTTCTTTTTCGACTAGCTACGTTGTTGAGTCTTTGGGATTCGCCTCGCATACATTCACAACACTTAGAGGATAATTCACCTTAGCCAATGTGAGTTTACATAACCCCTTTTTTGTTTTACATTTTGGGGTGAAACATGTTTAAACATTTAATATACTATCATTTACTCATTCTTACATTGTTGAAACTTATGATTCAATTATAATCATTTTATACACTATCATTTACTCATTCTATCATTTGACTGTAACAAAAAGACACAGTACAATCATTAACATTGATCAAGCCGCCTGTTTAGATTATAGCGCTATAGGTCTGACAAACCCATCCCCCCGCATAAATTCAGGGATGATCGATAACAGTAACAACATTTAACTAAATTGCGAGTTAGTCATCAGTCGACACAAGGTTTGATTGTACAAAGACGCATTGTTACATGTCGGAATCATACTCTATCATCATACAATTGTGATTGTTGTACAAACTATTGTTGTCAATTATATTCAAAAACCTATGTATTCTCACCAACTTTTGTTGACCCAAAATATTTTCAAACTTAACATGTTTCAGGTTCTACTTGCTTGAAGATTTGAATTAATGCTTGAAGATGTGTGCATAGTATTATTCATTTTTGATGTACAAATTCTTGTAGAACAATTGTATGTAATTTATTTAAATCATTTAATGAAATTTATTATTCACCATGAGCTACTGAACAATCATCAATACGTGACATCCCGATGTTTCCGCCATTGGTTGGGGTGTTACAGATTGGTATCAGAGCCTTGGTTATAGGGAATTAGGTTATTAGAAAAATAATCTAGTCTATAACCATAGGATTATAATCAGTACTTGCTCCTTTTACTTGCAACCCTACTTGTTTCTATTCTCTATCTCCATCCTACTTCTTATCCCTACTTTAGTCCCTACAAGAAGATTGTTCTCCATCACAAGATCTACTCTTAGACTAATAGGACAAATCCTCAGGTTTAGCCTGAACCACCTTGAGATCTCATCGAAGTTCTAGAATTTTAATAACGAACACGTGCAATCTGGAAAGGGGCACATGCACCCATCGGGTTTGTCCCGATTGCTAAGTGTTTTGTGTCGTATGTCCAAGGCTTGATACCAAACCACATCGAGCCGGGGGTCTCACTGGAAGCAGCCTCTCTATTCTTAGGGGTAGAGGTAAGGCTGTCTACATCTTACCCTCCTCATACCCTACCTTAGCTTTGCTATAAGTGGGATTAACTGAGTATGATGATGATGATGATGATGATGATGATGATGATGTGCAATCTGGAAGGGTGAACGCCTGTATTCTGAGTCTTCTGTCTAGGCTGGCATTGCGCATATATCCCAATCAGACGAGGGACCCGGATGCCTACCTGGGAATTCTCGGGATGAGTGTTCATTTATAGGCTAAAGCATGTCTTCACTATGTTATTAGAATCTAGAAGTTTTGATAAGTCAATGTTTTCGTTTATTCGTTTTAATTAATGAATAAATGATTACACTCACTTTCCTTAAACTAAGCTCTAAAATCTCAAAATTTTACAGCTTAAATCAATCTCATTTCATAACCATCTATGGATTTCACAATCACACTTCACCTTACCGTCTTAGACACTTTTTAAATATTCAACACCCTACCCAAATCATATTATTTCATTTCTCCACATGTTACTTATTTTTAAAAACTATAACCTCATACCTTAGCACAAACTAAAGATTTCTAAATCCTGTTGTATTTTCATTACCTAGTAACTTTACAAAGTACATATTTTTGTCAAAAGATGTCCTCGAACTTAAATTCAATTGTTTATTTATTGACGTAACAAACAATTTTCTAAATAATGCTTTAAACTATTAAAAATCACTTAATAGAACCTTGATCTTCAAAACCTAATGTCATCTCCAACTAACGGGAATATTTTAATCAAAAGCCCACTTAGCTTGTACTATTTAACAACTTTTGCTTTATGTATAAAACCAATTTTGAAAATAAGATTTTTTTTATCCATAGGAATAATATCTAGTCTCTAAATTCTCCATCGACACTCACTCATTTTCAACTTGTTCAAATTTTTACAATATTTGGCATATACCACAATCATGTTTTCTTATACACTTGATTATAACCTTTGATCCAAACCCCAAAATTTACACTGCTACATAATCTCCTTACTATAAAATAAACTCTTTATCAACTATCTTCACATTCACTATCTCTCACAACCTTGATTCTGCTTCAAGATTTTTCATCATCGTCTCAAGAACTAAATTCATATCCTTCACCTTCTCACACATGAGCTAGTTACCCATGATAACCAAACTATTGAAACTTGATTGTGTGTTGCATCAAACATAATCCTTAGTTATACATGAGGATTCGATTATCTACCATATTTAAACATTTGATACTAGAAATCATGGAATATAAACTATTTGCTATAGACACACCTAGAGTCATTAACCTTGTCTAGGACAACACTATTACAACTCGCATGCTATGCTTGATACTTGATTGTTTATATGTACATATTATCAATTTGCAATTTATGTGTGAAATAATTGGTACACTTAATCAAACAACTGGTAGAGGATGAAGTACTTGCTCAACAGTTAGTTGAGTACCAAATAACCTACTCAACGATTGGTAGAGGTCATCATGCCTGCTCAACAGTCGGTAGAGGCCCTACAACCTGCTCAACGACTGGTAGAGGCTATCGCACCTGCTCAACAATCGGTAGAGGTTCTTACTCACTGACTGGTAGAAGTCTTTTTCCTACTCAACAGTTGGACTCATTTTTGGATACATTGTAAACGATTCAATCACAAGGTTATTTTGCATTACTTACATGTGTGTTTAGAGTCATAGAAGGACACAAAACCCTAATGTAAGGTAAATTGGTGATTGCGGTCCGGAACGTAATCATGAATTTACAGGTACGTTAAGGTAGTGTGAAATTCTAATAAGGTTTTAGTAGTTCATTTGGTTTTCATATAGCCAATCAATTCATGCATTTCTTATAAGATTCCTAAAACATAAGTTTAGTAGTTTGCTAGATTCTTATGCTTCTTGCTACTTCCGACGAACCTAATCCAATCCTTAAAACTCACATCTCAAACCTCTTATCCAAATTATTCGAAACAAATTATTCTATTACCTATAAATTCATGTCGTGCCTTAACCCAAACCACAACTGCCTTAATTTCTACCTAATCAACCTCAAACCTGTGTTTTTAATAACTTCGGGACGAAGTTTCCAAAAGTAGGGGAGACTGTAACATCGCGAATTTCCCCTAATTTTTTTTTTGATAAAAAGAATGTATTGTTTTAAACAATATATGTTTTAAAAACCTTAAACTAATAATTATTTGTATCTCGACACTTTTGTACGTTTTAAAAATATTTCGAGTCACTTTCGGGCTTATATAATCATATTATGAATTTAGAATAATATAGTTTTAGGTAAATAATTGCCAAAAAAAGATTTGTGTGGACCGGGACTCGAACCCGCGTCCACAGCCAACCAACACACAGTGACAACCAACTGAGCCATTTATCATCTTGTGTAGTATTTCAGAAGAAAATAAACTTAACACATTCCTTAAATTGATTAGTCAAGTCTTAGTCAAACAGTCAAAGTCTTAGTCAAATAGTCAATTCATCATAAAACCTTACTTTATGGTGTTGACCAATTTTAATGGCTAATTGAATCCAAAACTAGTATAAAAACCCACCTATGACCTATTATACTTTGCACCTCTAAATCGATTGTTTCAATCCGATTAAACTTTTCCTCATACCCTTCTTGTATAGTCTATTACTTCTACAATTGAAGCTTTGATTATAAGCTCTTGTAATTGGCGAATTGGAAGCTTGATATTCTTTCTTTTTCGACTAGCTACGTTGTTGAGTCTTTGGGATTCGCCTCGCATACATTCACAACACTTAGAGGATAATTCACCTTAGCCAATGTGAGTTTACATAGCCCCTTTTTTGTTTTACATTTTGGGGTGAAACATGTTTAAACATTTTATATACTATCATTTACTCATTCTTACATTGTTGAAACTTATGATTCAATTATAATCATTTTATACACTATCATTTACTCATTCTATCATTTGACTGTAACAAAAAGACACAGTACAATCATTAACATTGATCAAGCGGCCTGTTTAGATTATAGCGCTATAGGTCTGACAAACCCATCCCCCCGCATAAATTCAGGGATGATCGATAACAGTAACAACATTTAACTAACTTGCGAGTTAGTCATCAGTTGACACAAGGTTTGATTGTACAAAGACGCATTGTTACATGTCAGAATCATACTCTATCATCATACAACTGTGATTGTTGTACAAACTATTGTTATCAATTATATTCAAAAACCTATGTATTCTCACCAACTTTTGTTGACCCAAAATATTTTCAAACTTAACATGTTTCAGGTTCTACTTGCTTGAAGATTTGAATTAATGCTTGAAGATGTGTGCATAGTATTATTCATTTTGATGTACGAATTCTTGTAGAACAATTGTATGTAATTTATTTAAATCATTTAATGAAATTTATTATTCACCATGAGCTACTGAACAATCATCAATACGTGACATCCCGATGTTTCCGCCATCGGTTGGGGTGTTACATTTGATATAGGGGATCTTCTAATCGGCCCTTTGTGAGTATTTGTGCGAGTTTAATCGAATTAACATGGACTATAAATACGAATTCAATAATTGTGTTTTAGGAAGGTTTTTCAATGGCTTTAAATGAGTCAATTGCCAGTCAAAGCACGTTGTTATGAGTTGGATTTTGGCCGAAAATAACGCTTGGTTGTGAATCAATTAAGTTCGCTTCCAAATTCAAGCCAAAAACGCGTTAATTTGAATATAGTGTTGATGGGTCGGGCCTGTGCAGCGAAGAATAAGAAGTTTATGGACTGATTTGTGCATAAGGGGTTTTGGGATTCATAATAATCAAACAAAGGTCTTGTGGTCTAGTGGTCAAGTGTGGTCGTGTTGGGTTCGAACCGGATCCAGACTCGGGTTCGAGTCTGGTCATGCCCTTTTTTTTAAACCGATTTAAGAGAGGAGAGGGAGTGTGGGCTAGTCTGTTGGGCTCAGTTTTGGTGAGCCTGATCTGGGCTCTGAAAATGGTATAAAGGGTATGGTTTGGGTTATGTTTAATGGGTTAGGATAGATGGTTTGTTTAGTTTAATTATTTGCTTATAATGTTTAAAACTAACATTATTATTATTATTATTATTATTATTATTAAAAAAGAAAAGAATTTTTCTCAATTACGACAACGATTCGAGTAGATGTAAATTCATGAAAAGAGAGGGACTAAGGTCGGACAAAAGATAAAATGAAAGTTGACGGATGTCACAGTTTAGTACGCGTCAGGCGATTACAGTGCATTATAGGCGATTAGAATTTGTAATCGCCTATACCTACTAGCGATTAGGCTCTAATCGCCTATACCTATTGGCAATTACGCGTAATCACCTATAATGTCAAGCAATTACGCGTAATCACCTATAATGTCATGCAATTACGCGTAATCACCTATAATGTCATGCAATTACGCGTAATCACTATTTTAACACATATAAACACGTATTCACATATCGACAAGTCATATAATGATTGTAAGCACATAATGCATGATAACTAACACGTTCCCATCCGTTCACCAATTCCCGGGACTCGAGATTTACGTGTGTGCGTTAAACCCAACGATTCTACAAATCACCCATCCGTGTTCACATGGTTATGGACCGACTCCCAATGATCCCGTGGATCATTGTAACGACTTCCGATGATTCCCGGAACCATCATAACGACTCAACTGACCTAGTTAAGTATGTTTGAAAACGTTTTTCGCTAAGGTAGACTTATGTGTTTTATAAAATGTTAACCTAAACGTGTCGGGTGTCACATCATCCCCCCGTTGAAAGAATTTTCGTCCCGAAATTTTCCCGAAGTCAAAGAGAACGAAGCGATAAAAATAAAAATTTTCCCGGTCGTCACATCATCCCCCTGTTGAAAGGAATCTCGCCCCGAGATTCACTCTTCAACAGTAATGAGTGTCGACCTAACCCAAGTAACGTTTCCCAGAACGCAAATGAAATGATAACCACGAACGAAAGATGATATCAACAGATACTCTATGCCGGGGAACCGCCCTCCCCAAAGTGAATACAAAACAATGAATCCTCCTGATCGAAGGCCTACTAGAGAATACTGTGATCGGTATAAATGATGGACAACCCTCCTATATTGATTCTCCCCCTTTTTCATCGAAGAATCCATGGTCATTATTAAGTATTTTTACCCATTTACCGTTGGGTAAGTACGACGCACTTCAAACCAGTTCAGTTACAAGGATTGATTTTGCCATTTCGAGAATTATTCACCTGATGGGATTGGGTACTAAACCACTACTTGGATCAACCCAACCTGAGTCTTAACTAGCGCGGACAAGGGAGCCGCGCAATCATCACCCAACTGCGCAGCCAGCATGACGTCATCCACTCTCCTATAATCACGGACTAGCTCGCGCGCAGGATGGTAAAAGCGGTATCTGTTCCATGATTTCCATAATTATCGCCCTAATTAACTACTTTACTAATATAGTCCAGGGTAGTGGAGACAACCCTAGTCGGGCCTCGGCCCATCACGATTAGGGTTTTGGGTAATGGTGGCATATGTCATTCTCTATATAAGGGAGAATATCCCTTATGGAGATGACACTTTTTGCTGACCCGAAAAGCTATCATTGATAGTATCCCCATTCACCCTAGTTTTTGTTATAAATAACTACTCACGTTGTCTTCCTACCCAAGGACATTCTCTTGTTTGCAGGAAATCCAGTACCATAACGCCATTAGTGAAGGATCACTCTTGTGGAATTATAGTTAGATCATCCTACATAGGAGGTGAGACTATTTGTTTCTTCAATGGCGCCATCCGTGAAAAGTTTTATTTAATCTTATTTTTGTTTTATTTTATTTATCAGATACTTGATTTAAAACTAATAACAAAAAAATTTATGAAACAGTTTAGGAGGAGAGGGGCGAGAAAATGTACGCGCTTAAGGATAAAGTGGGATATATGAAAAAATAATACGCAGAGTTGCAAGAAGATTCAGATGAAAAGTTACGTATTTCCACCCTAAGAAGTTAATGTTCTCTAAGACCATTTTTCATCACATCGGCGTCATAAGGGAGGGAGGGGCACTTTAGGCTTCAAATCTAAGGTGCACCAAATTTAATCACGCCACGTCATTTCAACCTCTAACTAGCCTAAGCACCGGAAACGCCTAGCCTAAAGATTTTTCAAAAAAATGAAAGAGAGAGAGAGAGAGAGAGAGAGAGAGGGAGGGGGGGATAGGTAGGTGTGGAAGAGGAAGCAGGTTTGGCAACCCAAAGCCGATTTTTGTAGCCGAAATTCGAAGCCGCATGGGATGGGCCGGTGTAGCCGCATCGGCTACAAAGCCGAGGAAGCGTAGCCGAGTCCGCCCGGTCCTCCCTAACACCGATTTAAAAATGTATAACAGTTGACGCCCCTTAACGCTATTTTAGTCATTTCTTTTCATATTTTTTCTCCTATTTGGGCATTATAATAGAAATGCTCCTCCTTCTTCATGCCCCTATAACGTCCAGAGGGACGGTGTTAGGGCGTTATCAAAGTTATTCATGCCCCTATAATGGTTATTACGCATGGTATAAATGAATGATGCCTTGATAATTATTATAACCATGTGTTCGGCTAATGTAGTTTTTATGAGTTAAGTTCATGTACAAATAGTGTTATCGTACGAAACGTACGAAATGAAGAAAAAAACATGACGATGACATTTATGTAAATATTAAAAAATTTATATAACTTGAGTAATTATATAATTACTTTAGTTATATAACTAGCGTAATTACTCTAGCGTAATTATATAACTAGAGTAATTATAAAATTACTCTAAATTAATTATATAGCGTAGTTATATCACTAGAGTAATTATATAATAAAAGTGGTTATTATTTACGAAAATGTCACCGCCACTTTTTTTTTGTTCCCTTCCGTTCGCACGCTTTGCACGTTTATTTTATTTGTATTTCATATTTTGTCTAGTTTTTAAGAAAAAATTATGCCGTTAGTCCTTATGGTTTACCCCAAATTTCAATGTAAGGTATTAATGTTTTATTGTTTCTTATTAGGGTATTAGACTTTTAATTTGTTTCAATGTAGGGTATTAGGCTTTTAATTTGTTTCAATGTAGGGTATTAGGGACTAACCTGGTTAAAACTTAACTAAGTTTGAGGGGTATGATGGTCCATTCACCTATATATTCAATTTTTAAAAATATTGGGTTGAAACCAGTTGTGAGAGGACTCGAACTCGGGACCTTTGTGTCACAACAAACCGGAGGAACCATCTGATCTG
Organism: Ambrosia trifida; assembly: GCA_028751855.1. Lineage (NCBI taxonomy): Eukaryota > Viridiplantae > Streptophyta > Magnoliopsida > Asterales > Asteraceae > Ambrosia > Ambrosia trifida. The sequence continues at coordinate 35,195,311 of CM054126.1, forward strand.
TATGATCAGTTTTTTAAAACTTAGACTTTAATATTTTTAAACCAACATTATAACCCCTCTAATTTTTTTTAAAAGAAAAAGTAGATGACCCTGCATTTTTGACGACACTGGGCTTAAACGTGTCCACCAAGTACTCCTTCACTTTAACTCCCTGACTTTTTGGACTTCCAACAGCCTCGTCGTGTCCATGGCCCTGCATTTTTGACGTCATTGAGCTTCCGGCTGCTGCCACTTGCTCATAAACCGGACCCAAGGTACCCGACAACGTATCAACAACTTTATGTGAGAAAGCTGTTGGGAAGGACGATTTCTTGTTGGTTTTAGGAGACGTGGTATTCTCATCGCCTTTGTTTTCCCGTGAAGAACTAAGTTTGGAGACGACGGAGTCCTCCACTGCGGACGCTGTGTCTGCTATGTCTGCTATTGCTGATGTGGCGGATGATATTCTTTGGGCGTAGCTGCTGTTTTGGTTAGATGGGTTTGCTTCGATTGCGTCAAGACTCTCACTTGATATACATACACACACATATATTTATATATATACAGATATATGTACAGTATAGAAGTGAAGTTAAGGCAACAAACGTGCAAAGCATCTTGCAAATAGTTTAGTATTTTTAATCTGACTCTCTGACCTTCAGATTAATTATGTTGAGTGTTTTACACAAGAATAGATTCAAGAATAGATTCAAGGATAAGGACAAGTTAATTTGGGGAAGATGAAGTATAAGAGAGATTTTTTAATAAAATTTCGAAATCAATAATATCACAAAAAGGCTTGTAGAGCGGTTGGTATTTGGGGTTATGTCTCAAGAATGAGAACTGGCCAGAGGCCAGGTTCGAGTCCCCCAAGTTACATTTTTTTTAAAAACTGAATATATAGGTGAATGGACCACAATACCCCTCAAACTCAGTTAAGTTTTAACTAGGTTAATCCCTAATATCTGATATTGAAACAAATTAAAAGCTTAATACCTGACATTGAAACAAATTAAAAGCTTAATACCTTAAAGTGAAACAATAAAACCTTAATACCTTACATTGAAATTTGGTGGAAACCATAAGGACTAACGGTGTAATTTTTTCAGTTTTTAATGTTCAAATTTTAATTATGACAATTAATTTTCTAACTTTTTATTTTTAATAGAATCTCGTAACCTCCTTTTTATTACCGAGTTTAAAACATCTGAACACATAACCTCACAATTTTATTACATATCTCATGAACAATAATTTATGTTATTTAAACGTTTTTCGATCAACTGATTTTAATATGGATTTGAAATATTGCAAACGTGTTTGAAGACGAGTTACAAGAAACACTTTGCTCACTATACCTAAAAGGTGATTATAATGTCACTGAGCTACGGTAAGGTTCTATAAGATAATACAACTCTGCACTTTTTTTTTAACTAAAGTCGTCAAACTTATTTAGGTTATTTCATATGTATTAGGATTTGTTTCTATCAAATCTAGAGAAAAAGATGGCTATGAATAAAATCTCAAATAAATAAATAAATAAATCTTGATTAGCTTTTGTATTTTGTAAAGTTTAAAATATCAAACGAGGAAAAGATTTAACAAATTTTTATTTTGTTATTTTGGCATGTTTTTGCCATATTTGCTATAACCTAATTTTTGTACATGGATATGGTTTACCAATTAAATACGTTTTTCTTCATTTTATTCTTTAATTTTATTTGTGTTTAGCTCCAAAAGGATCTATAGAAATGGTGTCCATCCACTTTAGATGGTTAGCAAATTGATAAATTTAAATACGTTTTTCTTCATTTTGTACATGGATATGGTTTTTCTTCATTTATGATTGCACTTTCTATTGAGATTTGCTATGAGAGTGAAGCCTAGTGTGGAAGGAAAAAAAAATGTTTTTAGCATAAGATGAGATGAAATGAACACTACTTGATCCTTTATCTATATCTATCTATATCTATCTATATCTATACTATCAATATCTATATCTATACTATATTATAAAGTATTTGACAAAGACTTCTTAAAATTTAAGAAGTACAAGTTAATTTGTTTATGATACAATACACAATGCATATAATAACTACATTATAGGGGTAAATTTGTCTTTAAAGCATCATATTTAATAATCAAAATGAAGTCAAGAGTCATGTTTATGATATGTCATAACATTTATTTCTACAATTACTTTGAACATATTAAATAGAAAAAATGTAAAAAAGAAATTTTCATAATGCTAGATGTTTTATTTATATTCTTTAATGTACAATTAGGTACTTTAAATAATTAAGCAAATCTATTACTATTCATGATAATGTTACTAAACTTTTAGGTATTTGAGTCTTTTAAAAAGATCTACTGCATGAATAATTTGGCATATTGAGAGCTAAATCGAGCTTACCCTACTAAACAACGTAAAGTTTTATTATTTATAGAACAATGTGCTTTTATATTTTTATTTAAATCATTTTATACAAATAGGTCAAACTTATTATTTTTTATAATATTATATTGTGTTTAGAATAAAGAGAAATGAGAAGTTCCTTTATTTGTTCTATTTTTATCTACGTTTCAATGTAAGCTTCGTTTAAAACAAAATCGCGCGTGATAATGTACAAGTCATCTAAGCAGAGACGAACAAGTGATTAAACTTTTTTTTTTTGGTTTTTTATTTCCTTTTATATGTGGATTTATTATGGTTTTGACTTATTTGCTTTTTTTTTTATGATGATTTTTAACTTTTTTTTTTTAATATGGCAAGTTAACTCGCCGCCATGCATGTGCATGACTCAACGTTTTTTCATCCATTTTTTGTTCGGTTTAACAGTCCTGCCGCAACGCGCGGATTTCTCACTAGTTCTTACATGTATATGGAAGTTTATACATACAAAACAGCTAAATTTGCATTTATGATTCATGTGTGTTTGATCTTGAAAAATAAGTTCTTTTTATCATATTTAAAATGTTAGTATTTTACATATAAATTCCAATTGTACATAAATAAGATTTATCTTCACATCCAAATATTACCTTACAACCAGATTCATGTATCACGATCCCCGTATTAAATATAATACGGGATAAGAAGTGATACACGCATTATTACATTACTTAGAACTAATTACGTAAAACATTTATATCTTTATTAAAAATTACTTCATGATATCTTTAGATAAAAATTCATTTAATTCCGCGTATTTCATCAAAAATTCTCTCTTTCACACACATTATTATTCTTTCTATCTCTCACACACACCTATCCAGCCTGTCTTTCCCTTTTATTTAATAGAATTAATTACACAGATAATCACTTATTTGTATGTATGTTATACTTATCATGAAGACTAAAAGGGTGTTTGGGATTGAGTTTCAAAACAACTTATTGACTTATTGGATTTTTTTTAAGAAGCCAATGTTTGTGTAACTAAGAGGGTGTTTGGGATTGCGTTTTGAATCTGATTTTTAGATTATTGCGTTTTGAAAACGCAGATAATCAATTTTTAGTGTTTGGATTGCGTTTTGAAAACGCAGATAATCAGTTTTTTAGGCTACCAAAACGCAATAATCTATAAGCAGCTCCACCCCTGCTTTTTCAAAACGCATAATCTGTTTTGAATAATCAATCCCAAACACCCCCTAAAAACACTTTCTGTTTTGACTTTTGGCTTTTAAGGATGAAAAAACTGTTTTTGAGAAGTTAGAAATCATGGCTTTTGGAAAAAAAATTACAAATCTACCATCCATACAACCAATATTTACAATAAGTTAAGCGAAACACTTAAAAAAACAATATATTGACTTTTTGACATTTCTCATCTCAAAAACCAATCCTAACACTTTTTTTTAAAACTCATTTTAAAAAAAGTCATAAGTCAATAAGGACTTCTGACTAAAAACACTTTTACATTTCCAAACTCAATCCCAAACCCCGTCTAAACATCCTGGACAAAAAAACACATAACCATTGGTGTAATCAACTATTTAATGTTTAATAATTTAATATATTAATATTATAATAATTTTAACAATATCTAAAACTTTCAAAATATCTCTCTTCTCTTAGGGGCTGTTTGGTTGATTAAGTGCTGAATCATTAAGATGGTCTGAATGGTTAAGAGGCTCTGAATGGTTAAGAGCTGAATCATTCAGTATCCCTTATTAGCTTAATGGTTCAGCACTTAATCATTTCATTCAGATGCTGAAACAAACAGTCTGAATGCTGAATGATTCAGACATGAATGATTAAGAGGCTATCAAACAGCCCCTTAGTAATTTAATGATCATCATCATACTCTTAATCTCATCAATAACAAAAGCTAAAGTAAGATCCGAGGAAAGTAAGATGTAACAGCCTTACCTCTACCCCGTGAGAAGAGAATCTGCATTCAATGAGGCTCCCAACTCGATAGTAATTTTGTATCAAACCTTGAACATAAGGCCAGGGGCGATGCTTAGTAGGGGCGGAAGGGGGCGGCCGACCCCCCGAATTTTCGCGCAGAAGTTCCGATTATATAGTATTCGTATACAAAATTTTGGAAATATAAGGTTTCGACCCCCCGAAGCTGGTTTTCGACCCCCCGAAACTAGTGACTTTTGACCCCTCGAACCTTCGGGTCAAGCTTCGCCACTGCATAAGGCACATAATACTTAGTCATCGAGACAAACTCGATTAGTGCATGTACTCCCTTATCTTTTGGTTATAAATGCTACCACAAGAATTTAATTTAATGAAAAACTAAAAATAATAAAAAAATAATAATAAATGCAAATTATGTCAACACAAAAGAATTGTACTGCATATATTTAATACGATCATACACCGGTCACATTACCAGACTTTCCCCTGTGCTCTGCTAATCTTCCTTTCCATTCAACTGAGCTCACAATAATAATCATAATAATAATATTCAGTACCTAGGGTTTCAAGTTTCAACCCAGATTACAAACCCCAGGTGATCTTTTCCATCAAGTTTGCATCTTTAACTTGTTTAATCAAATTCTTGATTCTTGTGTGAATATTATTGATGATAAGTTTGTTGATTTTATAAAGTTGGGATTTTTAATTCAGTTTTAGTTTTATTTTCATTTTCATTTTCTTTTGCTTTTTGATACTTTTGGTTTTCTTAGTGTCCAAGGCTATGGAGTTACTTAGCCGATTCCAACGGGTCATGCATAGTAATAGTAATATTATGACTTATGATCCAAGATTATGAATGTAGTTTTTAAAAGACTTGGTTTCAATTTTTCTATTTATAAAGGTTAGTAGTGCAGCCATGGTTTTAAAAAACGGGTGAGGCGTACGTTGCCTCGAGGCGAAACTCTAAGAAAACGAATCTGAGGCGCGCCTCATGGGGTTCAGATTGTACATACGCCTCTAAGGGCTGAGGCGCTAAGAAAATGTTCGCCTCACGCCTCGGGTGGTTTAGGGTGTTTTTTTTTTTTTTTTTTTTTTGTGTTTTAGACTTTTTGGGTCAATTATTTTATTTTTGATGTGTGTTTTTGATGTTTTTGACTTTTCTAGGTCAAGTATTTTATTTTTTATAGACACATAACTTTCATATTTATTTTTTGACTGCGCCTCGAGCTTACGCCTCATGAGGCGAAGGGAAAGCGCCTCGAAGCTCGTTTCCGTTCTTTTAAACTTTGATTGCAGCTTGTTGTTCGTTTGCCTTTCATTTCGATGCGGTTTCCATTTGGGGACGATCGTTAAAAGAAAAAAAAAATCTTGCAATGATGATAGGTGCTTCGTTATCGAATTATTTTGTATTTGTTTAGGTTGTTCAAGTTTGCATTTGTTTAGGTGGGGTGTCTTTTTAGATGAATGAGGGTAGAGGAGAAATTAGGTTAGGAAAGTTATGAGGGAACTTATACCGATGAACGCATAGAAAACCAATCGTCCTCTATTTAACAGCGAATCGATGAAGATATTAATGGCTTATATCTTCATCTTCACTTCTTCCCCTTTAGATTCATAGTTAAGAAAGTTATCAATCAATTATTACCCTTAATGTTCAACTTATTTGAAATTTATGTTTCCTTATTTAAAATTTGTAGTTATTTAATTCATTTTTCTTATTGTTTTCACTTTTCCAACTACATTCAATCATATTTCATCCACGAATCGACAGTCTTTAAGTATCATACGAAGTTTGTGTTTTTATGATTTTGTTAAGCTAATAGTGTTTTTGTGTTCTCTAATGTGTTATTTTATCGTATTTGTGTTATAACTTTTGTGGATTTTTATTCATATACTGTTGCGTCTATTTTGGTTATTATACCGTGGCCCAATTCATTATAAGTTATAGCTTTTCTTATGATAAGGGCCCCAATTCTTGAATTCGCTTTGGGTCTCCAAAAGGGTTGAGCGAAAAAGGATGTACATTATTAATTGTGTGGTTTAGTTAAGTAAGAGGGGACGGAGTGTAGTCCGGCGGGGTTTGGGTAAAGATTTTGCACCGTAATATGGTGACCGCTCACCGATCCACGGGGAAGAGTTGGAGAGTGGGGAAATAGGTTTAAAGTTTTAAATATTAATTTACATTTTTTTGGGATGACACGGGGATAACTGCGGAAAACTCGGGAAAGTGGGGAAAAAGCTGATGTGACGCTGATGTGTCACACAGGGAAACCTAGGTAAACGGGACGACTCCCTCCTCCCCAAGAGAGTTTAAATTTGTGATACTTTGTTACAGAAAACAATAACTCCATCTAGCAATCCCTAAAATCTAAGGATCTAATTTCGGTATTGTTTTTGCAATTAAGCACATTATTAACACTTTATTTCGTTAATTTTGTATGATTAGAAATGGCTCATCTCCACAAAACCAAGCTACAAACTTTCGCTCAAAAGAAAAAAATTCCTCTCCCAACGTATACGGTTGAGACACAAGGTCCTCCGCATGCTCGCCTCTTCAAAGCACAAGTTAACATTGATGGAAATACTTACGCGGGACCAGGTTTTAGCTCAACTTTAAAAGACGCAGAACACGAAGCTGCGAAAGTTGCTTTAATGTCACTATCGCAGGATGGAGCACAAGAAGTTTGAATCTTAAACTATGTTTATTCATTTATGTTAGCGTTATTCTGTTGTTATAATGAAAGTCTTGTTATGTATGTTTTGGTTCAGGATGATACTTTGTACAAGAGTTTATTACAAGAATTGGCTCAAAAGAAGGGTCTCATTCTACCGGTTTATACCACAAATACAACCGGCCAGCCTCATATGCCTTGTTTCGTTTCTACCGTTGAGGTTTCAGGTCAGTGGGAAGTAAAAACATAAAAATAATAAAAGTTGTGTTATGATATGTATATCCTGATCATGAATCTTGGATTTGATATTAACAAGGTGAAAGCTATGTGGGGGAAGATGCACGGACGAAGAAACAATCAGAAATGAACGCTGCTAAGGTTGCGTATAAAGCTCTTACTGAAGGTAATAAACACATTTGATATTCTCTTACATGCTTCAGGATGTTATTTTAATGCCTTTTAGATCTCATCATAATCTAGATGAATTCTTGTTTTAGGATGGGATTTGAAATTTGAATATAGGTGTTGTGCTAAAATCAAATATATATGCCACTATTTGAGTAATGCACAAGGCGGGTCAATAACCATGTGCATATCCTGAAAAACCCTGTAATTTAGGAAGAAAATTGAAAAAAAAAAGTGAACATAATTGCAATGGGTACACTTGATTTTGTTGGTCGACCATTGGTGATACATGTTGTAGGTGCACACTAGTGGTGGCAGTTCTTTCTAACCCATTTATTTGTGATTGGGTTGATTCATGTTATATATTTATCTTTGCTGGGTCCATGGTTTAAAAAAACGGGTGAGGCGTGCCTCATGGCGAAGGCGTTGCCTCAGGGTGTTAGTTTGTAGTTGCGCCTCATAGGGCTGAGGCGGTAACAAAAATTGCGCCTCAGGTGTGCCTCACTTGCGCCTCAGGGGTTTTAGATGTTTATTTTTGATCTTTTAGACTTTGTGTCAATTTCAACCATTCCATGTCTTTTTATTTTTAATGTGTGTTTTTTATGAATCTGATGATGAAATTAGTTAGTATTTCTTTTTTATAAGATATATAATACTTTTTTTATTTTTTAATTCCGCCTCGGCTCGTTTCGAGGCAAAGGGAAAACGCGTCGAGGCACGTTTCCGTACTTTCAAACCTTTGCCGGGCCAAAAATGTAAAAAAGGCTTGCAAGGAAATGGGTCAAAATAGTCCCTCAAAAATGTATTTTTAGCACATAAAACCTTCTCAATGATTTTATTCGAATAATTATTATTGTACTATTATAATTTTTAATCACATTGACACACTAATTATATATTATTTTTAGACAAGTGATTTTGGGTCAACCCTATTTTACCGGAAAAAAATATATGTTTTGACCCGTTATCCATCCTTGCCATTTTGTCACCTCTAGTCAACACGGGTTACTAACTTCCACCAGATACACGTCTTATCGAAGATACTGATTACATATTTCAGTAACATAATTCATTTTTCTATTTTTTCATATTTTATTCCTAGGTGGACCGCAAGCAAAAAATGCAACTGCTATCTCTAACACTGTAGGAGCTTCTAGTTCTGGTTCTTGCAGCTGGCAGACGGTTATGGCTCACAAAAATGAACTGACCGCTAGTAAGGTGCCTACAATCATCAACAGTGGAGCCACTTTCACAATTCCAGATGACCCAGAGAAGGCAAAAGGTAGTATTTCTAAGATCTTAATATGTCTAATCTACTTATAAGCAGAGGGTCAGTAATGGAAATCCGCATAGTAATCCAAATTCGGTAAAGGGCCAAAACCGTAACTTTGTTGCATGTCAAAATGGGTCAGTCAGGTCAGGTGACCCAAACACTTTTTCCTAAAAAATATTAGCGAGCCCATAGTTGTCAAGGCGCATAGGCCGAGCCTGGAGCCTAGGCGCAAGGCGCATAAAAAACGAGGGCTTTTCATAATTAGCATCATGGTATAAAATACATTTTTAGCGATTTTAGAGATGTTTTAGGCTACTTTATGATGTTTTAGGGTTGTTTAGGACCTGTTTAGCTTGAATTTAGGATGTTTTAGAGGTTTAGTCAACGTTTAGCTTGAATTTGGCCATCAGCCTGAAATAATGCGCCTTAGTGCCTAGGCGCGCGCCTCACAGGGTGCAGCCCACTTGGTGCGCCTCGCGCCTAGGTGCGCTTTTGACAACATAGAGTGAGCCAAAGATGATTGTAAAGCTTTGTATCGTTTAAATTAACAATCTAGTTTATTAGAATAAATTATTTGGCAAGTTTCATCCTAAAAAATATACATCGGTCCAACTTTTTTCTATTTTAGCTAGTGAATGGCTCAAAATTGTCCCGTCATAGATAAAACATCCCATTTACTAGTAAATGAGTCAAAATTATCTCCAGGTAGTGTAAATTATAAATATGTGGATCCATATTTTCAAGGTTGTAGAAGGCGCTAGGCAAGCGGTGGGGTCTAGCCTAGGGACTAGTCGGGAGTATAGGCGGAATTAGGCGTTTTGGTACTTTTATAGGTATTTTATATATACACAGAGATTTAGGTGTTTTTTGAAAATATGTTAAGATATATATACACATAATACTTAGAAATACTTAGATATATACACATAATATTAATACTAAGAAATGCTTAGAAATTTGTGGAATTTAAAAAAAATAAAAGAAAAAAAAAACCACCGCCTAGGACCGCGTAATCCCGCCTAGGACCCCGCCTATGGCTTATTTCCTATATTTTGCCTCACCTAGCGCCTAGGCGGCCGCCTAGGCCGACTTTTACAACATTGCACATTTTAATTATTAATGACTATATTCTTGAAGCTTCAAATTCCAAATCCAGTTAAAGTAGAGTATCAACTCTTTATAATCTTTTCAGGGTATCTTGAATTAAAAGACTTACAAGACGTTATCGAGGAGCATAAAATGATCATGCCACCTGTCATGATCCATCCACCACAGCCACAATCTACACCGGATGTTGTTGCTTTTGCGAAGCCAGATATCAAACAGAAAAACCATGTAACTCAAGCCAGTCAAGGTACATGTTTTTTTTTTTTTTTATATAAATCCCAACACTCATTGTATATAAATTATCAACTCCCTACTTATTTGTATGGTATATTTGAATTAACAACTATAAGTTATCTTATCTTTAGGGTCGGGGTCAAATGTTAAAAAGGTCGAACCGTCTCTCAATGAACGCACTTTAACCCCTGTGACGGATCTGGGATCTGCAAAATCGTCACCAAGTGTTGTTGACGTTCCAAAGCCGAGTATGAAACTGACAAACGTTGAAAGCCAAGCCAGTGAAGGTACACGCGTTTTCATTTCTCAATACTCTTGTATGTAAATATTAAATTTTACTTATGTAGCCCTATTCCCTACACAGTTATATTTACATGGTATATTAGAAATAACATTTACGTGATATCTCATCTATAGGGCCAGTCTCAAATGGTAAAAAAATTCAAGCTTTTGTCAAAGAAGCCAATTTGAACATAGTGATGGATTCGGGTTCTGGAATGCCACATTCAATAAAGATTGTGATTCGGCCGCATGTACAAGGAATGACTTATGACGGTCCCATCCAAGTTTCGGATGAAGAATGGGTGGCGATGAAAGTAACGGTTGAAGATGGAATGTAAATGAAGCTATGTAGTTTTTTTGTTTAATCTCTTTTGGATCTATGTGGTATTTAGACACATTATTGGGTGAACTAGGAAGGAGTTCATGTAACAATAATATCGGGTTTCGGTCCTAGAAGACGGGTCTTCGGGGTGATAGTTTTGCGGTTTGTGATGGGTTAAGCAAACATCTTGCCATAACTTTTGTTACTTGCATTCTTGTTGGCCATATTTTACCTGTGTTTGGGCTCCTTTAGGCGTGTAATAAAAAACGAGGTTATATTCTTCGCAAAGCATTCACATCCTATTTCTCATCCCCATTTCCGTCCTTAAAATTTAGGGAAATAATAAAAAATATCATTCCATCCCATTCCCCATCCTCATGTTTTTAAGAAAAACTAAAGCGAATACTCTGTATTTTCTTTTGGGATGAGGAATGAGATGAGGGATGTTTTTATAAGGTGAAAGATAAATTTAAGGAAGAGTGATAAGAGCGTTCACATTAGCCGCACTATCTCTATCTCTATAATTACACTAAAAATCACTATTTTTTTTCTCATTTTCTATTTAATAATATTTATACTATACTTTTATCATTACCTTTTTTCTCTCTCTTACTCATAACCACTTTTAAAAATACTAAAAAATTATAGAGGATGAATAGTGTCTCCTCTAAATTTAGTGCTGAACAGTTACTTACAACCAATTATACTTACTCTATATAATATAGAGATCACATTCACATCATTATGGAGAAGCTGATGTGAATGCTCTAAGGATGTAAAATCGATTTTTTTTTGTTATGATTTCTCTTGGGTCTAAAAGTAAATTCATTTATACCAAAATGATATTTGATGAAACTAAAATCATTTAAGTTGACCTGCAACTAACTATTTATCAACATTTATTGATATAAATAACTAATGTGCTAAATATGATTAACTAGATTTTCAGTAAAGGGTTTTTATACATTTAGATATGCTACGGATGAATTTTAACCTATGGTTTGTAAAAGATAAAACATAACCCATATTGATGCATTATAAGGGTCTGTTTGGTATGAAGTAATGGAATGGAGGAGGAATGAAATGGATCATTACCATTCCATGTCTTGTTTGGTTGCCATGTGGAAATGAAACAAAACATTACTTTGGGATGTTAGATAGGTAGGAAAAAACGAAGGAATAAAATCGAAGGTGAGTGGTTGTAGTGGGTGGTGGGTGGTGGTCGGTGGCGGTGATGGTGGGTGGTGATATGTGGCGATAGCGGTGGTGGTGGGTGGCGACGGTGGTGGTAGCGACGGTGGAAGGTGGAGGTGGACGACCGTGATGGTGGGTGAGCGACGATGGTGAGTAGTGGCGGTGGTGGGTGGTGGTTGGTGGCGGTGTGTGGTGGTAGCATGGTGGTGGGTGGTGACGGCGATGGTGGGTGGTGGCGACGACAGTGGTGGGTGGCGACGACGATGGTGGGTGGCGGCAACGACGGTGGTGGGTGGTGGCAACGATGGCGATGGGTGGGGTGGGGTGGAGGTGGATGGAGGTGATGGTGGGTGGGTGGGTGACGATGGTGAGTAGTGGCGGTGGGTGGCGGCGATAGTGGTGGGTAAAGGAAATTGTGGTGAGTGACGGTGGCAGGTGGTGGAGGCAGCGGTGGGTGGGTGATGGTGGTGGGAAGTGTTGGATAGCGGTGGTGGTGGGTGGTAGCGTGTGGTGGCGGTGGTTGGTGGTGGCAACGATAATGACGGTTGTAAGTGGTGACGGTGGTGGTGGGTGGTGGTGGCGACAGCGGTGGTGGGCGACAGTGGCGGGTGGTGACGGTGGTGGTGGGTGGTGGCGGGTGGCAGCAGTGGTGTGTGGTGATGATAGTGGTGGGTGGTGGTGGTGGTGGCTGGTGGGTTATGGTATTGTTAGTAAGAAGTGAATGAGGGATGAAATGAAAAAAAAACATGGGGATGGATGGAATTGTTTTGAGGGAATATAATGCCTTGTGAAATGAGTGATTACATTCCTTTAACCAACCAAACACATTATTTTTCATTACCTTGTAATGGTCCATTTCATTCTCCCTTCCATTCCATCATACCAAACACTACCTAAGTAAATGGGCTGAAATCCTTACATGTAATACGATCAAGTAGTTACAGTGTATATTTGCCCATCCAAGAATTAGTACATAAGATATTGAGTTTTCGCAGGTGCGTAACTTCACTAATTTCCTTTTTCACAGCTTTAGCACATATATACATAATAATCGTCTTGTATTAGAACTACAGGTATAAATTAGCCCATCTACGTTTGAGCTTAACTAAACTTGAGCTTGACTCATCGATTCATTTCAATCTTTATCTCTAACACTCGAGCTCGGCTTGCGAGTGATGTTACAAACTCAAGCTTGATTTCTTTTGTTATTTACCGGTTTATTATTTACATGTATAATTATCTATCGTTATATCCAATATATATTACATCTGTATAATAATAAGCTTCTTTGGATTTGCGATGCGAATCAGTTCAATACATAAAGCTTAAACTTGAGTTTGTTTATGAGACAAGATCCTAAGCAGACTTGGTTACTTCTTTTTGCGCGTTGACACGACCCGACATACATGCATGGTTCAACATTTTTTACATTTACTCTCCATTACGTCTACTTTTCATTCAGTTTAACACTCCCACTCCGACAGAGAGACAAACTTTATTTAAAACTTTGACATAAGGTTTCGGCCTTTTGGGCTTTTTGGGCTCAATAACAGGTTTTATACATTTATCAAGTCCGTACCACCATCGTTCAACCACCGGTAACCGTCGGCACCACCCAACAACCACCAATGAAACCCCTCAACCACCACCTCTTCCGCCGCAGCTACGCCACCAAATACACCGCCAAAGTAACAACCACACACAACAACGGCCGTTCCCTCGCCGTCAAAATCCACCTCCCAACCACCCAAATCCTCGACCCGAGAGGCCACCCGTTACCCCGTCATCAACTCATCTGCAAAATCACCAACATATTATCCACGTCAGCAGAGCCGTTCACACACCTATCCGAATACCTCCAAACCCTAACCATACCGTTAACCGTTCCAGAAGCTTCCGAAATCCTTAAATCATTACCGTCCACGTCACTATCACTTCAGTTTTTTAAATACTGTTCAAATTCAATACCTAATTTCCGTCATGATTGTTTTACGTACAATAGAATATTATTAATATTATCAAAATCGGGTAATCCGGACCGGTTTGAGTCGGTTAATCGGGTGGTTGATGAGATGGAGAGGGTGAGAGTGAGGGGGAATATATCTACGGTTAATATTTTGATCGGGATATTCGGTGGCGGTGAGGAGATGGAGAGGTGTTTACGGTTGGTTAAGCGGTGGGAGGTTAGGTTGAATAGGTATAGTTATAAGTGTGTGTTGCAGGCGCGGTTGAGGTCGCGCGAGGTGGATAAGGCGGTGGAGGTTTATAAGGAGATGAGAAGGAAAGGATACGAGCCGGATGTTTTCACGTTCAATATGTTGATTGATGCGCTTGCCAAAGATGATAAGGTCGGATGTTTTCATGTACAATATGTTGATTGGTGAAATTATAAGATTATGCAATGCAATTTAGTCTAGTTTTACTAGTTTATTAGGCGCAACGAATTGATGTTTGCAGTTATGTTCGTTTATACTTGTTTATCTAGGTTTAGTTATGTTTGTTCATGTATGATCCTTTGTGTTTGCTTGTTTGTGTATATGCTCATTAAAATGGTATGGTGTGGTTTATGTTGAATAAACAAGGTTTTCATGCTCATTAATCCAATTTGTGTAGGTTTGTAAACGAACGAACATGACCGTATGTCTTGTTCGTTCGTTTATGTTCATTTGTTTAAGTTGGTAGATGTTTGTTTGTTTACGTTTTTTAAAGTTTGTTCATGTACGTTTGTTTGTTTGTTTTGTTTATATGCTCATTAAAAAAGTTAGGTCATTACTATTTAGTCTAGTTTTACTAGCTTTTTAGCCCCAACAAGTTATGTTCGTAATCTATGTTTTAGTTATGTTTGTTCATTTATGACCTTTTGAGTTCGTATACGTCCGTTAATTGTTCGTTTACATATTAGATAATGAACGAGCATAAACAAGCACGAACATGAACAAGAAAACACCGTTTGTTTACTTGGTGTTAAATCGTTTTATTAGAATTAAACGAACGAACATGAACATTTGCTGTTAATGTTCATGTTTTCTTGTTTGTTTACAAGCCTAAGTTTGTCAATGATAATCGTATGATATTTGCAGGTTGATCAGGCAAAGAAGGTTTTCGAAGACATGAAGAGGAAGCATTGTGAACCTGATCTGTATACATACACAATTCTGATCAGAATGACTGGAAGACATGGGAAGCCTGACGATTCAATAGCATTCTTTCAAGAAATGGTATCGAAGGGCATAACTCCGAATTTAGTCGCATATAATACGATTATCCAGGTGCTTGCTATGAGCAAAATGGTTGACAAAACCATATACCTTTTCTCAAAAATGATAGAAAATGATTGCAAACCAAATGAATTTACTTATAGTTTGATTTTAAATCTCCTCGTTTCGGAAGGACAGCTTGGTAGACTTGATGAAATTGTTGAAATGTCAAAACATTACATGAACAAGGGCACATACGCGTATCTTGTTCGGACACTTAGTAAATTAGGGCATACTAGTGAGGCTCACCGGTTATTTTGCTACATGTGGAGTTTCCATGATGAGGGAGATAGAGATGCATACTTATCCATGCTAGAAAGCTTATGTAATGACGGTAAAATGGTTGAAGCTATCGATATGCTAAGTAAGATTCATGAAAAGGGGATAAGTTCCGATACTATTATGTATAATACCGTGTTCACTGCTCTTGGGAAAACAAAGCAGATATCACATCTTGTAGATTTGTATGATAAGATGAAAAAAGAGGGACCTTTGCCGGATATATTTACATACAATATCTTGATCTCGAGCTTTGGCAGAGCTGGAAGAGTTGACGAGGCTGTTAATATATTTGAAGAGCTGGAGAATAGTGATTGTAAGCCGGATATTGTATCTTATAACTCTTTGATAAATTGTTTAGGGAAAAATGGTGATCTTGACGAAGCTCACATGAGGTTTAGAGAGATGGAAGAGAAGGGATTGAACCCTGATGTGGTAACTTATAGTACGCTTATTGAGTGTTTTGGGAAGTCAGATAAAGTAGAGATGGCTTGTAGATTATTTGATGAGATGCTTTCTGAAGGCTGTTGTCCCAATATTGTCACGTATAACATATTATTAGATTGCCTAGAGAGATGTGGGAGAACGGCTGAAGCTGTTGATTTGTACGCAAAGCTTAAAGAACAAGGTTTAACACCAGATATAATAACATATTCAATTCTTGAACGGTTACAAAGTGGTTCTCATAGGAAATTTAGAAGTCGGAGGCAACATCCAATTACTGGATGGGTTGTTAGTCCTTTAAGATGATGGTTAGATTACAGCCAATTGTTAGTGTTATTTGTTTAGATGTGCGCCTGTATGTTGATGAAGTTTTGATGCTGAATTTTTAATCCGGTGAAGGGGGTCTGCTTATCCTTGATATGCTTTGTAAGTTCATTGTTATTATTATTAGTTTATTACTGCTGTCATTATTATTGTTATTGTTATATTTTTCTTGTGTATGAAGGTGTTCCTTTGCTTTGTTAAAAAAAATATGAACTATTTGATTTGCTGCTGAGCTGTCATGTTGTATAATATTTGCTGCTACTAATAGTAATAACACTAAGTCATAGAAGACAATTTGGATTGTATATTGACTATTTGTGGACTGTGGTACTAGTAATAGGTACAAGTTACTATGCCAACAGTAGGTCGGTAATTATAGATCATGATAAAAATGCTCCTCCATGGTTGTGAATTAGATATAATCGAGCAACTGAGATTATAAGGAATGTACACAATAAGCTATATTAACAGGACTTTCACAAATTTTAAAGAACCAATGCGGTTTAAAGATAAAGAATTTCGAAACTTTTTCTACTTTGTCTTTTGACTGCTACATTGGTCAACTCTTGGAGATGACTTTTTAAATCTCTTTAGCAGCAGCATTAGCTGTGAAATATGCCTAGACAAAACCCAGCAAAAACAATATAGGATGTAGTATGCATTAACAACAGACTTTCGCTGACTTTCACATTGTCTTGGAACAGATTTATAAAGAAAGTATACATACATATATTACGCCTCATCTTTTTTACCAGGTTAGGCTTCAGCGAAAATATTGGCTTCCAACGCTTTTTTTCTTTTAAATCAGAAAAATGCTAATCAAGATTGAATTTCATCATCTAACTTGCTCTTTTTTACAATGTCGCAAGCTTGTCTGCACAAACCATGTTTACATTTGGTAGAGGTGACAATCCGACCCGTTTTGAACAAAAGTACCTTTTTTTGACTTGTTACCCAAGCCCGTTTTTCCGCCCCTAAAATAAGTGATCGACTTTAAAACTTCATTACAAACTGATCATCTGTATTGCTATTTTTTTTCTTTTCATATTGACTAGAATTGTTTGCTACTACAGGCTCGCGATATGGTTTAAGGAGTCGAGAATGCCCCAAGTATACTTCAGAGATTCTGCAAGATGATTAGCCCAAATATCCCTTCATCAAAGCTCCAGCAAAAAGGTCCTCACCAGATGTAAGCTTTTCTTGATCAAATCAATGATGCAAGCGGTTCAAATGCAGCCTAGATGACAGCCAAATAGGTGACAATAAGACTGAGTTCTATTGGCGGGATTTAAGATCCTTAACGAGGGTGGCCTTGGTGAAATCTTCAATTCTGATTGATACTGTATTACTGTTATGTATTACCTGTGTTAACAATTTGATGATTATTGACATTATCAACATCTTGATAGCTTACTTTCATAATTAGAAAAGAGAAACGAACAATGTCATATATTTTTTTAATTATTTAAAGCAATTAAGGCATCATTTTCAATAGCTGATCAACATTGTTCTACATGTAACCTGTTTTAAGTACAAATCTTTACTGAATACCAAGTTTAACCCTTTGATCCGGCTTTTATGATTCCTCGTATCAGCTGCTTTATCGCTTTATAGATTAAGTGTGTATAATATATTCATGGGATATGTTTGTTTATATCATGAATGCATTTAGGCATACAACAATCAATAATTTCCTGTTCTGTTTGGGTGTTTCACTGTTTTGTTTAAAATGTTCTTTGGAACTATTAAAAGTCTTAGTTTATATTAATATTATATGATCCGTTGTAGTCTAGTTGGTTAGGATACTCGGCTCTCACCCAAGAGACCCGGGTTCAAGTCCCGGCAACGGAATTCTTTTTTATTTTTATTTTTATACAAAACAGCTTTGGCAGTTGATAAAGAGATAAAGAACAGTGCTGAATGTATTGAACTAGATCTTTAATTCTTTATGCTTACAAGGAATGGATAAGTAATTATTGCTCACAACAGAACATGACGAGCTCATTTCAGAACCCGAACCGACGCATTTACCAAGTGTTGATTCAGTATAGTGATATGTATACATTTGTTATATGAATCTTCCTTTTGTTAGATTAGTTAAGATTGTCATGGTTCAAGAATGCTGTTATTTGTTAAGAGCCTGCAATATTCATTTTTCGAGTCTCAATCTTTATTCATAATGTGGTCTTTATTCGAAGAAAAGAAAACAGCGGGAAGCAAAAAAGGTACACGTATGACGTATGGTTACAATACGAAGTTAAAATGCAGATCTTTAAACATACGCATCAGGGTTTTTAAGGAGGTAGGCTTCCACAACCTTATAAAGCCCCAAAACCTTTTCTTTGCCTGCGTTCAGTTCTTCTTCCTTAATCTCAAAATCACCACGTGTGTAAATAGTTGTCGTCATCTTGGAGATGCTCCCACCGTCAGGTGAACCTTCAAACTTAATATCATAAGATACCTTTTCAATCTTGTTTGATATGCCGTTCCCTTCAATCAAAGTGTACTTGTAAGTGAACGCCTTCTCATCCACTTCATCGATTTGGTGCTTCGCGAAACCTACATACAATATTTGAATTAAACAAGAATAACCCATACAAAAAAATTAGTATATGAGGTCCATGTGACAATTTTGACTGATTTACTTACAAACGTGTTAATTTTAGTCATGTTTACCTCAAACGGATCAAATCACAAAGTTAGTTAAACGACATAAAAAATACTTTACCTCCAGCAAAGTTAATTTGCTTAATGCTCCCGGCCCCACCGTCACCTTTGATAAATTCGATGCTTTTAATAGCATCTGGCAAGAGCTTTGGCATTAAAACGTGCGAGTCAAGAATTGAGGCTTTAAAAATTCTGGCCGGGGGGATGGGTGAAGTGCGCTCATCGTTGTATGCCAAGACACCCATGATTTTGTATTTTTAAGGTTAAGAGATTTAATTTGAGAGTTGGGATGGAGATGGATGGTTGATGTTGGTTGTATTTATAGGTTCTTCAAACTGGATCAACTGTTTGGTTTAATTTTATTATCTCTTGTCCACATTTGAAATGGGCTTGGGCACAATGAAACATTTAAATCAAACAAAATTAAGCACAAGTCTCACCAGTTGTGGACTTGTGGTTTTAGTTTTAATGTTTAGTGTCCTACATCCAATTTATTGGCTTTTAATGTTTACTTGTATGTGAGTGTCTTATATCTATTTGGTCCTGCATACAAGTATTTAATTTAACATTTGTGATTAAGAATGTCTTGTTCCCATTTATATTAGGTTATATACAGTGGCAAGGTCATATTGTGTTGACATGCAAATGCTTATTTTTGTTTTTTTAATGAACAATTGATGCATTTATTATGATTACAATAATATAATAGTTAGGTAGAATGGAATGGTTTTGTCATATTTGTCTCCCTTTGTGTTTGATACAAGCCCAAATTTGTGGGTATTATTTGTAATAGTGGATCTCATATCTATAATTTATCAACCTAAAGACTATATTTAATGGGCGTTTAGGGATCAAACCCTTGAATGCCCTTAACATTGGAGTGTACCCATTCTAAGGAGCCCCTAGGCCTTAGGTGAGGTGCCCCCGCAAAAGAGCATGTGTTTGCCTTAATTTATGCAATGAGGTAGGCCTAAAGTTAAAAAAAAAAAAAAAAAAAAAAAAAAACGTTATTTAAATATTTTGTGTAGTGGTTAGGTGATGAGGTGGAAATTAAGAACAATAAGAATATTTGTAGGGTTGGAGATGAAATCGAGATTTTTAAGGATTTGTAAGGACATTATGTAGTAGATAGATGACGTGACTTGAGGGTGGCTAAAGACACATTCAACATTGGAGTTAGTTTAAGATCATCAAAGTCTTTCCAAACTGTCACTTTTAACCCATTTGACACATCTTCAAACACATATCGTATAAATATTCATAGTATATGTTTGCTACCTTTTTATTATTTGAAACAGCCAAAGCATAGTTTATTTAAAATTAATGCCTTAATCATTTAAAAAAATAAACAAACATATTACACATGTTCCGTTGTAGTCTAGTTGGTTAGGATACTCGGCTCTCACCCGAGAGACCCGGGTTCAAGTCCCGGCAACGGAATTTTTATTTTTGCACACAGCAAGCACATTTATTATTAAAAATAATAAAAAGGTATGGGGTGAGAGAGGCTCGAACTCTCGACCTCAGGATCACTCTTTAGCTATGAGACCTACGCGCTAGCCAACTGCGCCACCACCCCGTTTGTTAACAATATTTCTTGGTAGACAATTGAACCCAAATTAGACCACACTTAAAAACCATTAAACCTGGTTATATAACAGTATTGTCCTGTTGAAAGCAGTTGGTTGTGCAGCCTATAACCAATGACGGTTTACTTGCTTTTACTCATCATGTTGGGCTGTTTTTCTTCCAAATATTTCATGGATGGATGAGAAAGCTTCATAACACAAACTTATCTCGGGCTCGGTATAAGAATAAAGTTGTTGTCAACTTGTCATGTTGCCATAATGTTATTAGCAGCTCAGTTCAGTTGGTTGGTATATGTTTTCTAGCATGCACATCACATTCGGTAACCATGGCAAACGATAAATTTACTTTTCGGTTTGAGGGTTGAAACTCAAAACATAAATTTGTGTCTTGGCTAAATCGTACCCCCTATTACTAAATGCACCCCTATTGATCGATTTGATTGATTTTATTTTTGTTCCTATACGGCCTCTATAAGATGTATAAGAGTGTCACCCTTTTATATGGCCCGTAGTGTATTCAATAATAATGGAGAGAGAGGGTACGTTTAGCACATCCCTTTTGTCTTTTGTTTCAACTGCTCTACCCACAAAAAAATTACGGATCATGAAAATGACGACAATAGATACCCCTATTAATAGAAATTTTGGTTGGTTTTTTATAGGTCTAATGTTATTGTCTCATTGCGTGTAAACTACCTTCTCGTACTTGTTCAAAAGGTATGTTTTATATTTACAAAACAGTTTTAGCAGTTGATAAACCGTCAAAGAACATGCTTAGTAGTTAGAACTATTATTGCCGAATATACTAAACCAATTTGGTGCTAAGATCTTCGTACTACGGTAAAATGATGAATGATCACAAGTCACAACATAACAAAAAGATCTCATTTCAAAATAAGAACTCACACATTATAGGGTCAGTTCACCAATCACTACAGTGATATGCATGCCACTTTCTTATTGGTCAAGTGATCTTTTGTTAGATTAGTTTAGATTGTGATGGTTCAAGAATGTTGTCAAGAACTTTCAAGATTCAGATTTTAATCGTTTAAAAGGGAATTGTTTAACATAACATCCAACAATCCGTTGTAGTCTAGTTGGTTAGGATACTCGGCTCTCACCCGAGAGACCCGGGTTCAAGTCCCGGCAACGGAAATTTTTTTTATTTTTTGATCCAATGTAAAAATATTAATAAAAAGAATGGGGTGAGAGAGGCTCGAACTCTCGACCTCAGGATCACTCGCTTTGCTATGAGACCTACGCGCTAGCCAACTGCGCCACCACCCCATATATTGGTCTACTATTTTTCATTACTAATATCAGGTTCATTATCCCATGTGACGCTACACCTGAACACAACTCATAGATTTAGGGGCTGTTTGGTTGATTAAGTGCTGAATCATTAAGATGATCTGAATGGTTAAGAGGCTCTGAATGGTTAAGTGCTTAATCATTCAGCATCCCTTATTAGCTTAATGGTTCAGCACTTAATCATTCCATCCAGATGCTGAAACAAACAGTCTGAATGCTGAATGATTCAGACCTGAATGGTTAAGAGGCTGATTAAGAGGCTACCAAACAGCCCCTTACTCATGTCAAAGGCATGAACCCTTATTCGAACACACTTAAAACCATGTCATCCAAAAACTACCCGTTGATCTAAAATGGTTTTGGGGGGTTGTAATCAAGTTGAAAGCTGACTAAACGGGTCGTTAATGGTTTGGTGGATTGTAAAGAGTTTGTAATAAAGTTGAAACCGGTCATGAGGCTATAGCGGATGAAGGGATACATGCTTTTGCTCATAATGTTAAGCTGTTTTCGTGACATAATAATTCATGAATGGATGTCAAAGCTTCATAATTAATTAAGACAAAGTTATCTTAGCCTCATAAAAGAACAAAGATGACATGTTATTATGTTAACATTTTGTTATCAGCATTTCCGTTCATATGGTATTTATATGTTTTCTAGCAGGGTCAAAACTGAAATTTATAACTTTTGTTTCAACTGTTCTACCCGGGACAATTTAAGGATCAAGAAAACGACATTAGATACCCCTGTTAATAGAAAATTCGTTGAAAGCAATGTTTTACGTATACATAACAGTTTTACATTTATAAACCGTCAAAGAAGTGGCGGATCCAGGAATTTTTTACAGTGGGTTCATGATTTTAAGATGCTCCAATTTTATAGGATCGGACATATAAAAATTCGGGTTAAGTAAAAAACCGGAGACTGGATTTTTTTTCCTTTGGCGAGTCTTTGCAAGTGAAATAGTAGAACGTTCTGTTACTTGTTTGTGTGAAGGAGATGAATGAAATAAGTATTTTTGTGGTAACTAGGGGTGTTCAAAATCGGATAATCCGAATTTCGGATATCCGAATTTCGGATAATCCGAAATTTCGGATAGTCAATATTGAGATCCGAATCCGAATCCGAAATTTCGGATATCCGAAATTCGGATATCCGAAATTTCGGATTCGGATCATCCAACGGATAATCCGAAACTTAAAAAAAATTAAAAAAATAATAAAAAATAATAAAAAAACTATAAAAAAACGTTCTCCTTTATGCCTAAAACGTGAACCTATTAAAAAAACAAAAATCGAAGTTAGATAAACAAAATTTGAACAACAAATGTATAAAAAAAAAACTTATTATTTTGATGGAAGGGGGCTGTGGAGGTCGGATACGAGATGGACGGGGGCTGTTATAGAGGAGAGAAGAGGGAGCAACAACTATGGATTAGAGGAGTATGGACTTAGAGTTAGAAGGATTAAGGATTTAGGATTGTGTATTGTGTTATGTAGTGTATATAATATTATATATTTATATATATTTTTTTAATATTCGGATTCGGATAATCCGATTATCCGAAAATTTTCAAAATCAGGATCCGAATCCGAATCCGAAATTTCGGATAATCCGATTTTCGGATATCCGAAAATCGGATTATCCAAAATTTCGGATAATTCGGATTCGGATTTTCGGATTTTTCGGATTCGAATTTTGGATTATCCGATTTTAAACAGCCCTAGTGGTAACCTAACACAATAGTGGTACCAGTATCATTTAAGTTATTTTTATTTTATATTATTGAACTTGCTTGATTTACTTCTTAACTAGTTTATTCTACCTTTTCTTTTTATTGTTATTTTATTGCAAGTGAAATATTACGCCCTTCTTCGAAAAGTATTATTTCCGTCCCTAACCACAACAACTTTACTTATATTAGATTTCCATTATACATTTTTTAGGTCATTTGATATACTTTTGTTAATTATATAAAACTAGAATTTATACCCGTGCTTCGCAACGGGGGTAACGTCTTTTTTTAGTGACACGTGCAGTAGGTTGTTTCTGAAAATATAAATATAGAAAAACGATTTAGCTTCGATACATTCGAAAAACATGATATGCTACTAAAATATTAAGGTTAAGTATTATTTTCTAGTGTAGTGAAATAGTAAAAAATAATATATATACACACACATAAATACCCCCTATATAGGGTGGAGTTTCTGTATAAAGTGCATTTTTCATTTTAAATTTTAAGCATGATGGTTTATATTCTTTTGGCATAGTATTATATAGAAAAACACAAAATGTAACAATTTAAAACACTAATTAATGTCTTCTTGACATGCAATCTAAAACACCATGCGGTGAAAGCAATCGGTGTGTTTTAAATTTCATGTCTATAATGCATTTGATTGTGTTTTTAGTTGTTGTGTTTGGTGTTTCTTCAATATTATACAATGCAAAAGGAATAAAAAACATCATAGCCAAAATTTAAAATACAATGACTGCAAAGATTTCTCACACTTTGTATGAAAAATACACTTTAACAGGAAACTATACCTATATATATACGGTGTTAGGTTATTTTCAGAAGAGGGTTTTATTGTGAGAGAAAACCTAAATCTTACTTTTAGATTTATATATATATATATTTATATATAGGGGAAAGATCCTGTACAAAGTGTTTTTTGGTAAGAACTGTGAGAATCAAAGGAGGGTATTTTTTTTCGAAATTTTTTTCCCATATTGTTAAACATGTAGTATAGTATTGAAAACTAAAAAAAAATTAGTGTAGAGTAATTACATAATTACTCTAGTGTAAACTAATGTATTTACTTTAATGAGGTAATTACACTAAAAAAATTTTTAATTTTTTTCTTTGTATTATTCATCTATAAAGTATGTTTAAACACATGGGAAAAAAAATTTAAAAAAAAATAAAAATTTTTTATCCCCTTTAATTCTCACAATTCTTACCAAAAAAACACTTTGTATTTGATATTTACTCTATATATGTAAAGAAAACCAAATAAAAACGAAAAGGAAAATAAACAAGGAAAAAAAAGACAAAATACACACACACACACACACACACACACACACACATATATATATATATATATATATATATAGGGTAGGGTTCCGGTAGGAAAATGGTTTTGTGTAGAAAGAGTAGGAAGTGTTTTCAACCATTAGATTTAAAGATGGATGGTTAAGATTAAAAGTTTGGATGTTTCTAAAATCTAATTAATATATTATAGACATTTAGGGTATGATCGTAAATAAATGTTTTAAAATGGGGGTATAAAAGTCATTTTGTATAAAGTTTTTTTTGGAAACAGTTTGAATGATTCCATAATTCACAGTTCTTTCTATCTCTCTCTTCTAATTATTATTTTCAAACTCAACAATCTTCTTCAACAAACAACAAATCTCTTCATCTTCCTATATCGATAAAACCATCAGCCGAAACAAAGGCATTCATATGCCGTGTTTTAAAACCATTCAACCGATAAAACCATTCGGAAGTCAAAACCATTCATCCCCGTCGCCGAGAAACCAATTAGTGTTTTATACACTTCTTCCCGGCCGTCGACAACAACCATTTAAAGATACAGTCGTTCAGACACCACCGCACCCTACAACTTCCCTGACAGGTATTGTGGCTA
This sequence comes from Ambrosia trifida, assembly GCA_028751855.1. Taxonomy (NCBI): domain Eukaryota; kingdom Viridiplantae; phylum Streptophyta; class Magnoliopsida; order Asterales; family Asteraceae; genus Ambrosia; species Ambrosia trifida. Next base: position 35,220,678 of record CM054126.1, read on the forward strand.
AAATAAAGTTCATTTTTTTTTTATTATTGTGAGTTGTTAAGTTAAATTTATGTTTTTTAAGAATTTGGAAAGTGGGTTTTTTTGCGGATTTGATTGATTTTGGCTGATAGTGTTTGATTTCTTCTGGTAGTTTTTGATTTCGGCTGATAGCGTTTTTTAAAAATTTGGAAAGTGGGTTTTTTTCGGATTTGATGGATTTTGGGTGATAGTGTTTGATTTGGGCTGATAGTTTTAGATCGGGGCTGGTAGTGTTTTTTAAGATTTTGGAAAGTGGGTTTTGTTTTCGGATTTGATGGATTTCGGTTGATAGTGTTATCACATCAGATGTCGTCAGATTTGTCACACCCTCAAATTTCCATATGCGGGGTTTTACCGCGAGGCGCGTGACACACCAGGATCCAAGTCAACGGTCACAATAAACGACATCTATATGATAAGAAAACAACGTAAACTACCATTGAGTTTCAAAACCGTTCTAACACAGCGGAAGCAAAATGTATTATTACAACTTAAAAGTAAAACTCAAAGTCTGAAATGTTTAACAAAATATGCATATGATCCCTAGACGCCGTGAGACTCCGTGCGCCTATACTCAATGCTGCTACCTTAGCGACCTGAGAAAACATGCCAAAAAGACGTCAACATATAATGCTGGTGAGTTCACAGGTTTTAAGTTCGTAAACGTTTTCATGTGTAAAGCAATTCCTCATAAAGTTCCAAGTGTGCAAAAGTTCCAAGTAAATAACAAACGTTCCCTTACTACTACGACTATGTTGCTAAAACCATTACTGACAAACGTTGCTCAAGTTGCTGCCCATGTGTCAAGTGTCAAGTGTCAAGTAGAGACAATATGCACCCGCCCGGCTCCCAGCCGTCAGGTGGGGTTCGTCACACCCGATAGATCTATCCACATTTCCCCCGTTGTGCCCCGCACATTCATGGTTTCAATAGGGACTTAGGTTTCGTCGTATAGTAAATAAGTGCCAAGCGTCAAGTGTCAAATGCCAAACATCAATGTTCTAAAGTGTCAAGTGCCAATGTTTAAATATGCCAACTGCCAAACGTGTCACGTTTCTTAAAAGAGTCACATTCCCAAAAGGCGTCATGTTTCTAAAAGCGTTGCGTTTCAAAAGTGTTGTGTTTCAAAAGCGTCGTGTTTCAAAAGCGTTGCATTTCAAAAGCGTTATGTTTCCAAAAGTGGTAAGTTTCATAAGAGTTGCGTTTTCGAATCATAAACGTTGCATTGCTAAAACGTGTGGCATGCTTCTCCCCCGAGAGAAAAGAGTATAAAAGAGGGGCCGTGAAACTCACCTTAGAGTGCGTCTTCTGATAACTAGAATTCCAACACGTGTATGATAATCCCAACTAATGACAACCTATCAATGAGTTTACATAAGTGTGATGACTATTAACCCGAAGGCTAACTAGTCCCCGATTGTCCAGATCTTGACTACGTGTGTTAAAAAGTGTGTTTAAACGTTAACCGGACATCCCAGACCGACCCGACATCCCGTTGGTGACCCATTACATCAATTAGTCATGCACATAAGTTTAACACATAAGTTTCAAGCATAAAACACTTAGTTTGCATCAAAAATCTCATTCCGGACATCAGATGGTCGAATGTGGTTTTTCCCATTTCCACGTTCGCCCGTTTGAGCCACGTTCGCCCGTTTTGCCCACATTTTGTTCCACGTTCGCCCGTTTGAGCCACGTTCGCCCGTTTTCCCACGTTCGCCCGTTTTTCCCACGTTCGCCCGTTTTTCCCACGTTCGCCCGTTTTTCCACGTTCGCCCATATTTTATTCCACGTTCGCCCATTCGAACCAATTTTATTCCACGTTCGCCCGTTTTCATCAGCATTTTATAAAACGCACCAAAACGCATCTAAACGGTCCGAAAACATCACGAAACATTACCAATCACAGCAGTCAACTATCATTAACATATTCCTACATAACCCTACCAATTTTATCCCGAAATCCGTCCGTTTTACAAGTTACCCGAAATAGCAAATTATGGAGATGTCACATCAAACGCATGCAATCTTTACCCAATTAGGAAACTTTATGAAATCAATCAATAATCAACTTAATATACTCAGATTATTATGAACAATAAACCCCCCAATCATATCCTTATCACTATCATCATGAACAAGCCCTAGATCTAACCCAAAATCCCCAAAATGAACATAACATCATCAATAATCAATTGTAACCTATCTAAATCATAAATCATCATCAATAACAGTCCTAGATCATTGTCATAACATCTATACAGCAATCAATCCTCAAACAATGCATAACATCACATAAAACACCATTAACACATGTTATTTTGTATGAAAACTCATTGTTTATGAATAGGTTTTGTTTAGAAAGATATTAGGAAGGTTTTTATTCATGAAAACATGTTTGAATCAGATCTGGACTCTTGGGGTTTAATGAAAACGAATTGAAATGCTTTAAAAATGATTTAGAATGAAGAACACACCTTAGATCTTTGTGTAGAAGATGTTTGTAGGTTAGATTATAGAAAACAAGGGCAAAAACTCCTTCCCCAATGTTTAAAGTTGCTAGAGAGTGTTTTGAGGCGTTTAGGGTTTGTGAAATGGTGAAAAATGACAAAGTGTGGTATTTATACTATGTCCACATTCGCCCCTTTTACCTGGGCGAATGTACCCTCCTTCGACCCTTTCACAGGGTCGAACGTACCCTGACTTAGTCGAATGAAATTCTTTAAATTCCATATCCCAGGTTCGCCCCTTTTACAAGGGTTGAACGAGGAGTATTGTCCAGGTTCGCCCATTCGATTGGTCGAACCAGGACTCAAGTTTTTCTAGTTTTCCAATTTGTCGTGTTTAACGCATTTTAACGCACCCTAACATACGAGCATGCAACCTTAGTCTATGTTTAACATATTTAAGCATGGATGATTATCTATACATCATTTAAACACATCTAAGCATATAATCCACCATACAACAATTAGTCTACACATACACTTAATTAGTTTATGTAATTCACCAACAACGGGACTCGTATCGTGTGTGTGTGTGTGTGACTAACCCAATGATCTCCCGAATCATTGGACCCTGGACTGGACAATACGGACTGTGTTCCGACTCTACTGACCCCGTCAAGTATGTTTAATAAACGTTTTTCGCTAAGGTAGACTTATGTGTTTATAAAATGTTGACCCAAACATGCCGGGTGTCACAAGATTTTTGGGGAGTTGTTTGATGGTGTTTTACATTGTAAGGTGAAATTGTTAGATAGTGTCTTACATTGTATTTACTATGTGTTGTTTTACATTGTAGGGGTTGTTTATTTTGGCTAATAGTGTTTTATTCTATCGGTTAGACAGTGTTTTACATTATAAATACACTATGTGTTGTTTTTTGTCTAACAACTTAAATATTTTTTTTAAGATATGGAATTGAAGGATCTTCATAATAAGATGAAGATATCTGAACCAATATCAGGGTCGACTGATGCCGGTCCGACAGGTATGAGCGTGTGTTATAAATTGGTGGTATTTGTTGTTGTTTAAATGTATGATAGTGTTTATTTGGGGGATTTACTAGTGGTTGTTATGTGAAATATCGATACTATAAAACACAATTAAAGTACATATAGTAGTACATTTTGAAGGTTGCATATTATAAAAAAACACACTTTATGTACATATAACCCAGTTGTTTTGTATGTAGATACGGTGCAAAAACAGAATGAGCGACGTTCTTCGGTACATCACAAAGAGCAGCGTAAATCAGGTAACATGAATAGCGATATGGATGTTGGAATTTGTGTAATAAAGGTTCCATTCGAAGTTGAAAAAACAAAAATGGACACTCCAAATAATAAAGGTTGGTACTATGAATTTGGAAAAAAAAAATGTCGTAATATGTACATAAAATAAAGTCTATCGTGGTATTTTTTTTAAAGAAAAATGTTTTGATTTTATACTATGTTCCTACTATGTTTATTAATTTGTACAGACCGGATGTTGAGTTAGGTGTTGACCAATATTCCCGGTTGCCAGCTGCTACTAGGAGAGAATTGGAGAAGACCGCGTTTGATCGAATTGGCGAACGATTGGGGGCATCAAAGGGGATTTAAAAAAGTGTAGGGTGATTTTAATTTTGTGATTTGGAAACAATATGTGTTTATCTTTTTAACACACTATGTTTTGGATGATGTTACATTATGTTTTGGATGTAGAACATTTGATGCTAAGAAAACGCCACTATTATGATTGTTTTTTCCCTTTTTTGATTTTACGCACGGCTATTGTAACATAACAATCTATAAAACACTACTGATTCGCATCTGTTAAGAAACAATCCTGTTGTTATATTGGTGTGAAACGCTTGTTATTTTTTATTACAAGAAAATGTACAAAAAAGCGATTATTCGCCAAAATGATTGGTTCGCCGACCTAACATGTTGGTAAGATTTTATATGCGACTATTATAGCCCGTCTAAATCTTTTGTATCAACCTACCTAGGTAAAAAAAAGCAGTCTATAAAACACTACTGACTCGTATATGTTAAAAAAATCGTACTACTTCGCATCTGATAAAAACCCCACTTCTAATTACATTTTAGAAATATTTGTTCTAACCCCAACCCAAACCAGTAACTTCTTTTATAGGATGTTGTGGATCACATGATGTTAATCAATATTGTCTATAAAACACTACTGACTTGTATATTAAAAAAAATCCTCCTGCTTAGCATCTGATAAAAACCCCACTTCTAATTACATTTTAGAAATATTCGTTCTAACCCTAACCCAAACCTGTAACTCCTTTTATATGATGTTGTGGATCACATGATGTTAATCAATACTATCTTATTATTGGAAAAACACTCTTGTTGTCATATAACACACCTTATGTATACCTGTTATAAAAAATACATATCACAGAATTAAAAATAAAAGACAAACAAAACATACCAAATGGTTAGCTCTGAACACACTTATTGAAATAACAAAAACGTCAAGTCTCATCAAATAGCGAAACATGTAAGCACGTGAAACAAAACAAAAAATCTCTAAAAATTAACAAAACATGAAACATGGAAAATAAAAACAAAAAATCGTGTTAGAAAGTTCTTTTATATTTTTTAAACACTACTCATCCTCGTCCACGTCTACATCCTCTGGAATGTAAGATGATGCACCTGTAGTATAAAAGGGAGATGTTTTAAACTATATTAAACACTGCTATTAAATTTATAAAACGCACTTACAACTAAACTAAAAAAACAAAGAAAATTCATTGTGACTCCTTGTTTTAAAACAAAACAAAAGTATAACACACCCTCCATTTTTTTTATTAAAATAAAACCACCTTAACAAAACTGACCATAACGGCTCATATGCATATACATATATAGTTTTATAAAAACACTACTGATTCGTATCTAATAAAAACACTACTGATTTGTATATGTTAAGAAAACACTACTGGTTCGTATAGTTTTATAACATAGATAAATATGTAGACAAAACAACTATAACTTTATAAAAAACACTACAGACTCGTATCTATTAAAAAACACTACTAATTTGTATATGTTGAAAAACACTATTGGTTCGTATAGTTTTATAACATAAATAAATATGTAGAAAATTCACAGGTTACTACATTTACATTGAAAAAACAACTACAACTATTAATTCCTTCAAATTGCTATTGATGAACAAAAAAAAAAACACACACACCGAAAACTTGAAATACATCCATCGAACCACCCACATCAAACCATAATAACAAATAACCACCAATACCGTGAAAATATACTATGTATTAAATCGATTGATTTCAGAACTCACATAATATTTGTGTATTGATCGTAATAAAAAACACATAAAATCGGCTAAGAAAATTAAGTGAACACCGAAAAACACATACCAATCGAACCGTCTTGTGTAATTTCTGCCATAACAATAAACAATCGGTGTGTCCCTGATGTGATCGAGATCGTATGAATCGATGTTATGTGAAGAACCGAAAAAAATCAATTATTTTGTGATGATATTATGAAATCGAACGAGATGATATAACAGTATGATGAATATGAAAGCAATCGATTATTTGGGTTGAAAGATCTTGATGTTATGTGAAGAACCAAAAAAAATCAATTATTTTGTGATGATATTATGAAATCGAACAAGATGATAGAACAATATGATGAATATGAAAGCAATCAGTTATTTGGGTTGAAAGATCTTTATAATTAGGCAAAAAATGTTGCTAAAAAAGTGGGATTATGATATTTAAAAATGGTACATAAAGTCTATAATGTCCCTAATCTAAAATTTTGATCCAATGGCTATAACTCTTTCCTACACTTTCTACACAAAAATCATTTTCTTACTGGATCCTCTACCTATATCTATATATCTATTAATATATATAAAAGAATTGAACATTGCTGACGTGGCGTGTAATGGTGCCTTCAACCTCTCCATGAAACTGCCACGTGGCATCATAATTGAAAGATTTTAGTGTTTTTAAATTATTTCCTTTTTTAATTAAAAAAAAAAGATAAACATAAAACCCTAAATTTATCTATCTCTCAATTCTCAATTACTAAAATTAAATTGAGTTATTTTAGGAAAAAAGAATTTAAAAATAAATTTAGATTTTTCTCTCTTATGTTCCTCCCATAATTTTTAAACGTTAATATCTTTTATATTCGAGATTTTTTAAATAAAAAAATTACACCAAATTAACGAGCGTTTTATTATCTTTCCAACGAGTACCATAGTGCTATATAAAAAACGGAGAAAAAAACGACTATTTTTTGTGGGGTTATGTTCGTACAGAAAAAAAAACACAAAGTGTTCAGGTTATTCATTAATCATGATTTTTCTTTTAAACTAGGTTCTTATCTACGATGTTGAAATTCAGCCCAATCGCCATGCTATCATTGGAATTTTACTCTTCTAAAAATGGATAGGTATACTTCATCAAGAGAAGCTAGGAGAAAGAATTGCGCAACATTGCAACACATGGTGTCACCTTATAACAAGGTTTTTTTTTTATTTATTTAATTACAAGAGTAATAATTATTACTATTAGTATTAGTATTATTAGAATGGTTATATTTTTCAACCCCCTTCATGAATTCTACATCTATATAACTCAAAGTCAAATCTATTATCTATCTATATATATAATAAACCAAAGCATTTTTAATGACATGTCATAATATTATGCAATCTCTCTTTTGAGAGATGCCACATAGGATGTGATGTGGCAACTCTAAACCAATTAAAAAAAAGAATAAATATGGTTTAAATATGATTTAACATAATCTATTAAATATTAAAACTTTATTATTTTCTCTCTCATGTTTCCTCTCATAACTTTTAAATGTTAATATCTTTTATATATGAGACTTTTTAAAGAAAAAAATTACACCAAATTAACGAGCGTTTTATTATCTTTCCAACGAGTACCATAGTGTTATATAAAAAACGGAGAAAAAAACGACTATTTTTTGTAGCCCGACATGTATTGTGTCAGGTTTGGAATTAGTTTAAAAAAAATTGTGGGTTTGAGTCGGGCCTGGGATTAGGTGATACCCGACCCAATTACCCTTTTTTTTTATATTAGAATATGATAACTTATGGCAGAGATTTGTTTAAAATAATAATAATAATAATAATAATAATAACAATAATATTCATTAATCATATATTGGCAGATGCCATTTTTATAGTTTAGATACTTCTAATTTTATTCACTTTACTTAGATTTCTCAACCCGGGACGCTCCCGGGGTATAAACTAGTTAATATATATAAAAGAATTGAACATTGCTGACGTGGCGTGCAATGGTGCCTTCAACCCCTCCATGAAAGTGCCACGTGGCATCATAATTGAAAGATTTTAATGTTTTTGAATTATTTCCTTTTTGTAATTAAAAAAAAAATATAAACATAAAACCCTAAATTTATCTATCTATCTCTCAATTCTCAATTACTAAAATTAAAGTGAGTTATTTTAGGAAAAAACAATTTAAAAAACAAATTTAAATTTTTCTCTCTTATGTTCCTCCCATAATTTTTAAACGTTAATATCTTTTATATTCGAGATTTTTTAAATAAAAAAATTACACCAAAATAACGAGCGTTTTATTATCTTTCCAACGAGTACCATAGTGCTATATAAAAAAAC